>CM068494.1:28009358-28011858 GCA_034769265.1 Remorina albescens
TACACACAGAATAAAACATGAGCTGCTCCGTCAGCCGTGGTTAACCTGAACCTTCGCTGTCAGCCAGGAAGATCTTAAAGGCCTTCAGTCTTAATTCCCCTCATTTTTTATTAAGGTGGATTTTTATCTCAGTAACACACTTTGGCCCCAAAAAAGCCACAATGAGCTTCTTCTACAGAAACAGGAATTACAGACGGAGCGTTGTGTTTTCAGGGAGCCTCAGTCGGACGGCTCGACTCAACAGATGAGTTCAGATCTACTGAGCCAAAGACCGGAGACGAAAATGGACGTGAACTCAGTCTGAACACTGAAGCCACTTCTGAAGAGCCTGAAACTTTCATATTCGCTCCGTCTCTAGTTTTAAGTTTTCAACACAACGTGACGCATTAGAATAACCATCCTCACAAAAAAGACAAGAACGACGACAATATAGCCGACCGCCGAATTACAAATCACAGTAACACAAGTAAAGAACCTGATCAAACACAAAATCAATCTGAAAGTGATTTAAAATGCTGCTCATGATGTTTCTTTTTTTTTTTTAAACAACAGAAATGAATTTTTTGTGAATACAAAGAGAGAGCCGGTGCCATTTAAACCGTTTCTGTTCAGATGTGAACAGTTTCCAACACAAACTCAATGGACGGTTAATTGTTGGTGTGAAACTTGAGCACAAAGCTGAACCGAGATAAATGAGAGTCCAGCTGTTAGCAGCGATTTGGTCAGAAAAACAAGCTGCCAGTGTTTGTTTTTGGGTTTTTTTTAAACATGGTGTGTGTTTGGTTGTCTCAGCGTTGTGAGTTCATACACATTTACACATGAATACACACACTTCAGAGACGGGGTGTGTGTCTGTGGCGATGACTTCACCCGCTGTGTAGTGGTGTAATCCTCAGCTGGAAACACAACAACAACACATTAGAAGCTCAGCAGCTCTCTCTCTTTACTTTCTGTCTGTTTCTTTACTGGAAAAATGAGTCCGATATGACAAGTTTCCCTAAAACAGACTCTCAATCGACACAGATGAACGAATGAATAACGGATCTGATACTGATTGATCAGTAACTCTCTGGCTTCTCTGTTGGTGAGCACGTTGCACTGTGACTTAAATTCTCTCATCACAGGTTGTTTTTATACGTGTGACATTAAAATGGTGTTTTACTGTAACGAACAACATCTCACTTCGGAGGACTGACCTGCTTAGACTGCAGCGTCTGGGGAGAAACGCTGGATCTCTTTACCATCACAGATTCCTCTCCTCTGGGAATAGTTTTCATTTTAAAGAAGCTGTAGGATTAAAGCTGGAAATCTGGGTCAAAATAGGCTCAGTGCATTTTTACAGGAATCATCACAGTGTGTTCCGAAATGACGTAAAGTTTTACGCTGTTAAAGTTCAGAGCAGCACGTGGAGCTTCAGCTTCCTGCTCTGGGAGGTCAAACATGAGATTAAAGCTCCTTTATCAGAGACATTTCCACGGAATATTTAAAATGAATGACTTGTAAACGTTCAGACGGATATTTGCTGATACGCTCCGGGGGATTTGCCCCATCGTGGTTTTTTCCTGCAGGTTGTGACCTGAAGCAGCTGTAACATCGACCCCCCAACAGGACGAGACGCTTACCAGGTTGGGCGGATCAACCAGTTTTGTAGAGACAGCAGGTTTCAGCTCAGAAGCACAACAATGGAGCGTGAACAGCTTTCTGCGGGGTGGGGGGGCATTCGCACATCAGCGAGGGCCAAAACACAAACCTAAATTAGCAAAGAGAATCTGTGTGATGTGGTTGTTGGCTCGCGGCTCTGAGATGTGATTAAACAGCCAAGCCGAGCACCCCGAGGAGACGAGGGTGGGGGGGGGGGGGGGGGGCAATCAACTTGATTTGCTGTCAGTTTCCATGCACTGTGTGTGTAGTACTGGAGAAATCCTCTCGCCTTATTTGTGCACCGCTGAGGGAGTCACGGCTGAATCCGGGGAGGATAAAATTCCTCAGAGACGTTTCTTGGAGTGTGTAAAAGCTGGAGGTGGGAGGCGGGAGCATCAGAAGGTGAAAGCAGGAAGACTGAAAGAAGTCTTTCTGCCTTCTGCCCGACATCAAGATTTGGTCTTTTTTAATCATCAACTTGAGACCAATTAAGGTAAAATATTTCAACGGTGGCACAAAGATTTAAAAATATACGGTCAAATTTTAAACCTCCATGTCTGTGACAGAGAAGTTCAGATCCTGTCTGTAAATTATAGAATAAGAGCTTCAGATGAGCCTGAGCCACAGACAGGAAATAGATGACCGGTCATGGAGGTCATTAAGGAGCGTTTAAGGGGTCTGGCAGGTCGCTCTGTAATCCGTGAGGATCCGTGATGAAGTGGAAACTCAGAGCATCTGTCTCCGAAACGCCACAACACGACAATGACGGACGAGCTGGAGCTGCAGCGACAAAAAGGAAAACTGGTTCGGGATAAATGGGTCAAAAAAAAAAAAAAAAAAAAAAAAGAGGGAAAACTGA
>CM068494.1:28016858-28324358 GCA_034769265.1 Remorina albescens
TAGCTGTGAGCCGGAGGACGTGTGTCGGCAGAGTCCTGCGCGGCGGCGGGGACTCCAACATCAGTGTAAGAGGATCAGTGTGTGTGTCCGGAGAGGGAGGTGCTGTGTGTGTGTGTGTGTGTGTGTGTGTGTGGTGGGCTGGTCCGCTGCACCACCGGATCATTAAAGGTCATCACCGGAACATAAGTGGCACCTTCAGCTGATCCATCACCGGAGGATTACAGCGGACGAGCGTCGCGTGCGCATGCGCGTGCACACGGACACGCATAATACACATCTGGGCTACAAGTCAGGAAACACAAACACACCTTTGGACTGTAGTCTGTATGCGATGGATCTTTTTCTATTAACTCCACAAACACGGCTTTAACGTGCAAAACACACAACTCTGACACACAAACACGCAAGTCGTGAATCTCTGCAAGACAACTGTGAGTGACAAGCGGCTGTGTGCAAAGACATGAACACACACAGCACAGGAAGTGTGCCACCTTGTGTACACTCCTGAGTAACACACACAGACACACACCATAAAAGAAATGATAAAGAGGAACACACTTTAGAGTTTCAGTTTGAACAGATAAATGTTTATAAACTGAGCTGCTTCGTTCATCATGGTTTTATTTTGATGGAAAACAGAGTTGGATGTTCGGAGGGGAGCAGCAGGGACCTCAGTGAGGATCCTCTAATGTACAGATTAGATTCTGTTTATTTCAGGTCATGGGGACATTCACAGAGAAACACTGACTTCTGCTGGCTCACTGAAGTCACCACATGACAGCTGAAACTATGAAGAGATGAAAAACAGGAGAAACTTTACTGGCAGCAGCCAAAAGCTGAAGTAGATTTACTGTAATCTTGATTTATTCGCTGAGGCCTTCTGAGGGAATTCAACCCTTCAAATGGTTTTTAACTCAAACACACAAAAACAACAAACATGACTTTTACTGAAACTTTTGAGAAAAGCTGCTCTTCGTACAGAAGCTGAGCTCTCAGCCGGATTAGTTCGATCCTTCAGAGGAGTCAAATCAAATCCTCCAACAGAGCTGCACTTATTCCAACATGTGTTCTGGTCCAAGACCAGAAACACAAACCTGGAGGATCTACGTGAAGCTTGGAGACACTCAGGCTGGCAGACGAAGAAATGAAACCCCTCCTGGATCATTTCACAGATTTCAGTTTGTCCAAAATGACCAACAACAGAAAGACCTCCAGAAAAACTTCACTGCACAGTTTCTAAAATATGTTAAAAGTTTCAAAGAGCGTCTTTCAGAACAAATCTGTGATCTGAAGAAGAAGACAGGAAGTTCTCCTCCACCTGAAACCTCAAAACAAACACATTTCCAGGAGGATGAATGTGTTTGTTTGTTTTTTATACCTATAAACCTAAAACACAAGCAGAAATGTGACTTTCTCTTGGAGATGGTAGAAGTTTAGTCTGATGGAGGTTTATTCAGATCCTGACTCACCGTTTCCTGCTGCTTGTTGTTTTGCTCCTCAGGACATCACCTGTGCTAATTACTGCCCCGTCCTCCATTTTGAAAATCTACGGCAACAACCGAGGCTCAAACTTTTGATTTTCTTTAGTCTTTTTAAAAACAGAAGGGAAACATCCTCTTCACCAAAGAGGATCTTTGATGGACTGACCTGGTCAGTTAATCTGCTGTTTTAATAATTATCTCTTCTTATAAAAGAAGAAATACATATTTACTGATGTATGATAATCACAATGTTTCTAAAGATGGTTGAAACGCAGAGCTGAGGTTTGTTGGTTTTCTTACATTGATCCATCTGTGGATGACAAATATTTTCATCTTTATTTAACCATGGGCCGGTGAAGTTTTGGTTAATGTGTACGTCTGCCTGCAGTTTTGGATTTAATTTTCCTGAATCTTTGTCCAGAGTTTGATTCCGGAGGCAGACCACTGAAATATAAAGTAAACAGGAAAGGAGCTAAAAAAAAAAACAAACTACCACCAGTTCTGATCTAAATATTACAAAAATGAAATGTTAAATTAAACAGAGGAGGTAAAACACTTACATTCGTGCCTTAGAGCAACTGGAGGTCCAGTGATGTAGATGAATCCCACCGAGCCTGGAAAGAAAGCTTAAAAACATATTAGAAATGATAAATTTATAAATTATGTGCACACCTCATAAGAGCGGCCTGTTTGAAGAGTTCCAGTCAGGTTTTAGAGTCCATCACAGAAACTGCTCCGGTAAAAGTCATCGACGACATTCTGACGGCTTCAGACAGACTGTCCTGTTGGATCTGAGAGCTGCTTCTGACACCACAGACCATAATATTCTATTACGGAGGCTGAAACATGAACTGAATCAGAGGAGCCGCACTAAGCTGGTTCAAATCATACTTATCAGACAGATATCGCTTCGGGATGACTCTTCCTCACACACTTTAGTTAATCATGGTGTTCCACAGGGTTCTGTCCTCGGACCAATCCTTTTCACTCTTTACATGCTTCCCTTACACAATATTATTCAGAAGCACAGCATCAATGAAACTAATCATCTAATCAGACTTCAGTCAGTCTTACAGACATAAAGACCTGGATGAGCTGCAGCTTTTTACTTCTGAGCTCAGACGGACTGAAGTCATTGTTTTGGCCCTGAGCACCTTAGAGAAGCCTCATCTGATCATCTAACCACTCTGGGTGGCATTAGTTTGGCCTCCAGTCATTTTTCTCTTTCTCTGGTTTAAACATGAGGACACAACATAAAAAAACAAAATGCAGGTTAAAGTAAATTTTATTGTACAAAACTTGAAACTTTGTAGAAAATACAAATGTCCATGAACAGCACCGACGGATTCTCCATTATTGAAATAAATCTACACTTTATGTGTTTTTGTTAATAAACCAGATGTGAGAAATACTTAACAGATATTTAAAAACGGTATAGAACGATTCTAACAGCAGTGCTGTTGGATGAATGAATAAAATGCGACACTGACGTAAAAAAAAAACAAAAAAAACAAAAACAAGTGTAGATGCTACACAGTCGGGTAAAAAAAATGCTGACTCAGCAGCATTAAACAACATTTAAATGGTTTAGAACCGCAGAAGAAGAAAAATGAAGGGAACAAACTGATTGGTAGAATAAAATCTTCCCCTCTGTATTAAAATCTCTAAGAGATGTTAAGACGTGGGCGGAGCCTGTAGCGAGGAGGAGGAGCCTGATTTGTCAGATCATGTAAAAGGTTCAAATGGGCTACAAAACTTTGTACATTAAGAAGAAAGAAATAGCTTCAATCCCTCATATCCAGAGGATTTAATCCGTCCATCTCAGCGACAGTTTCCTCTTCACTTCTCACAGTTTAACTTTTTGTAACACTGTGAGAAACAGAAATGGAGTTTAATTCAGTCTGGGTTCGTCCAGACGAGTAAAAAAAGTGCTCCTCTGTCTTAGAGGACAAATGAAGCCGCTGCAAATAAAATACTGAGATGTTTATCTCCTGTGATGCTTCACCTGTCTGTAGTGAACGTTTGTGGATATTTAATCTGTGAGATTGTCTGTTTTAGATTTTATTGTTTTGACCTGAGCTCCTTGTCAGAAACTGAAGCAATGAGGTAGATGAACATCTCACGTGCGTTCACTGTCCTCATCACATCAAATCTCTCATTTCAGACTCAAAGTTTTCTTGTCTTGTAACACAACACAATTTCAAATGTGCTTTGGAAACACGGGACTTGCAGGTTGCGCGACCTTCCACCTGCATCAGCGACTCTGCCGCTCCGAGACGACGTCCTGCAGCCGCTTGAGCAGCACGTCCGGGCTGCTGCCGTTCTCCGGACACGCCCTCTTACTGGGGGAGTCGCACGCCGCTGATGACATCATGACGTCGCCCTCCATGGTGAAGGCCCTCTTCCTGCTCACGCAGCCCTGCCGGATCATCCGGTTGATGTCTGATAACTCCTGCAGGGAGCGAGTGACACAGTGACATTATATTTCCATTAATGAACATTTATTATTGATTGAACTGTTAAAAAATGTTAAATAAGAAAACGACTTCCTTTGAAAGTTCAGTTTTATTTGTTTGGTCAGTTATCAGAACAAACCCAGGTGTGTGTGTGTGTGTGTGTGTGTGTGTGTGTGTGTGCACCTTGGATGGGCTGCTGTTGATCCTGTAGGTGTAGGAGTTGGGTGTGAGGCAGCTTGCTGAGTTCTTGTGAGGTGAGACGTAGAGCGAGTGCCTCTGAGAGACTCGGCGAGGAGAGAGAGGCTGAGCCCTGACTGACGGGAACGGCGAGAGGGGCGGGGCATCCGCCTGCAGGATCGAAAACATCCATAGGTTTATTTCAGCACACTGAATCTGATTCACCGATTTATCACCACAGGAAGTCAGACAGTAAGCGCCGTACCCGGCTGTCGTGCGTGGCGTAACGCAGCGCAAAGCTTTTCATCTTCAGGACAAAGACGCTGTTGTAAAACTGGATGAGGTCACCACGCTCCTCCTCGCCCGATTGGTCGGAGTTTGCTTCTCCCGGGAACTGATTGGTTTTTTCAGCAGCTGAAGAAAAACAAGGATCAATTGTTGGATTTAGGATTCTTTTGATCCAGCATCACTTTTGTCATTTCTTGAACCACAAACGTTTTAAGTGATTAAAAAGTGTGAGTGATCTCACATTCACCACCAGAGGCAGGATCCACCTCCATGTTTTCATCAGTCACCTGCTCCCTGGGAGTGTGACGCAACAACACACTGCGGTACACCTACACACACACAAACACACACACGGACACACAAATACACACAGACAGTCAAAGCAGATTTTACTTTCAAATTGTTTTTTTAATCCATTTAATCAATCGATTCAATCAACCGACGTTTAGTTGATAAGAGTCACTTTAATATGATTTATTTTTCATGAAGTTTCTCTGTTTTTCTACCTGACTGAATTTATCTTTAGCATCTTTAGCATCTTGTGTTGGTTGTTTGTATTTCAGTGTTTTTTTTAATGCTGTATCATACTCGTGTGTGTGTTTGTGTTTGTGTGTGTGTGTGTGTGTGTGTGCCTCACATGGCTGTTGGCCTGCGGTTGGCTGCGGTAACACTTCATGATGTCTTGGAAGGTGTGAGTCTCTTTAGTGATCTGAAACAAAGAGAAGGCAAAACAACACAACATCAATGATTGAATTTTAATGTTGATTACACAATCATTTTAAAAGGGAGCCAGTCTGAGTTCAGCGTCTGCCTCAGTAGTTGTGTTCCTCAGATCAGTTGGTCAAAGGAAAACGTTCTTACCTTAGAAATGATGTAGATGCAGCAGAGCAGCAGCTGGTCCAGGTGTCTGTCCTTCATCAGGTCGGTGCAGTGAACCAGAGCGTATTCAAAACACGTCCAGATCTTCCCTCGCAGATCTGAAGAGATGTCCAGCTTTACACACAAATCCCTCAGACGCACACTGGCCAGGTGATACACCTTAAACGGCGACAGAGAGGACGAGGAGTTAGGAGACGCGGGTAGATTTAAAATAATATTAAACATTTTGATGTAAAAGGAAAAGTCCAAATAGTTTTAGAAGGTCGCTTTGACCGCACAGCTGAGCTCCTTACCTTCCTGAAGAACAGGGCGAGTGAGCCAGTGCGCCGTGGCCGACCGCTTCCTGTCTGGGGGTCGGAGGCCGGGGGAGCAGAGGCGGCTTGGCTCGGGGAGGTGGTGAGCAGGAACTGAGCGGTGACGGTACCTGATGAGTCACACGGCTGAACCGGGATCAGCGTGATTGTGCGGTCATTATTCCCACCTGCTGATATTCACACAGAAAAATGCACTTAACATTAAGTGAGACGTGACCGCTGGTTCGATTCCCAGCGGGGCTTGTTTGTGTCGTGTACCTTGCAGCGGGATGCTGAGAACGGTGGTCTGGCTGCATTGGCCTCCGATCTTCAGGGTGCTGGAGCTGAACGTCAGCCTCTTGGCGGGAGACGACACAGGGCTCAGGCTGGGGTTCAGCCCCGGGGACGCAGCAGGAGGGTCGTCGCCAAAGAGACGTCGTTTGGCGCTGCCGGCTGTAGGAGAGCTATACCTGTCGTGGACTGACAGTGGAGAGGGAGGAACATCTGGAGGAAGAAAAAGAGAAGAATCAGAATCAGAACACACTTTATTACAACAAAACTTGGACTGGCAACTAAATCACTTCCTTTATTTAAAGTGTGACAATTTAACATTTTCAGTTCCAGCTAAAAGCTAATTGTATCAAACAGTGACAATAAAACGGATGCATTTTGTAATGTGTCGTATTCTGTTGTGTGTACCCCGAATACACAACCCACCTTTGCGGGCACTTCCCAGACCTGATCTGAACTCCCTGATTCGGGGGTGGATGATGGGAGAGAGGGCAACTAGAGGCAGGTGAGACTGTCCTCCACTGGTGGAGCCAGAGCCAGGACAAGGACCAGGACCAGGACCAGAACCAGAACCCGTGTCAAGACAGGAGGAAAAATTCACCTGGGCAGAGTGAGAGCGAGGAGATGATGAAGAAAAGAGAAGTAGGTTGGCTGCTGAGCCCGAGAAGCCAGATACGACCTGATCTAGAGAAGCTGATTTGGTTTTAAAATGTTTGCCAGGTCAGTCCAGGGGTTTCCCTGCCACTCGACCCAACTCACCACCAGATGGTGATCAGTTGACAGCCCTGCCGCTCTTTACCAGAGTGTCCAAATCACACGGTCTCAGGTCAGATGATACGATTACAAAATCGATCATTGACCTTCGGCCTAGGTGCTGTGGTACCAAGTACACATATGACCATCCTTGTGTTCGAACATAGTGTTCATTATTGACAAGCACAGAAGTCTAATAATAAAGCAGCCCTGAGGCTGTACCTCCCAATCACATCCCTCTAGTAAAGAAGAATATTTTTTTTATTATAACATTTAGAGACATGTAGTCTAATTAAGTTGTTTCTAAGATATGAGACTGATGAAACACTTTGAGATTGGCGGAAATTTGTTTTAGGAAGTCAAAATGCATTATGGGAAATGTAGTGTTTAAGGCTGCGGCTCAGACAATTAAATGACTGAGGTTTGTGTTGATTTCCTCTCAAAGTCTTCATAGCTGCCCTCTGTGTGTTTTGCGTAGATGTGTGTGTCTGTGAAGGTGTGTGTCCTGCTGACCTCCTCCACTGTGGGGACTTTGTTCCCAGCAGCCTGCAGGGCGCTCCACAGGGCTGAGTCTGCGCTCCAGGCTCGACTCTCCAGGACCTGCTCTTCGATCGAGTTCAGATGTTTGACCATGTCTCTGGACAGACCTTCCTCTGAGCGGATAAACACCTCAATCACCTACACACACACACACACACACACACACACACACACACACACACACACACATACATACAGACACACATACAGACACACAAAGCGAGCACGTGCTGTATGACTGATTCAAACCAGGTTTCAACTGCGGTTGTTTCCTGTCCTGTTGGTGTGTCACCTTGAAGAAGTAGAACGGGGGCAGTTTGAAGACACTGATGATCCAGGGGAAGGTTCTCTGGGAGCTGTAGGAGAACAACACGACCTCCAGACAGCACGCCATCAGAGAACAGTGGAACATGTCCTGCTCCAACAACACCTGACAACACGGGGAGAAGACACATCGTCACATGATCACAAGAAGACATACTTCAGACGATCATTCACATCTGTTTTTATACTGATAGAAACAAATAAAGCTTGTTGTCGATCTGGATTAGCGTGTGTGATAAAGTGACCCGGACATATTTAAAAGTCATGTGACGGTTGCTTACACTCATGTCTTTGCCCTGCAGGCGTTTGGTCTCCTGAACCATGACGTTCTCCAGGATCTTGTAGTAAAGGATCTCAGCCAGCTTCAGACGGTTCTCTGCAAAGTCTGACACAAGAGAGCACAGACTGGTGTCAGATGACTGATGAGGAGTGAACGCGTGAACAAAAATATTTGGCCCCAGAGAAGACCACTATATCGTTCAGAACAGACAGTTTGATGTCAGTTCATTAGGTACACCTTGGATTGTTTCATAATAACATACATCAACATGATTTCGTAAAATTCAACATCACAAACTTTTTAATCAAAATAAATTAACCTCCATGTGAGGATTCATTGTGTGTGTGTGTGTTACCAATATGTGATCCAGGTGTGTCCTCTGAGTCGTTGGTGTAATGCTCTTTGAAAGTTTGTCCCAGAGTCTTCACTCTGCTCAGTATGGCCTCTGTGGGATTTCTGGAGCACGACCTTTAATGACGACATGTTTTCATCTGTAGTTAGAATTTATTTATTCCTTTTCTTCCCCTGCAGCTTTAGTCCTGGTCTGACTTCTTCAACTGGTTTAAATGTTTTTATTGAATAAAGGAACTGACTTGAATATCTGCTGCAGGTGCTCACTGGGCGCCGTCCTCAGCCCGGCCACCATGCTCTGCAGCCGGCTGACGCTCTGTGTTGCCGAGGAGACGGGTGTGACCAGCAGGTCCTTCTCCTTCAGGTAAGCCCGCCCGGTCAAAGGGGTGGAGGGAGCGAGAGAGCCAGACTGCAGAAAGACAGAGAGGATTGCTGCTCCACATGTGCTCATAACATCCATCTACTTCATTTAGTGGATGTGTTTGGTCCCCGAGCTTATTTTTATTTGTCCACATCTTCACTTCATTGAATTTTTGATTCCCAGTTTAAGCTATCCAAGTGTATTTAACCTTTTTTTGTTAACTCCACCAGCACAGATTAAAAATGTGTAGATGTGTTTCTATTTCAAAATTTCTGGTCTTTATTTTTTCACTTCACTCAGTCTTAGTTGTTTTTGTCTTATATCTTGTGTTTAATGTGAGGCTTTCTGACTTCTCTTGTTAAAATCTGCTGCACAAAACTCTCATTGTAAAAAACAAATGAAAGGTTTTGTTTTGCTCACTTTGAACAAATAATGGCCAAAGACCAAATTTTGAAGTAAAGTCAGAAACAGGTTTATTGCCAACAAGGAATGCTGCTCTGTGTTGTGATTGACATTTCAAAGTGTTGTGTCTGTGTCTGTGTGTGTACCTGTAATTGTGGCTGAGTGGTCATCTGGCTGGCAGCTGGTTCCTGAAAGATTTTCCTCGGGGTTCCTATTTCCTCATCGGCGTCGGCTCCCAGAAACACTCGCTCATCAAAGTCTCCCACTGTCAGCACGTACTCCTCATACTCCCTGTTGATGGCTTTACTGAAGGGAAGACAGTTACAGGCTCAAACATCAAAACTTCATTTCAAACACAGTGAGGGACACTTCCCTTTCACCTTTGGACTCTTGTTTCTTACTTGTTATCGATGAAGTTCTGAGGATCCAGCAGTTCTGTTAGAAGCTCCCCGTTTCCTTTCAGGATCTGGTTGAAGAAAACAAACAGAAGTAAACAATCACATGGACGGAAAACTAAAGTAATAAAATATCCACAAGCACAAACTGTAAATGTTTAGATCTGAACTAAATGTTCATCATGAAAAACAAACGAGGAATCAAAGTGTGAATAATGGAACAATGGAACGAAAAAAGAGCTGTGCAGATACAGCGTGTGTGTGTGTGTGTGTGTCTGTGTGTGTGTGTACCTGTCTCTGAAACAGTTTCTGTATGTACGGTTTGAAGTAATGCTGTTTGATGCCCTTCGCCTCCACCACCAGTCCGTCATGCAGCTCACACAATCGCTCCAACACACATGGAGGAGGCTCGTCTGTCGCTGCGTGACCCTCGGTGCGGTAGAGAGAAGGCAGGCCTGCACACACACAGACACACAAAGAGAAACACACACAGACGGTGGGTTAATAAAGAAAACTTTTGAAAGACATTCACAACTGGGACTAATAAATGAATTTGGATCTTCTGCTGTAAACTTCCTTTAATTTTAAATTGAAATAAATAAATACACAAATAATGACCGTTAATGTTTCTCGGGCATTCAGAAAAACTTCCTACAGCAGGACACACTTTTTCTCTCACAAACACACACACACACACCTCTGAATGTTGGGTTGATGAGGTCCTTCCTGTTGGCACAGAGCAGAGCATTTCCAAACACCAGGTCCAGGCAGCAGAGCAGCAGGTGGTACGAGTTCACCAGGTCGTCTCCGATCATACGGAAGTTACCTAAACACATCATATTCAACAGATCTAATCTGGTTACCTTTATCAATTGAAAGACAGCTATAGTAAATGAAACTCATGTTTTTATGTTTTGACATCTAAATAATTATTAATTTGCTGTCTGGTTTTGTTTCTTTGTACCTTTGGTGTAGACAAACAGAGTCCAGCAGAACTTGAACACATCACTGATGTGACAGGGGAGACGCCTGCAATTTCAGAGAGACAACACACTCAGTCGTGTGGGCGTGTCAGAGTGTGAGACCTATATGTTAGTAGGATGTGTGTGTCAGTGTGTGCAATGCGTATCGTGCCTGTGCTTCCTGCTGCGTGGTTGCCGTGGAGGCTCGCCTCCCTGTGGATTCTGAAACATGTCCATGAAGATGGGCTCGAACTTGCGGAATATCACCGTGGAAACCTCAAAGTTGCGCTCCAGACGCTCCATGCGCAGCCTGAATTCCTGAGAGAGGTTGGACATGTCGGCCCACTTCCTCATCTTACAGAAGAACTGGATCAGACTGAAAAACGGGAGAGGAGACTTAGGAGACTTTGACAGTGAGACACCGTGGGGACGTCATGTACTGCAGAGGAAACAGCCACTCACCTGAGTTTGGAGGAGCGAAGGATTCTGGTGAGGGAGACACAGTTTCCTTCCATCAGGCCTTTACCCACCGTGGGGGTAGATCCCTTCCTGCAGGCGGCGTACAGCGAACAGGCCAGCCAGTGCACCACTTCTCCCTGCAGCGACAACACAACAACACTTCCCTTTAACAAACGTCTCTATGCATTAACAAAAAGCTCCTCAGTCACTGGTACATTTCAAGAACAGCAACACAAACTGCAGGTTTTTAAAAGTTCAACTATCGTTTTGCTGTTAAGTTTTGTTCTGTGGTGTCTGACGCCAAAAACTTTTTAATTCATTAATTTCTTAAGACTTTTGTACTTGTGTATTTTTGGTTGCCATTTTGTCAAACATCACAGTTTTATATATTTTATATCACTCTGAACTGAAGAAGGTAGAGTATTAGTTGTTTAATTGCTGATGTAACAAAATGAAAAGTTTTATTAGGTCATTTTGAGAAACTGATGTGATTCTTTCCTACAAATATAACATTTTAAAAAAGGAATAAAAACATTTATCATTTAGTCAGCAATCCAATCTGCTGCTCATGAACACTCAGATACAGCGTTGAAAAGCAGGAGAGTAATTCTTCTTTTAAAAACACATTATTAACATACAATATTCACATCTTGACCAGATTCACCATAAATAATGATAAAAAAGTTTCTTATCCTGCACTCAGTGCAAAAAAGTCATTCTGCCTGTTAAGTATTAAATATATAATGTTATTATTTAAAGAATTCACTCTGCTTTCTACTGCTAATTGCAAAAACCTGTTTATGAATGTTATTAAGTCCTTAACAGTGTTTTATTTCCCAACATTGTAACTTCATTTCAAAAGGAGAACGTGAACAATTCCACAATTAAGCCATGAACAAATTGACAGATCAATATTTATACTATCATTAAAGTCTATTTGAGAAATGTGGTTCATTTATTAATTAGGTCATTCATATTAATTACCACTTTAACCAATCATGAATAAAGCTGTCAGATGAGGTCCAGTGGATTGATTTACTGAAGGTTTGCAGCTCTAACAGCTCATGTTCCCGTATCCTGTCTACCTGCTTCCCTTAACAACTTCAAACTTGTACACAAACACACAATTTTGTCCATTCGGCCTTTTTTCCCATCTTTTTGGATTTTACATAACAGGAATATATCATTTTATTTATCTTTGTTGTTATTGTGTCTCCCTGGGGATTATTAATGACACTGTGAACGAAGTGGAGATAAACTGGAATGCAGTTGTTGTTTATGTACACAACAGACGGTCACAAATTACGTCACCAGAGGTCAAAGGTGACAGGGACATCTTCACTGTCTTACTCGACGTTCAAAATATTATATATATATATATATATATATATATATATATATTCGAGTTTGTTTTCTCAGATTAAAAAAAACGAGTTAACTCAGAAAGACTGAACATAAAGAGTCGGTTTGTAACACCAGGAGGTCCGTCTGTCTGAGACCTTTAACTCGGGGGACGGGGGACAGGACGGGGAGAGGACTGGGGAGAGGATGGGGGACAGGATGGGGGACAGGATGGGGGACAGGACGGGGGACAGGACGGGGGACAGGACCAGGGACAGGACCAGGGACAGGACCGGGGACAGGACCGGGGACAGAACCGGGGACAGGACGGGGGACAGAACCAGGGACAGGACCGGGACAGGACCGGGACAGGACCGGGGACAGGACCAGGAAAGGACCGGGGACAGGACCGGGAAAGGACCGGGGACAGGACGGGGACAGGACCGGGGACAGGACCGGGAAAGGACCGGGGACAGGACCAGGACAGGACCAGGACAGGACCGGGGACAGGACTGGGACAGGACGGGGGACAGGACGGGGGACAGGACCAGGACAGGACCGGGGACAGGACCAGGACAGGACCGGGGACAGGACGGGGGACAGGACCGGGGACAGTGTTTACCTCCAGGGTGTAAGTGTTCCAGATGGAGCTGAAGTTCTCCATGGCCGCAGCGGCCGTCTGTTCGTCCATGTTCAGCTCCTGACACAACGCCTCCAAACTCCTCCGGACCGAACTCTCCTCCATCCGGCCCGACTCCGAGTCTGACGACTCTTCGCCCCGCATCTCCACCGGACTCTCCGTCACAGTCCGGACCGACTTTAAAACTTTAAAATGCCCCCCCGCCCGGTGCGGCGGTCGAATCTACCCCAAAACACGACGCCCCTCCGGCTGACCGACTTCCGCTCTCCGTCCCCACAATGCAGCGCGTTGGCGCGAAAACTACAGGCCAGAGACCAATCAGGAGCGAGCGGAGCGTCGTCCTCCCAACCCCCCCTTCCTGGTGTCGCGTGCTCCCAACCCGCCGACCGTTACTTGGCAACGGCCCTCCGTCCTGACGTCCGAAGGCTGCCGAAAACCGAAACTGTTAACGAAAAATATTTGGTTCTTTTTTTTTTTTTTAAGGAAATAAACAAATTAAATAAAAATAATAAAAAATGTATTTAATTTTTTAAATCAGACAAACAAACAAAACTTCCTCGCTTTCCTCTTCCGAGTCACATTTAGCTTCCTTTTCCAACTTTTCATTTTCTTTTACAGGAAACAGTGACTATTTGACATTTTACCAACAAGAGCAAATATTTATTTACAGGAGATAAAATGACTGAAGTCCAGACGGAGCTACTCATCAACATCATGAGCCCAAAGTTCGATTAGTTTTTTATTTTTCTTTGGCACTCTGTTATTCCTGTTTGATGAAAACACATAAATAAACCATCCAGTAGAGGGAAGTCCTCAAACACACAGAGACAACTGACAGTAAAGCTGATTCTGATTCATGTTGGACAGCCTACTGTTCAGAGAAATCAGAATAACATGATAGCTCACGGTTTGTTTAATAGGATTCATCTGAGAACTCGCTAACATCACTTGCATATTAATTAAGAAATGCAGTCAGTTCTTGAGGAAATGGAAAAGATATAGTCTATATGCTACAATACTCATATACAGTGGAAGATGTAAATAGAATATATATAGCATTTTTAATCAGAACAGAAGTTAGAAAATAGAAATTAATTAAATAGAAATAAATCAACGTGTTTGTGCTTCATATTTTCCTTTTCAAAAGTGTGTCATTATTTTTCTGTTATTTAATTTTCAAAAGAAGGAAAAGGGAACACTCCAAAGTCTGTTCATGTATTTATTGTATTTGCAGCAGAAAAGTAATTTAAGAAAGCTTTTATCCAACAATCAGTCTGCAGATGAAGACTAGGCTGCTATTTTACTACACTAAAAAAAAACACATCAGGGTAAATAACCAGGGCACCTTTATCCCCAAAATGATCCTCAACACTACATTATCTTTATATTCTCAGACTCTCACCACAGATTACATGAATATAGAAATGATAAAGTCCACTACAGTAGATTTTAAAGGCCTCATCCTGCTGGGTCAAAGTAAAGAGTGACAGTTTACTCACAATCAAGGTGACAGACTGCAATAAACCCAATCTAATGTCTATATAGTGTAAATTATATTAGAAACAACAATTCCAAATGCTAATTCCACTTTATATTGCATATTTAGATCTATAGATTATTTTCTGTTTCCCTTATTCTAGGTAAAGGTTAGTAACTCAGATTTATAAGTTGCTTTGTGTACACACAGGTTGTGTACGTGTATGTGTGCGCTCAGTGTGTGCTGTATCTGGTGTTGTCTCTGGTCTCAGTTGTCTTGATCAGCAGCTTTGGAGCAGGAGAGCTGCTGTTGCTGTGATAGCCATTAGTACTTTTAGTATCTGGAAAGAGAGAAAGACCAAAAAACAACACAGAACCGAAAAAACAGAGAGAGAGAGAGAGAGAGAGAGAGAGAGAAAGCCGAGTCACCAACCAGTTAAAAAGCTTTTCTGTTCTGAGTCATAACTTCAATTTAAGTTTCATTTCTTTAAATGTGGTGATGGCAGGATATCTGATTCTGATGCCAGGACCAGAACCGACTCTGCTTTTTACTGATAGAAAACATTAAAGCACAAAGCAAGAAATGTTACAGGGTAAAGAGTGAAAATGTTTATGTGCATATTCTTTCATTTCACATTGTTTATGGGGTCCAATCTCACATCATTCAAACCAATATAAAGAGAATATTCCCCAGAATTTAATCTAACATCAGACACATTTTTTTTTTTTTCAATTAATCTTTTGATACCGACAGCACTGAAACTAACAACTACTTTCATTATTGGTCACTCTGCAGATAATTCTCTCCACTAATCAATTGATAATTGAAAATTCATAAACATAAGCAGAAATCCATTATGTGTGTTCTCGGGCGGCTGTTCTGCAGATGCACTTTAAGAAGACCGACGTTAGTATATTTGTGACTGTGGTGTTACAGTCATGGCGAGGCGTCAGTCTGGGTTTGTGCTCCACGGCGCCTCCTGGCTGACTTTCTTACTTACTGTAGTGGGAGATGGCCTGGACGTTGAGAATGGACTGTTGTCCAATTCTGCAGGAGAGGAGACGGACGTCAGTTGGTTTGTTGAATTGAAGACAGACAGACAGAGTCCCTTTACCTCCGCTCACCTGTCCTCCTCTCCTTCCAGCAGCTTCCTGTAGGTGGCGATCTCGATGTCCAGAGCCAGTTTCAGGTTCATCAGGTCCTGAGGAGGTGAATTCAGGAAGACGTGATGCTGAGCGTCTTCATTTGGAGACGACTGTGTTGTTTCCTGTCTGACCTTTTCGTCCATCACTCACCTGGTACTCCCGGAGCTGTCGGGCCATGTCCTGCTTGGCTCTCTGCAGAGCGTCCTCCAGGTCTCTGGTCCGGGCTTTGGCTTCCTTCACAGCCAGCTCTCCACGCTCCTCGGCCTCAGCAAGCTGGTTCTCCAGACCTCCACGCTGAGGGTGAAGGGACAGGAACAGGAACTCATCCACTGTGGATCCAAATAATCTCATAAATAACGTCAGCGTCCCTGATCGGTTACCTGAGCTTTGACGGCCTCTATCTCACTCTGGAGTCGGCTGATCAGTCGGTTCACCTCGCCCAATTCTCCCTTCACGATGCGGAGCTCGTCTCCAAACTGACTGGCCTGCACCGACATCTGGTCGAACTACAGAAGCCCGTAAAGAGATTCATTTAATAATCATTAAATAATGACATTAATAATGATCATCGCTTTTCTTTATTTTCACATCTGTCCGGTTCATCCTCTCTTTTAGCTCTGTGTTTGGCCTCCACCAGCTGCTGATAGAAACATCTGGCTCTATGAAATCGTGGATTATGCTCCCAAGATGTGAGATATCGAGTTTCTCCTGCAGGCCTGCAGCTTTAGCGATAAGTAGGATCATGTAGTGATTAATACAGACTTGTTGTTCATGTTTGATTCCCGTGTACGTGTACGTGTCGTCTCCTCCCTCCCACCTTGCTCTTGTACCAGGCCTCCGCCTCTTCTCGGCTGCGGGCCGCGATGTCTTCATACTGGACTTTGACTTCGGCCACGATCTGCTCCATGTTCAGGCTGCGGCTGTTGTCCATCTGAACCACCACCGACGTGTCTTTGATGCTGGCCTGCAGCTCACGGAGCTCCTGCTCAGGAACAAACACAACATACATCCTGCAGCTTTTCCTCAAGCTACAGAGTCACTGCGAAAATATGAGAAACATTTCCGATGTGTGTTTTTTCAATGTGTCCAAGGCGCCCAAAAATAACAACAACGAAGATTTCTGTTGACTGAAGTCAAAAAAGAATTCCAAGGACAGAAATGAGGTCGACTCTTTGGTGAGTCATGACGGAGACGGAACAATAAAATCCAGGAAGGAGCACTTCATAAAAACTTCACTATTTTCACTAACGCACTATTTCCGTACCTCGTCGTAGACGTTACGCAGGAAGTTGATTTCATCAGTCAGAGCTCCCACTTTGTCCTCCAGATCTGCCTTCACCAGGTAGGCCGAGTCCACGTCCTGAACACAAACACCACGTTACAGTCAGAGACAGCCATAAAGCTGGACCTGGACTCTGGGTCTGTCATTCTATCTAATGAAGTCTATGGGAAAATGTCCCTCCTCCTTTATATTGAAGTCTATGGGAAAATGTCCCTCCTCCTCCCTTATATTGAAGTCTATGGGAAAATGTCCCTCCTCCTCCTTTATATTGAAGTCTATGGGAAAATGTCCCTCCTCCTCCTTTATATTGAAGTCTATGGGAAAATGTCCCTCCTCCTCCTTTATATTGAAGTCTATGGGAAAATGTCCCTCCTCCTTTATATTGAAGTCTATGGGAAAATGTCCCTCCTCCCTTATATTGAAGTCTATGGGAAAATGTCCCTCCTCCTTTATATTGAAGTCTATGGGAAAATGTCCCTCCTCCTCCTTTATATTGAAGTCTATGGGAAAATGTCCCTCCTCCTCCTCCTTTATATTGAAGTCTATGGGAAAATGTCCCTCCTCCTCCTCCTTTATATTGAAGTCTATGGGAAAATGTCCCTCCTCCTCCTTTATATTGAAGTCTATGGGAAAATGTCCCTCCTCCTCCTTTATATTGAAGTCTATGGGAAAATGTCCCTCCTCCTTTATATTGAAGTCTATGGGAAAATGTCCCTCCTCCTTTATATTGAAGTCTATGGGAAAATGTCCCTCCTCCTCCTTTATATTGAAGTCTATGGGAAAATGTCCCTCCTCCTTTATATTGAAGTCTATGGGAAAATGTCCCTCCTCCTCCTCCTTTATATTGAAGTCTATGGGAAAATGTCCCTCCTCCTCCTCCTTTATATTGAAGTCTATGGGAAAATGTCCCTCCTCCTCCTTTATATTGAAGTCTATGGGAAAATGTCCCTCCTCCTCCTTTATATTGAAGTCTATGGGAAAATGTCCCTCCTCCTCCCTTATATTGAAGTCTATGGGAAAATGTCCCTCCTCCTTTATATTGAAGTCTATGGGAAAATGTCCCTCCTCCTCCCTTATATTGAAGTCTATGGGAAAATGTCCCTCCTCCTTTATATTGAAGTCTATGGGAAAATGTCCCTCCTCCTCCTTTATATTGAAGTCTATGGGAAAATGTCCCTCCTCCTTTATATTGAAGTCTATGGGAAAATGTCCCTCCTCCTCCCTTATATTGAAGTCTATGGGAATATGTCCCTCCTCCTTTATATTGAAGTCTATGGGAAAATGTCCCTCCTCCTCCTCCTTTATATTGAAGTCTATGGGAAAATGTCCCTCCTCCTCCCTTATATTGAGGTCTATGGGAAAATGTCCTCCTCCTCCTCCCTTATATTGAAGTCTATGGGAAAATGTCCCTCCTCCTCCTTTATATTGAAGTCTATGGGAAAATGTCCCTCCTCCTCCCTTATATTGAAGTCTATGGGAAAATGTCCCTCCTCCTTTATATTGAAGTCTATGGGAAAATGTCCCTCCTCCTCCTTTATATTGAAGTCTATGGGAAAATGTCCCTCCTCCCTTATATTGAAGTCTATGGGAAAATGTCCCTCCTCCCTTATATTGAAGTCTATGGGAAAATGTCCCTCTTCCTCCCTTATATTGAAGTCTATGGGAAAATGTCCCTCCTCCTCCTTTATATTGAAGTCTATGGGAAAATGTCCCTCCTCCTCCTTTATATTGAAGTCTATGGGAAAATGTCCCTCCTCCTCCTTTATATTGAAGTCTATGGGAAAATGTCCCTCCTCCTCCTCCTTTATATTGAAGTCTATGGGAAAATGTCCCTCCTCCTCCCTTATATTGAAGTCTATGGGAAAATGTCCCTCCTCCTCCTTTATATTGAAGTCTATGGGAAAATGTCCCTCCTCCCTTATATTGAAGTCTATGGGAAAATGTCCCTCCTCCTCCTTTATATTGAAGTCTATGGGAAAATGTCCCTCCTCCTCCTTTATATTGAAGTCTATGGGAAAATGTCCCTCCTCCTCCTTTATATTGAAGTCTATGGGAAAATGTCCCTCCTCCTTTATATTGAAGTCTATGGGAAAATGTCCCTCCTCCTCCTCCCTTATATTGAAGTCTATGGGAAAATGTCCCTCCTCCTCCTCCCTTATATTGAAGTCTATGGGAAAATGTCCCTCCTCCTCCTTTATATTGAAGTCTATGGGAAAATGTCCCTCCTCCTCCCTTATATTGAAGTCTATGGGAAAATGTCCCTCCTCCTCCCTTATATTGAAGTCTATGGAAAATGTCCCTCCTCCTCCTTTATATTGAAGTCTATGGGAAAATGTCCCTCCTCCTCCTTTATATTGAAGTCTATGGGAAAATGTCCCTCCTCCTCCCTTATATTGAAGTCTATGGGAAAATGTCCCTCCTCCTCCCTTATATTGAAGTCTATGGGAAAATGTCCCTCCTCCTCCTCAGTAAATGTTTTCCTGATGAGTTTATGGTCTCAGTCTGTAGTTTACAGTCTTCAACACAACATGATGTTTCTTTTTTAAACTCTATACCTGAGGTTCGTTTATCTGGTCAGGTCAGGTTGGTCTTGGTCTCCAGGTGGAGGATTCATTGGGTTTTTTTATAAAGCAGAAAAAGGAAAGAGGCTAGAAAATCCCTCCAGTCCCCTCAAATGACCCGCTCTTAAAAGATTTCCTCGGAGGAAATGATCCAGGATGTATCACCAATATAAACTATGAGTGGCCCATTAACCTACAAAGATCCTGCATCCTCACATGAGGACATTATATTTTGGATTATTTCCACCATTATACTACATTTTGCTTTAATAACAATAAACAAAAGAATAAAAAAAAAACAAAAAACCTGGCAGGGTTTGGGGGAGAAGTGAACCAAGTGTGTGAATAACTGTGATGTGTTTGATTAATGTCCAACCAATAATAATAATAAATTCAGCTTGTGTCAGCAGTCAGAGGAGTCAGTGTTAGTTCTGATCATTTATATCATTTAAGTCAACACTCCTGCTGTAAGGAGAGCTTCTGATGGGAGCGACCATCAGGACAATAAACCAGTTCATCTTACTCACCACACCTGTAAAGTCTGAATGTGTGTGTCTGTGCTGACCTTCTTTAGAATAACAAAGTCGTTCTCCAGGTTGTTCCTCTTGTTAATCTCGTCCTCGTATCTGCAGCAGAGACGCGACAAATAAAACTCAGTGGGACGCCACAGGGATCAACTATCGTCTGAGACATTACTGACTTGTGTTTGTAGTCCTCCACCAGGCCCTGCATGTTCCTCAGCTCCCCGTCCAGTTTGGTCTTGTCGTTGTTGACCAGGTCCATTTGGCGCCTCAGACCCGCCATGTAGGCCTCAAACAGGGGCTCCACGTTGGAGCGGCCCACCCCCTGGCCCTGCAGCAGCTCCAGTTTGGTCTCAAGCATCTTATTCTGCTGCTCCAAGAAACGCACCTGAATCATGGAGGTGGGACAGAATGAGCTGAAGAGGATTCTGTGTCTTTATTTCTTCGTCTTCTGTGTTTGGAAATCGGATTTCTGACAGTAAACTAATATTTCATAATCAAATAACTCATTGATTCATTGAAGAAATAACCAGCAGTTTACCCAGAAATGAAAATGGAAATCAGAACTTGCTGACACAGATTAATTTCCGTCCTCGGATAAACAGGTTGAATCCAGCTCGGTGTCCTCCGAGCTGAGTATCTACTCGGCTCCAGTTTCCTGCCTGCAGCCGAGTATTTCCACCCGCCGTTAAACCCCCCAACACAAAGGCCGTGTTCAGCCTCCCCCCAACACTGAACCACACGGGCTGACCCGATTCATCAGGTTACAGCTCGGCTCAATGGGGCGGAAATAGGACAGATAGCTTAAATATCCAGTGGCCTGACAGCAGCACCTACTTCAGGGTTTAAATGGCTCTTTTGCTTTTCAGAGTTGAGAGTTAGAGTTTCTGAAAGTAAATATTATTTTATTTCCCAGTGATTTTCAAAGGCTCACAGACTCTGGATCAGATTTCAGCTGTTATCATCCGGCAGCTCGGATGACTTCACTTCTCTGTCCGAAAAAACCAGCTGACCTGCTTTAAAGTGGAAATCCAGAGAGTTCCTGCTTTTTGTATGAAATCAGAAAAAAACTATCAGTGAGTGTCTTTTTTAATAACAGGAAAATAACTGTTGCATGACATTATTCAAAAGATAATCTAACTCCACCTTTTATTTTCATACAGTTGTGCGTTGTTGTTGTTTCTGTGAACTCACATCAACCATCTCATTTAAAAGCAGAGTCTGAATCTTTGCTTTGTGAAATAGATGAAAACATCCTTCAGACATTCTGACACGAAGCAGTGAAACACTGGATATTAGAATGTAATCATCATCACACCGTAATGGTGCTATTTATTATATGTTTCATATAATTTTCTGTACATAATGATCTATATTATCCATTTGTCTTCATTCTGAGTGTAAATTTCATATATTCCTCTGAATAAGAAATCTGACGTGAATAAAATATGTTCATCTGTGTAATAACAGGAGATATCAGAGACTGAGAACTTCCAGCTCCAGATTGCATCAGTGAAGTTTGGGCCTCAAATCAGTCAAACTGCTAAAAAAGAAAAAGAGGTGAAAAGGTTAATTTTGTACGTTTGGACACTTGGACCTCGGTCCAGCCTGCCGCTCCTGAAGTGTCTCTGCTGATGTGAGAGGCCAACAAAGGCTGCATTGTCAGGCTGCGTTACCGACTCCGTGAGAAAGTGGAGATGTTCCCTAAGTAGGGTATCGATGTCGGACATTATCAGAGCTGGGAATGTGTTTGTTCAGGAGCCGCCACACTGATGTCCGACGTTTGGTTTGGATTTTACTCATGAGGAGTAAAAATCCAACAACAGGATCATAATGTTCTTTTCGGGGATTATTTGGCTGCTGCATTATTGACAAACAGCCACATCTGATACTGAACGGACAGTAAAGCATCTGAACCTGCACAGGTGGTTTCACTTTTCCTCATCAGATCCTGAACCAGGATCTGGATCAGCTGTTTGGGTTTATTAATGAAATGTTTAGTCTCTTCATTCCAAAGCTGAACAAATGTTGGAAACAACGACAAAAACATTAAAAGTAAAAGTCACTTATTGAATCTGTTGGACTGTCTCTGTGTTTATTTGGACTTTGGTGGAGTTTATCTGAATGAATTCACATTTAGTTTATTTCTTTAATGCAGTAAATTACATTTAACAACATAAATATATCTGATCCACATGAGGGCTGCTGTCATGTGCTGATATTAACAATGATCATGACATCTAAATGTTTATATTGGGTTATTAATACTGTGATGACAGATGTTTGATGTCTTTCTCTTTTATAAACATCTGGATCTAGATGAAAAAAACACGTCTCTATCAGATTATTGTTGTTTTGGATTTTGTTGTCACGTTCATCAGATTTTTCTAAATCTAAATTTCTTAGGTTTTCACTTCGGAGAACAAAACGAGCTGATTCTCATCTTGACTCTGAAAACTTTTGGATGTTTTTTTCCCGTTCAGGTTCCGTCTCTGCCCTTTACCTTATCGATGAAGCTGGCGAATCGGTTGTTGAGGCTCTTGATCTGCTCCTTCTCGTGGGCTCGGCTCATGGACAGACTGGGGTCGATCTCCAGGTTGAGGGGGGCCAGCAGGCTCTTGTTGACCGACAGGGAGGCCAGCGGGGCCCCCAGGCCGGCGTGTTGCCCGTTGGCGGCGGTGTACAGAGAGCTGCTGCTCAGGGAGACTCCGCTGAAGCCTCCCGGACCTGGACCAAAACCGCTCAGCCTCCTGGACCCGCTGCTGCTCCGGACCGAGTTACTGGAGCTGATCCTCTTGGTCCGACTCAGACTCATCATGGAGGATGAAAAACTGATGAATAAAAAGACTTTCAGGAAGCCGGCTGAGCAGAAAGGGAAGGACAGCGAATGAAGCAGAGGAGTAGAACAGGTGAGTATAAAGTGTCTGACCACAGCGGGGGGGGGGCTCAGGTGTCTCCGGGCCTTTTAGACCTCCCCAGGGTGGAGTTAACAGAGGAGTCACATATCAAAAACAAATCCTCACTCCACAGTTTCTCTTATTTTTACCAGCTGGTTGATCAGATTGTTAGAACCGAACTCACCAACTCACCAACCTCCTGAGACCACAAATCCCCAGAGCTCACAACTTCAGTTACACAAACACCTTTAATGACGTCACTGAGCAGCCTGCAAGCCGTCTGTCGGCCATCTTCATTTATTAAACCAGAACAAACTGGATTTGGAGGAGAAGGTGGAGCTGGCCTGCTCTGTTCTCTGTCCTGATTGGGTGGTGCAGTCTGTCAATCATTTAAACCCATCATTCAAAAACTGGACATGAAGCAACACAACGATTGAATTAAATCTGCTTTAATTATTGACTGAAAAACACAACCGAGATTTGAATGGATACACAAAGAAAAAGAAAAAAGCTGCAGACAGACTGGAACTCTCTCAGGACTGTTTCAGATTTTAGCTACAAGAAGAAAAATCAGTTCTGAGGTCTCATCACACTTCTTAATAATCAGCTGATGTGTCGAGTCAGTTGGTGCGACGCCTTTTCCGGATCAGTCCGTGTGGTGATGATCATTTCTTCCTCTTCACTTCCATCGTCTTCCTCTGTGATCCTGTCGAGTTCAAAATGTATTCAATGAATAGATTGATCCATTGATTGATGTATTCAATCCACAGAGTGAGTCGAGCTACAGAAACCAGGCATCGATAAATCATCATTCTATTTATGAGACGGGCTGTGAGGGATGACGACTTCCCCAGTCTGCAAAGACTGTCTCTGAAGACCTGACCCAGGAGGACTGGAAGTCCAGACAGGCACTGTGGACAAAAACTGAGCAGGCTAGAAAGGAAGACAAGCCAGTGGGCTCTGTAGTCCCTGGAAGGGTCCGGTTCATGGGAGTCTGGTCTAGTCTCTAGTCTGTGGGGGTCTGGTCTCATCTCCAGTATCAGGAGGGGTCCGGTCTGTGGAGGTCTGGTCTAGTCTCTAGTCTCTGGAAGGATCCGGTCTCTGGAGGTCTGGTTTAGTCTCTAGTGTCTGCAGGGGTCTGGTCTGTGGGGATCTGATCTCATCTCCAGTCTCAGGAGGGGTCCGGTCTCTGGAGGTCTGGTCTAGTCTCTAGTCTCTGGAAGGATCCGGTCTCTGGAGGTCTGGTTTAGTCTCTAGTGTCTGCAGGGGTCTGGTCTGTGGGGATCTGATCTCATCTCCAGTCTCAGGAGGGGTCCGGTCTCTGGAGGTCTGGTCTAGTCTCTAGTCTCTGGAAGGATCCGGTCTCTGGAGGTCTGGTTTAGTCTCTAGTGTCTGCAGGGGTCTGGTCTGTGGGGATCTGATCTCATCTCCAGTCTCAGGAGGGGTCCGGTCTCTGGAGGTCTGGTCTAGTCTCCAGTCTCAGGAGGGGTCTGGTCTCTGGAGGTCTGGTCTAGTCTCCAGTCTCAGGAGGGGTCTGGTCTCTGGAGGTCTGGTCTAGTCTCTAGTCCCTGGAAGGATCCGGTCTCTGGAGGTCTGGTCTAATGTCTAGTCTCTAGTCTCTGGAGGAGTCTGGTCTGGTCTGGTCTTACACTATAGTTTAAAACAATCAGCTATATATATAAATATATAGAAGAACAAAGGTTCTTATCTTATACAACTAAGCCTGCTGATGACTGTGAGACCATTTCTACCAAATAATACACAAAGTTTCATCACAGCTGGTTTGTCTGCTGCTTTGTTTGTTTGCTTTTGTTGTCACATCACACACACATTGACAGAAACTTTACATTTGAACAGATAAAACTGAAATTCATCAGTAACGATGTTGAGTTCACAGACATACGATGAAAAGAAGTTCTGCTGCTGAAAACAGAAAGTTTCAAACTTCATCCAAAAGGAAGAAGAAAAACTCACCAGATGAACGAAGCATCCAAAGTCAAAGTGAGACTTTCTGGTAACAGAGAGGAAGTTTGTGTTAAACATTTATAAAGCTGATAAATAAAACCATTAACACAAAGGTTAATTTTTATCAGGACTGGTCAGCGTTTCCTGTTTCTGCAGCTTGGACACTGAAACCACAGAGTTCAGCTTCTCCGTCCAAATATGAACTGCTCAAACAGAAAACTGTAAAAAAAACAAAGACTCACCAGTAAAACCGGTCTTCAACCGGCAAACTGTGAATGAGCTTCTGCAGAGATCCGACCGATTTAAATAAAAGACGGAGTGATTCGTCATTTCCTGCCTGGCGGCTGAACAGCAGCAGAAAAAAATGATAAAGGTCACTGCAGAAATATCACAGAACTAAAAAACTCCTGAGCAGATCTTTAAAATGTTTATCAACTCCTTAAATTTCCCATAAAGACACTGCAGATACACAGAAAACTAAACATGAATTACATTCTGTAATCAACCTGCAGATGAATCAGTCACAAATTTTAGTGTGAAAAAAAAGAAAGCTAAAAGGGTTTAAGTGTTTTTAGTGAGAAATGAAAAACTGATGGAATGTATCTGATTTTGTCTCACAGCTGTTAAAACGACTTGACTTCTTAACAAATCTCAGGGACTCCTTCAAAAACGAAGCGGGAAGCATCTGTCTTTCACTTCCTGATACACACACACACACTCAGGAAAAAGGAAACTCCTCCTGATTCGTTCCAGTTTGAACATCAGATGAATAATTTAATGTGACTGAATGAATTCACTCGGACCGTTTTACTCTGAATAAATAATACAGACAGACTTTGGTGAAATTATGTGATGGTGATCACTTTGAGTCATTTAGATCAGGAATCAACTTCCCGTTGGTTTAAACCGACCAATCAAATGAACCCAAACTGGCGCCACATCCAAGAAACTGGAGTCGACCAGCAACGGCAGCCGCGTTCCCACAGTCCTTCATTTAGGTCCCATAAAAACACAATGATGAATATTCACTGAGCTGTCACTTCAATTCCCTCAATAGACACCATTGTTTATAAGAGTAACCACCCACAAACACACACACACACACACACAGACACACACAGTGAAGACAACACAGCGTGATGTTTTTACATTAAAGTTATTTAATTACATCAAATATGAAAAAAAAAAAAAAAAAGAACAACCGGAAGGAAAAACTCAGACTGTTTACAATTAAGACCCATTCATGGTTGTCATGGCAACAGCTTGACTGTGGTTGCCGTAGCAGTAAATTGGCTGATTGGCTCTTTAAGGCAGATTCTGTTTGCGTTTTTGCTTCAATTTGTTTTCGACATAAATTTGTTGATTTAAAACTACGTTTCCCAGAGAGAAGCTCGTTCAGGTGGAAATAAGGACAGATGCTGCCGAGGATGCTGGGAACATCCTGGTACTTTAGATCTCTGCTGGAGGAGGTGGAATGTTTCAGGAGCAGAGCATCATGGGAAAGTTTTTAGAGCGCCGCATTAATGTACATGTGAAAACTGTAATGGTGGAGTGTGTCTCATCGTTTATCCTCCGTCATGTTTGTGTTAACAAATGTCATCAGAGAGGAAACAACCGTCTGGTCCGAGTTTCCTCCTGATGACGTTTAGAAACAGCTGACGAGTCCAAACGTCTTGTTATCCAACGTTCAAAAGTCCGACATGTTCATTAACGCTTCATTCATCTTTGCAGTTGTGTGTGTCTATGTGTGTGTCACTGCTCGTTCTGCTGTGTGTCCGTGATGGCAGAGACGGCGCCCTGGCCTTTGCTGACGTCGCTGATACAGGCCCACTGACCGTCCATCGACTCCTTCCAAAGCGTCACCTACAAAATAAACATACAGTCAGCTGATCACGAATGAGATCACAGCGTCAGACGGAGCGTCAACCTCTGTCCAGCGTGCCGACATAAACAGGAGGTCAGTCATTAATGAGGAGGAAGGGGAGGGGTCAACACAGGTAAATTCACCTTGTTGTCTCCTCCTGACACGGCCAGTATGTTCCCGGTGATGGACCAGCTGACGTGCCACACCACGTCATTGAACTTGTGGAGCAGTTTGGCCGTCCAGGTGTTTCCCGCCGGGTCGTCACACGTCCAGATGAAGACGCGTCCGTCCTGGAAGAAGGTGAGAGGAAACAGTGAACAGATGTCCAGATGATCCAAACTGACTCATTATGAACTGAACTGGCTCTCTGGCTCCACCTGGTGGTTCAGGTCAGTTAATCCACTTCAGACCAGATTCAGTTAGAAATATTTGATTTAAAAGGCAGAAACAGGAAGTCTCACCTGAGAGCAGCTGGCGATGGTGCTGGTGGGAAGACCAATGGACGGAGCCCAGCCGACATCCCTCACCCAATCACTGTGAGCCTCCAGCTTCTGATCCTCCTTCCACTGGCCGTCTTCCTCTCTGTGGAAGAACGTAAATATCTGAATACTGAATAACAGGCAGATAGTCTGATAAGATGTTAGTCTGGCTGTGTCACCATGACCTGGATGGATGGTGACAGTCCAGTGAGATTCCAGGAAACATTTAGGAATCCCGTCTAATAAGGCACAAGTACAACACAGTGTTGAGACACCCAGAAATCTAGTTTGTACTTCTGTCAAGAAGTTAAGGTTGTGCCAAAGGACAACACAACACACACAATGTTGAGAACAACCAATTAACCGTCGGCTAATCCCCGAGGATAAATAATAAGGAATGTTCTTGGATATTTGGTCACATCCCCTGGGGAATCGAGACGGCCAGACAATCTGGTAAACAGATTCTGGCAAATAGTCCAGTCCAATTGCTCGAGCATGTGGACTCTTACTCACTAACTCACACACACACACACACACACACACACACACACACACACACACACACACACACACACACACACACACACACACACACACACACACACACACGACACCTCTGAGTTCTGTAACGCTTTGAGATATCTCTGACTGTGTTATTTTACTGTTTTCCATATTTTCTTAATCACTAAACCCAACAGGGGAAAAGAGAGAAGTAAAAGTGGCAGTAACGTACTTCCAGAGTTTGACCAGGTTGTCACAGCCTCCGGACACGAAGCGTTTGACGTAGTTCGGTTTCTGTCCTGACGGCTGGTCGATCAGGCTGCCTGGAACCACAGCAGGAGCCCAACTCACAGCGTTGCAGCCGATCTGCAGGACAACAACTCATTCATAGACCAACACAACTGAGCAGAACAAGCTTCACTTCACACCGCGATGGACATGAAACAAAGTGAAGTGTCTCAACACTCACGGTGTGTGCGTTGCTGATCTTCTTGACGTCCCACTGCTGATCACCAGTAAACGTGAGGAGGGAAATGGCGCCGTCGGAGCTGCCACAGGCCAAGATCAGGCCGAAGTCGTAGGGGCCCCAGCAGACAGAATTCACTGCAGACGCACAACAAGAGAAACAAAGAATAAACCTGAATGTTTCCTTTAAACCAAAGTGAACTCAGGGAGGAGAAACAGACGTTGGACCAAAATCTGAGTTTCATGGACTAGTTAAACACAAATAAAGAGCTCAGGTATTATGTAAATTCATGGTGACCAACCTGAGGACTCGTGTCCCATGTATTCGTACATCTTGTCCCAGGCTCCATTCTCTTCCTTCCAGATGATGACTTTACGGTCGTAGGAACAGGATGCGAGGATGTTGCCGAACATGGGGTGGGCCCACGCCACCTGCCACACGGGACCTTCATGGCTACACAAACACAAACAGACATTTACTCACATTCTATCCAAGTCACTGGGTGTGAAACCAAACACTCGGTGACTTCTTCAGCTTTGGCTCTGGTTCATTTGTGACACTCTGGTTTCTTACCCTCTGAGGTCTGCGACCAGAATCTGACCTCCGTTTCTAACGTCAAAGATCTTCACAGTGCGATCAGAAGAACAGGTGGCCAGTCGAGTCCCGTAGTAGTCCATCTGGGCATCGTGCTGAAACACACAGAACAAGACTTTAAACCTGCAGTAATGATATTTGGTCACTCAGCTGATGAATCTTAGTCGGCTGTTCACTCTCTTTTATCTGAGTTTGGGCTCCTCCAGCTCCAGCTGTGGCTCGAGGGGATGGGGAGGGAAACACAACAGTAAAGTTGTGACTGGACAGATAAACGGAACAGCAGATTCATCTGACTTCTCTTCACTGCCACTTTGTACATTATCTATATAACAATGTCAATGACAAGGTCGATAATATCACCCTCTAACTTTGATCCCCCTTTTAGAATTCCACTAAAAATGATGGTTGATGACACAACGGACGGTCAAACTGTTTCTGATCAACTGCTAATCAAACTGTTTATCGACCACTCAGTTTATGACGCACAGAATGTGTCTGTAAATCACATCAACACTGAACTCAGTCTGAAGTAACAACAACAAACACACAACAGACCGTTTTACATCTAATTATAACAGATAAACAATAAAAGCTGATTCACCCACAGAGGAAGTTTCCTTTATGCAGAAAATCCCAGAACGATAACAGACTATTAAAATACAGACAACCGATTCCAGCTCTAGTTATTGTAAATGATAAATAATCAGACAACATTAGAAACAACCTGTGATTGTGTATTTGTGTTGCTTCAGCTCTGACAGCTCTTTTTAATCACTAGCTCCTGTCTGTTAGCTAATGCTAATTAGCAACAATCCCCAAGACAACGACTTACAATCATGTCCTCGTGGGAGGTGTCCACCGTGTTGATGACAGAAACCTGAAAACACAAACAAACAAACAAACAAATCACATTTTTTTTTAAATATCACCCAAAAAACACAGACAAAACTTTGACTGTTAGCTCGCGCTGCTAGCATGTCGGCTAACCAGCTCGCTACTCCTTCACGTCAGCAGCCGTCAAAACGTCAAAAACACACAAACGTCATCGTCAACGTCATCGAAAAATAAAATGTCATCAGACTCACCATGTCTGCAGAAAAACCAGAAACTAACTCCAGAAAAAGAATCCCCGTTTTTTCTGGAGGTTAATCCTCCGATTCACCGTCCGATCCGACGTGGCAGCAACTTCGGTCCTACCGGGTGGTCCTTCCGGCGGAAACGACACACACCAACAATGGTTCCGCATCGGAAACAGCAAACGGTGGGACTCTGGTCTTAGATCGTCTTTGTCTTTAAATTTATGCCGAATTGACTATTAGATGTTCCAGTTTCTGTTTATATTATAAATGTACAGAAAAATGATCACCATACATCTGTGACACCGAAGAAACCTTTAAAACTGGATCTTTTCTAGAGAAGTTCTGAGGTGACTTTTCATCTGAGATGACAAAGTGGATATTTATGGACATTTATCTTCGATGGACATCAACGTGGAAGTCAAATTAGATGATAATATTAACAATTTGTATCTGTTTCTAAAGATTTCAATGAGTTATTTAGGGTGAAATGTGAAAGTGTGATTTATTTAGCATCATTCCAGATTACAAATAAACGCAGTGAGTATCGTTATTATTATTATTTTATATTCAGCCTTTATTTATATACCATTCATTAATGTTAATTCTGCAGTTCATCAGTGTTGGGGCCTTATAAAGATGCTTGGCAGCTGTATTATTGACCAAAAGGGCTTAATCATTGACTTGCAGCCTATCATAATATCCAACAACAAGATACTGAAACATAAATGAGTTGAGTTATTAACAATTCAAAAAGTCAGTCTAACATTTAATTGGATGTCCAGTCATACATGATTGTGTATTGAACATGTAAACATGTTAGGAAGAGCGGTAATATAAGAAAATTAAACATTTATCAGGCAAACTTGTGCTCCTGTACTCAGAGGTGGACAGAGTACACAACTTCACTACTTGAGTAAAAGTACAGATACTCCTTGTCAAATATTACAAGTAAAAGTAGCTTAGTTAAAATATTACTTAAGTAAAAGTACAAAGTACAGTCCACTTAAGTAGAAGATAAAAAAAAACCTCAGGAAATAAGGAAAGGAAAGTAGCTTTACTGTCATTATACAACCCACTGATGTGATTCTGCTACAGAAAATACCTTAAAGAAGAAGAAGAAGAAGAAGAAGAAGAAAGCTTTATTGTCATTGACAATAGTTTAAGAGGCCCTACAAGAACCAGTCCGGTCCGGTCCAGTCTAGTCTCTAGTCTCAAATCAAATAATCCATCTACCGCTTCTCCGTGCTGTAGCCAGCAATTTAGAGTCACCAATTAACCTAGGCTGCCTGGTGGGGGGGGTCCAATCTCAGGAGGGGTCTGGTCTAGTCTCTGGGGTTCCGGTCTACTCTCTAGTCTGTGGAGGGGTCTGCTTTTCCGTGCTGTAGCCCCTGTACTACAAAAACTCTACTTAAGTAAATTTACTTTGTTACTGTCCACCCCTGCCTGTACTGAACACTGCACTATTATTATTATTATTATTATTATTATTATTGAAGACTGAAGTGACTGAGTCCACCAGATGGCTCCACAGTCCCTCAGTCTATTTTTATCTGGACTGCCCCGGGATCAGGTTCCTGAGCTGGGCCCTGATCCAGTGTCCCCTCCCTCTGTCCCCTCCAGCCTCGCCATGTTGTCGGGCTGAATCTTCTGTCTGTCTTGTTTTGTGACTTTAATCGCAGTAAAAGTGTCTCCCGGCCGGAAACAGCTGTCAAAGTGTCAACATGTCGGGTGTCTCCTACCACATCTCCAACCTGCTGGAGAAAATGACCTCAACTGACAAAGACTTCAGGTAAAACCCAAACTGACAAGAGACACTTTAAAGTCCTGACTCATTCACCAGCTGGTGTTATGTCGGTGTGTGTGTCTGTCACATGTCTTTCCTTTAAAAAAAAAAAGTTGCTTTGATTTAGAATTTGCTTTTCTATAAACATAAAAGTCTTTTTAAATTGTTGATGATTTTCTTTTTTTTACTTTAAAGACATTCTTTTTAGTGTAAAATACCTGAAAACTGTGATAAATCACTTTTTTAACTCCCCAAAGGCCAAAGTTGAGAAGGAAGAATCAGCAAATCTTAATTTAAACACATAATTCAAATACAAAACAAGATGGAGATTCATTTCCTGTTAATTAAATATTTGTACCTCTACATTAAACCAGCTTCAACAAAGTGTGTTCACTGTGTGATCGTCGTCTCGTTCTGTTTCCTCACTCTTATAATTCAACAACACAAAACTAGTTTAATTCTCTTGTTTGCTTCTTTGTGTGTGTGTTTGTGTGTCCAGGTTCATGGCCACCAATGACCTGATGCTGGAGCTGCAGAAGGACAGCATCAAACTGGACGAGGACAGTGAGAGGAAGGTGGTGAGCATGTTGCTCAAACTGCTGGAGGACAAGAACGGAGAGGTTCAGAACCTGGCAGTGAAATGGTAACACACACACATTTATTATTATTATTGACTTACTTTTGTACATTTTCTTTTTCGTTTGTTTCTACTTCTTTCTTTTTTCTTTCTGCCCCTCAATAGATTAAAACATATCAAGTATAAATCTGCTAACAGAATATGAGTCTAACATCATAAAGCTGAGTTCTTCAGTCTCTGCTGTAAAATTTCTTCTGTTCTATTTTATGCTTTGTCACTTTCCCTTCTTTATTTTGTTTCATCAGGTAAAAGGAAAAAGATGAAAACAAACATCCAAATGAAAATAAGTGAGACGTTAGTTTTCATCGGTGGGTGTGTTTGGTTTGCAGCCTGGCGCCTCTGGTGGGTAAAGTGAAGGAGCCTCAGGTGGAGACGATGGTGGACACTCTGTGTTCCAACATGGTGTCGGACAAAGAGCAGCTCAGGGACATTTCCAGCATGGGACTGAAGATGGTGATCGCTGAGCTGCCGCTGTGTTCATCAGGTGAGACACACCTGTCCATGACGTCACAGAATCACAAAGCCATGTTTAAATGAACTATTTGGATCGTTTGAAAATTTAATGATGTGACTGAAATGCAATTTTATATATGAATAGATGCCCTTATAAACGTATGACAACAGCTTTTTCAGCCTTTTTAATCACTTTGTCATTATTTGGTTTTAAACTCTAAACTTTAAAAAAAAACAACTTTTTTACTATTTTAACTATAATCCTCGATGTTTCCTGAATTCTGAGTGTCATTATTCCAGACGGCCCGTAAAGGCAGCAGAGGCCTGACTTCACCACAGTGTGGAGCTGAAAATGACTTTATTATGGCGGCGTTGCCTCTTAAACTGTCCTCTGGTCTCCGTCCTGCGGGTTGCCAGGTTTGACTCTGACTGCCAGTGTTTGTAAGAAGATCACCTCCCAGCTGATCGGCGCCATTGCCAAACATGAAGACGTGTCAGTGCAGTTGGAGGCTCTGGACATCCTGTCGGACATGTTGGGGAGGTAATGACAAATAATGAGAAACACATCTCCGTGGCAACGGCAGAACCAACACAGAGAACAGAGAAGTTTCCCCCAAATCATCAGAGCAGAGATGATTCACTATGACCCAGAGACCTTTTCTGGAAATAAGTTAAACTGTATCAGGTCAACGTTTCCATCTGTTAAAATGTTTTTCACCAGAGTTACAAAACTAACAAATAGAACTCACCCACGATGAAACAACACGTTCAGTCATCGGCTGATCGGTCTAATCAGTCACCTGGGAGGTGAAATGAAACCGGTTCTCGGTGGATCTGGATCAGAGATGATGTTGTTGTGATCTTTCCTGCAGACTCAGTGGAGCTCTGGTCGGTTTCCACAGCTCTCTGCTGTCCAGCCTCCTCCCCCAGGTAAGAACTCGACGATGATGATGCTGATGGTGGGTAATGAATCTGCTCCTTTAATAATATGCTGAAAGAATTAAATGTATAAATTACGTACATGCGACACGAGTCAAGTTTTCACTGAAGAGGACTTTTATTTTGTTAATTATTTCAGTAATTCTGGACTGTTCTGTTTCATTGTATTCATTCATTCATTCATTCATTCATGCTTCACCCGTTTGCTCCACCAGTTAACCAGTCCCAGGATGGCAGTCAGGAAGCGCTCCATCTTGGCCCTGGGTCACCTGGTGCCCTGCTGTAGCCCCGCCCTCTTCTCTCAGCTCACAGAACACCTGCTGACAGAGCTGTCTAAGGCTCCGCCCACTTCAGTGACCAGGACGTACATCCAGTGCTTGGCGACCATCAGCCGTCAGGGCGGCCATCGAGTCGGTGAGTTCACACGTGGACAAACATCTGAACGTTTAATTCTGTCGACGACACCAGAGGCCGAACAATTTCTGTGTGTGTTTAGGTGAACATTTAGAGAAGCTGATTCCGATGGTTGTGAAGTTCACCAGTGTTGATGATGATGAGCTCAGAGAGCACTGTTTCCATGCCTTTGAAGCCTTTATACACAGGTACACACACACACACACACATTATTTGTCCTCGCTGTCTTTGTCGCTTACACTGAGTCTGTTGGTCCGTTGATTGACAGGTGTCCCAAAGAGATGTCACCCCACGTTGCCACGGTGACTCAACTTTGTCTTAAATTCATGACTTTTGATCCAAATTATAACTATGACGATGATGATGATGAGGAGGAGGACAGTATGGACATCGAGGACAGACTGGATGAAGGTTTGTGTTTCTGTCTGTGCTGAGTTCGTGTGAAGGTCCAAACTTTGAGCGGCCGCAGATAAAACCTGCAATTTACAGATGTCCCCTAAACGCCTCGTATGCATTTGTCAGATTTAATTAGTCTCATGTGTCCAAACAATGCAAATTGAGAACACAAGTACCCATGATGCATTGCTCAGACGGGGTGATGGCATGTTGCTTTGTGGCTGTTTCGTAGTCATAAACAGCTGTTTTCTGTGATCGACGATGACATCACAGACACAAACAAGGTGCTTATTGACCGTTCAGAAGTTTCTTGTGACTCCTCCCAGAATCAGATGATGAGTACAGTGACGATGACGACATGAGCTGGAAGGTTCGCCGCTCGTCCATCAAATGTCTGGAGGCGTTGATCCACACGCGCCGCGACCTCCTGCTGTCCTTCTACTCGTCCATCTGCCCCGCCCTGCTCGCCCGATTCAAGGAGCGAGAGGAGAACGTGAGGGCTGACGTGTTCGCCGCTTTTTCCACCCTGCTGAGACAAACACGGGTGGGACCGAGTCACCACGGCCTCGGCGCCGGGTCAGACCCGGGGTCGAGCCGGGACGAGGAGCCGGCGGTCGTCATGTTGAAGAAACAGGTAAAGACTCAGGGAAAGGTGGAGGAGGAAGACCGTGGTGAGGATGAAGGAGGCTGAATTGTGTGTGTGTGTGTCCAGGTTCCTCTGATAGTGAAGATTCTTCATCGGCAGCTGAAGGAAAAGAGCATCAAGTCTCGACTCGGCAGCTTCTGTGTCCTCACTGAACTGAGTGAGACCGTCCCCGGAGTCCTGGAGTCACATATCCCCGCTCTGATCCCTGGTACACACACACAGACACACACAGACACACACACACACACCTCCCTCTCATTCCTCCTTTTCCCTCCTTTATTTGACCTTTTCATGGTCTTTTATTATTTTCTCTTTTTTCCATCTTCCTCCTCCTCCATCCAGGCATAGTCTTCTCCCTGACAGACAAGTCCACCTCCTCCACCATGAAGATTGATGCTCTGTCCTTCTTCCACGTCCTCCTCCTGTCTCACCCTCCTCAGGCCTTTCAGCCTCACATGCAGGTTCTTTAAAGTTCTTCCTGCTTCAGGTGTTAAAGTGACGTGAAGCTGTTTCTGCTCACGTGACCTCTGTGGTGTGTTCAGGTGCTGCTGCCCCCGGTGGTCTCCTGCGTGGAGGATAGCTTCTACAAGATCACGTCGGAGGCTCTGCTGGTCACTCAGCAGCTCGTCAGAGTGATGAGGCCCCACGGGCAGACGGCCGCCACAGCTGCAGGATTTGACCCCAAACCCTTTGTCAAGGAGGTACGAGGACTCAGGTTGGACCAGGAGGTTTTGAGGGGTTCGGTTGGACCTGGTTTCTGATGGTCTAAGGTCTTCAGATGTCTCCTCTGTTTGTTCAGGTGTTTGCTGTGACCATGAAGCGACTCAAAGCAACCGACATCGACCAGGAAGTGAAAGAGAGGGCTATTTCCTGCATGGGTCACATGGTGTGTCACCTTGGTGACCACCTGGGGGTGGAGCTGCAGGCTGTTCTGGCGATCTTTCTGGAGAGGTTAAAGAATGAGATCACGAGACTGATGGCGGTCCGGACTATCACCCTCATCGCTGCGTCTCCAATAAAGGTTCAGTCTGTTTCTTTGTGATGTTTAAATAAAGAACTGGAGATTGAAAAATGACCATGACGTCCTCTCCGTCCTCAGATCGACCTGTCCTCCATCCTGCCTGAGACTCTGTCTGTGTTGGGTTCCTTCCTGAGGAAGAACCAGCGAGCTCTGAAGCTCGGAACGCTCGCTTGTCTCAACGCGCTGGTCACTCATCACGCCGCCAGCATCAAACCTGCAGCTCTGGAGCCCGTGCTGAGTGAACTTCCTGCTCTGGTGGACGAGGGCGACATGTACGTGTCCCAGGTAAGAACCCGAAAATGAAGATGATCGGATACAATAAACTTGCTGCTGCGGCCATATTGGCACATTTTGCTTTCTGTGTGTCTTGAGGTGTCCATCAGCCTGCTCACCTGTATGTCCAGAGCTTGTCCGTCCTCTCTGGCCAAGATCAGCTCCTCCGTGCTGCCGGGCGTCTTCACGCTCGTCCACTCTCCGCTGCTGCAGAGTGGCACTCTGGCAGCCATATTGGATTTCATCCAGGCCCTGGTTCATTCCAAGTCCTCCAACCTGGGCTACAGGTGAGGGGGGTCCAGGTCTGGAGGTCTACAGGAGACTTTTAGCTGTCCTCTCATTTCCTTCCCTCCTTTCCTCCTCTGTCCTCCTCTGTCCTCCTCTGTCCTCCCCTCTGTCCTCCCCTCTGTCCTCCTCTGTTCTCCTCTGTCCTCCCCTCTGTCCTCCCCTCTGTCCTCCTCTGTCCTCCCCTCTGTCCTCCCCTCTGTCCTACTCTGTCCTTCCCTCTGTCCTCCTCTGTCCTCCTCTGTCCTCCTCTGTCCTCCCCTCTGTCCTCCCCTCTGTCCTCCTCTGTCCTCCCCTCTGTCCTCCTCTGTCCTCCTCTGTCCTCCCCTCTGTCCTCCCCTCTGTCCTCCTCTGTCCTCCTCTGTCCTCCCCTCTGTCCTCTCCTCCAGTCAGTTGCTGAAGTCTCTGACTGCGCCGTTTCACAGCCATCCATCCTCTGCAGAAGCTGCCGTTATCCACCGACAGTCGTACCTGTCTGTCGCTCGCTGTGTGGCCGCTCTGGTGTCTTCCTGCCCTGCAGAGACTCCGCCCACTGTGGCCAGCCTCATACAGGAGGTGGGGTAGTGTTGGTGCAGCTGCTTCCTGTTGTCCATGCCATTCTTTCTACTCAGTGTTTTCTGTCCTCAGGTGAAGAACCCGGGCTGTCCGGAGCCGGCTCGTCACCTGGCTCTGCTGTGTCTTGGGGAGGTGGGGAGGATCGGTAGTCTGGGAGGAAGTAAGGAAGTGCAGGCAGTCATCCTGGAGGCTTTCACCTCTACCAGTGAGGAGGTGAGATACACCTGTCCCTCTGTCCAGGTCTTCAGAGATGTCTTAACCACGCCAACAGCCTGTCAACCCAAACTCCGCCTGTTCTCCTGATGATCAGTGTTTTCACGGTTGGTTGTGGTTCCAGGTGAAGACGGCGGCTTCCTGCGCTCTGGGCAGCATGGCTGTCGGCAGCCTGAACGACTACCTGCCCTTCCTGCTGAAGGAGATCTCCTCCCAGCCCCGGAGACAATACCTGCTTCTGCACTCCCTCAAAGAAGTTATCAGGTGAGTCCTCAATCAGCGTGTCTACAGACACTAACCAGGTGTTTTGGTGAAATGTTTGAATTCACAGCTAATCCCAGATAATCCCCCCCTTCTCTCTCTCTCTAGTGACTCTCCAGCCTCTAGTCTCTCACCCCATGTGGAGTCTATCTGGGCTTTGCTGTTTCAGAACTGCGAGTGTCAGGAGGAGGGAACCAGGAACCTGGTGGCTGAATGTCTGGGAAAACTGACCTTAGTTAACCCGGCACAACTATTACCACGACTGAAACAACAACTGAAAGCTGGTACGAAGTGTGAGTGTGTGATTCACACCCTGCATGAACATTGTTGTACTGAAGCCTTGAAACTAGAGACTGAGATCAACTCATCAGGAAAACGTTTACTGAGGAGGAGGAGGAGGGACATTTTCCCACAGACTTCAATACAATTTAACTTTTCTTTCAACCAGTGGAAATAACAGAAAGATGATTTGCAAAACGAACACATGGAAAGATACATAGATAAAAACCATCTACACAGAAGAAATCTAACCAGGAGACTTAGTGGTGAAGACAACAACTCCCATAATGCAACGCTGCTTCACGACGTCCCCCAGCTTTTGTTGTTGTTTTAACAGAGAAACACTAACAGGTCTTTGTCCCTGCAGGTTCTCCTCTGGCTCGCTGCACCATAGTGACAGCCTTCAAGTTTACTATTGTGGACCACCCAGCTGCCGTAGATCCGCTGCTCAAAGACTGCATCGGTAACAGAAACGCTTCACCTGTGATCACCAGCCACAGCGATGGTCTGATGCTGACAAATGTCAGATCTGACTCTCAGGCCTCAACTCCAGCTATCTCTACTTTAACATCTACATTAAAGACACATCATGATTTACTGTTTTTTAATCCATCGTCAGTTTTCTCGTTTTTGTTTGCTATGTTTTTATGTTTCTATATAGTTTACTTTCTTTACTTTCTCCGTGCTGTTTTACATACTTTTATTTATTGAAATTGTTTTATTTACAACAAGTAGAGTCAGTCTCAATTTATCTCATCGTCATTTGATGAATTGTGTGCTTCAGTTTTCAGTTACAATGCAGACAAACGTGCACTTTCAACTTTAACCTGACATCCGGTTGAATTAAGGCTCTGAAAGAAACACATCCTGTCCATTGAACCACCGCGACGTTGTCTCTGTTCGGCAGGTGACTTCCTGAAGACCTTGCAGGACAAGGACATCAACGTGCGCTGCGACGCTCTGGTGATGTTTAACTCTGCAGCCCATAACAAACCGTCTCTGATCCGTGGGCTCCTGGGGACGGTGCTGCCTCACCTGTACAAGGAGACCCAGATCAGGAAGGACCTCATCAGAGAGGTTGGTTGGCAGGCGTTGGAAGCTGAAGCTGTTATTCACAGCGGACAGTGTTTGATTGGTGTTTGAATCTGTGTGCGCTGCAGGTGGAGATGGGTCCATTCAAACACACAGTGGACGACGGTTTGGATTTGCGTAAAGCAGCATTCGAATGCATGTACACGCTGCTGGACAGCTGCCTGGACGGACTGGACGTCCTGCAGTTCCTGGATCACGTAGAGGAAGGACTCAAAGACCACTACGACATCAGGGTGGGTAAAAAAGATGGCTGCTGCTGTTGGACGGTTTGAACATCATGCATTTCTTGTCTGAAGTCATTATTTGGTGGAAAATTTAAACTTTTGTGTGTGTGTGTGTGTGTGTCTTGTAGATGCTGACCTTCCTGATGCTGGCCAGACTGGCCTCTCTGTGTCCTGCTGCTGTTCTCCAAAGACTGGACAGACTGGTGGAGCCACTCAAAGCTACCTGCACCACCAAGGTTAGATAAAACACACACACACACACACACACTTGGAGTCTTGGAGGTCAGTAACTCCAAACTAAGATGAAGTGTCTCTGAGATCAGTCCTGTGTGTTTCTGAGTTAACTGTGTTGACAGAATAAAGACAATCAGATATTTAGAGCATTAGAGGCTTCGGAGCTGATTTTTCATCATTAATGAGCAGAACTCCTGATCAGATAAAGATAGAAACTTCAGATCAGCTCTAGAACAACCCAAACACATGTGGGGAACTTAAAGAACCCTGGTGTATTGTGGGTAAGCAAAGTATTACGATGATAAGCATGTGATGATGTGCACACATCTCCTCCTGCTGCCTGCAGGTCAAAGCTGGTTCTGTGAAACAGGAGTTTGAGAAGCAAGAGGAGCTGCGGCATTCGGCCATGCGTGCCGTCGCCGCCCTGCTGGCCGTGCCCGAGGTGGAGAGGAGCCCCAGCATGGTTGACTTCGCCAATCAGATCAGAACCAATGCTGACATGGCCTCCATCTACCAGAGCGTCCAGGGCGCTCTGGGGGTGAATGTAGGACACACAGACAGCATGGATATGAGCTAGAGATGTTTTATTATGATGTTTTTTAGTCTGACTTTGATAATGTTTTTCATTTTGACTCAGGTTTGACAAACATATGAAATGAAGTGTCACTCTGCTGATGACACCAGCAGACTTACACTTCCACTTTGGTAGTGAGACAGTGAAGTGGTGGTTATGCTTGTTAACTTCCTAAAAAAATCAACGCAATAAAGATATTAAGACATAGATTTAAACCAGACCGCTGCCACACTAAACTTTTATTTGGTCACTGGATGAAAATAAAATGATTAAAAACAGATAAAACCGTAAATCCATCACAAACGAACTGAAACAAAAGTGCATTTTGTATAAAAAGTTTCATTGTTGCATGTCAGTATATCTGCTACTGTGTGTGAAATGTAAGTAAGGAGTATTAAAATAATGCCACATAATCATCATGCTGCAGCAGTAATAATCATTTTTCATCAGATTTAACACATTAAAAGGAAATACAACTCAGAATCCCCCCCCCCCCCAAAAAAAAAAAATAAAATAAATAAATAAAAGCATAAATAATAGAAGAGGGAAGGAAAAGAGGTTTGAGGAGAACTTGTGTTCAGATATATATAGAATATATTATTTTTATATCATTTATCAAGGACTCCTCTGGTTTGTTGAGAATTAACCATTATAGATTTTTGTTGTTGTTGTTGTTTGTTTGGTTGAATTGTTGGTTGTCTGCGCTTATATCAAGCATAATTACCCCAGTTATGTGTGTGTATATATATATATATATATATATATATATATATATATATATATATATATATATATATCCTTCAGTTATAAAAAATAAACTCACTAAAAAACTATTTAAGGAGTAAAATCACCTTCTGCTGACGATCTTAGCCGAAGTCACCACCGAGGAGCTTCGGCCTTTTCCGTCAGCTCGGCCTCGGCTCGGCGGTCGGTCTAAGAGCCGGAGCCCAAATGAACTTTTATGGATTTAAATCAGCTTAAAGGACATAATTATATATATTTAATATATTCGTCTAAGGTGGACGGAGAAAGTTCGTCTGGGGCTTCTGTGGTGAAAAAGATGACGACCATCTGCGGTGAGTCTGCTTTCTCTGCTAGTTAGCTTCATGCTAACATTGGCTAAAATTAAACTTTAGTAAAAACCAGAGAAATGACACGAAAACAAAACAAACAAACAAACAAAAAAGACTTTTTAAATCATAAATCCGGTAGATTTAAATATGTAGCTGGTGGAAATGATGTTTTATGTGATAATCTGGCGTCTGGTCGGAACATGTTTAATGTTAGCATTAGCTTAACGGAGCATTAGCTTAACGGTTAATTATGACGGTTAGTTCAAGTTAGTTGAACTTCAGCTCCAGATTTTTTATTAAATGTCCTTCCCCTAATTATGAAGATAAGAACTTAAAAGATAGAAATTACACATCCAGGATATATATCTGACTAACGAAACAAAGGACTTTAAACAACACTTAGCATACAAAAAATAAAATGAACACTAATAAAAACTCTGAAGTGATGAGGAGAAGAAAAACAAGCTAAGTGTGACTGACAGGTTGGATATTTTATGGTATACATAATTATAATATTAAATACTTATTTTCTTAACCAAAAATCATGTCATATGGTGTAAGAAGAGGAAGAAGTGGTTACTGAATGCAGTTTTACTTTATATGGCATCTCAGGTTTTTCTTTATGATCAAACTGACGGACTGAAGCTTCGAGGATCACAGCTGATCCTGATCCATGTGGAGGAGCCAAGAAGGTTCCTGTTAGATTTAAACCTGGCTGATGTGACTGAAGTTAAACGTCTCTGTTAGAGAACCAGTGAGCAGAAGACCACACAAACAAAGGTGATCAGAGATCAGTTAAAATTAAAGTGCCCGCACACTGCTAGCAATTAAAAAAAAAATCATGGACATTTCAGTAGAGAGCAGTAGAGAGTTCATCGTGTTTGTAAAAATTACAGATGAATCATCATAATGAATTATCAAGATGATTTGAGTTGAAGGATTTTGCATTGAGTACAATGAATTTCCTCAATGAGGCTGTTATCTTTGGATCACTCACTAATACAGCTACATGAACAAACCGCGGACTATTTATAAACCTGAAAGCAGATTCTGGGTCTGTAAACCTTCATTCTCTCTTTAATCTCATTTTATTTCACTTTTATTGGGATTTATTGTGGAGTATTAGATACTGCTTGTATCTTCTGTGGATATTTGCTGTGTGCATGTGAACAGGTGTTAACACAAGTTGGCCTCAGTCAGAGGAGAGACGTTGTTGAGCAGACGTATTTCCATTAACCACGAGAGCCTGATTGAATTCTGGCTCAGAGAACAGTTGGTTAAGAAAGAGCACCTGTAGGTTTGACTGCAACTGAGGAAGTCGGTTATTGTGACTTCCTCAGAAACCGAAAAAAAACCCAATAATACTTTTTTTTTTTTTTTTTTGAGATTTTTGATGTGGACTAGTTTAGAGCAAGTTTGTTCTGTGGTTGGTTTTAGTATAATGACTAAAAATAAGTTAAGTCTATCTCATTTCAATATCTCAGTGCAGTTTGGTACAAAGATTGGTATAAGATGTACTGAATACTATAAATAACCTTGTCAATCTGCTCTTTTGAATGGTATATTATTTAGTCAATATAGGAAATATGAAACCAAAAAACCAAACCAAAAGAAAAACAAATCCAGAAACACGTCTGTCTTTCACACAGTAAAGAACAAGTTTATCTGCTGCATAGGAGCCGGTCGGTCTCACCGTAGAAGCTGCAAATTGTCTCCTCAGTCACTTTAGAAAAAGTGCGGAGCAACGCATTTTCTGATTGCCAGGTAGTCTGTATGAAAAAGAGGAATGAATAGTCCAATCTTCATATTGAACAGACAAATCCTAGTTGACTGACAAAATCGTAAGTTGGGTACAGCCCTAAAAATGTCATAATTACAAATAAAGAAAGCAAAATAAAAGAGAGCAATCTATGCTTTTTGCTTGGAGAACAAATACATTTTAAACATGAAATAGAGCGCAATGCAAGCTAAGTTAATTTATACAGCAGCATTCATACACAAAACTGTTCAAAGTGCTTTAGAGTCGGGACATACATTAAAGATACACCATAAACTAACAGCTGCATTTCTGAGGAGGTCTGGACCAAATACTGTGAATTTAATTGGAGGACTCTAAACTCAACCTTGTAAAGGTGATTTTGATGGAAGTTTTTCAGTAAATATGTCATCAAACCTTTTGACCTGATGCTAAAACTTATGAAAAGTGATTTTATACAACACCAATATACCTCATCGATGATATTGATCGTGTACCTGCTGATGTGTCAGTGGGGATTTAAAAGAAAGGACTCATATCATTTGGGGAATCGTTGTGGAACTCCTAATAACTTGGATTTAGGTTGACAGTTCCAAACATCTAAATATCTTGATGTTTTTCATGAGTCTGAGCTGGAATTTATAGTAATAAAAGAATGAATAACCTGAAGTCTTGGCCATAGATGTCATAGATTTTATGTCATCACTTGTTGAGTGTGGCGTAGAGAGGATCCTGCGTAGACGTGGGTGGATGAGTGTCAGTGCAGTGAGTTGGACTTTGGATGGTCTTGATGTAGGAGTATTCACAGGCAGTGGAGCTGGGTTTAGGGGTCTGCACCCCCCCACAACCTTTTGGAAAGTTGATGGTGGAGTAATGCAATGAGCTGGCGCAGGGTGTGGGACTTCTGGCAAAGGCGTAAATAGTGTGCACTGCATTTCCTGTGTCAGGCTTCGGGGGGTACCTCTGTATCTCCTCATACGTATAATCCTGCAACGGAAGAAGGAAACGGTCCGAACCCACAAACGCTAACATCAAATGCTGTCCATGCAATGGACACTCTTCACAGTATCATATGACATTTTCATCTCTGTGGAGGACCTTTCTTTTACTCGCATCTGTTTATTTGTCAGCAAAAAAGCAGTGAACCAAGTGAACCAGACTCAGTACAGGAATCAGGACTGGACCAGGAGGAACTCAGTACATTTTGCTCTGTATGTGGTTTAAGCGAGTCAGATCCAGGACTTTTTCTGTTATTCATAAACTCTAGACAGACGTGGATGATTGATTGGCTGAGCACCATCCTAATCTGAGTTGTCTAGATTTGAAAAACAATCATCACCTTTACCTTTACATTTGGCAGTAAAGGTAACTGGAAACACATAGATCACATTAAGTTTTCATTCTTATACTTTAACTTACATGTCTGTTACTGATGGGCTGATATTATATTTTAACTACAAACATTCACATTAAATTAATTGTGGTGATTTTCAATTATGGGTATAATCTGGAATGGGATTTTTTGCTAATATAAGTGAGTATGAGGATATTGTCTAATTCACCAACCAGGGACCAAAGTTTGACTCATCTCACTCACTCTACCACAAGACTGTTCAAAAAATATTGTCAATATTTTGTTAAATTAAAATAAAATAGAAGTGAAAACTAGAATTTGATGGAGGAAAAAATACAGGAAATACGTGAGACAGAACAGACTTGAAGTGTTGCCATAAATAAAAATTGACTTGAGCATTAGGGCAGAGTCTGTCCAGCTGTAGTGGACTATTGATAACAAATCCAGATCTGGATTGTCCCATAAGGAAAAAAATTATTAATCACGCCAGTTAATGCCGCTGACAGTTGAATTATTCTTGGAATATTATTATTATTTTGTCAGTGTTAAAACATCAGTTTCCTCTGAGTCTACATACAAAGACACAAAGACACACACTTGTACACTGACCTCTCTGTCACGCGGCGCTGCTTCTCCATTTCCTCTCTGTTTCGAATGTGAAAATGCTACAGAAATAAACAAGCAGATGAAAATGAAGCAGATTTGGTTTTTTGCCCTTTTCCTTATTTACAACCAGAGACAAAATCAAACTTCTTCACGATCTTGCTTCGTTAAATAGACTTGGGCTGTTTTCATGTTTAAACATTTAGTGGGCACTAAAGTCAGGCTTCATAAAAACTGTGTTTTTTTGGGGGGGGGGCAGGAAATATTAGATTAGATTAGATTAGATTCAACTTTATTGCCATTGTGCATAGTAGTTAGCATCTAACCAGAAGTGCAAAGGAATAGTATTATTTACAGAGAAGTGCAGGTATAAGTGATCCTGCAAAATAAATATGCTGTATCTTACAGTATGTACAATATTGTTGATAGTGAGCAGTGTATATACACATTTGTGTGTGTGTGTGTGTGTATATATATATATATATATATATATATGTATGTAAAAATACGTGTGATAAATAATTATTTTAGATGAATTATTTTATACATAGAGTTGAGGTTGACAGAGTGGAAGGCAGAGTGTATATGAAGGGGCTGTGAGTACCGTATTAACAGTATGTATAAAAAGTTGTATGTACATTATAAATAAAGTAATGGACAGCGGGAGAGAAACAGTCAGTGCAAGATAAGTAGTGCAAATGTGGATATAAAAGTACAGGAGCAGTGCAGCGATGAGTGAAATGTGTGGTTTTGTGTGTGAAACATACATTTGCATGTAGTTGTTTCATGTTCTGCAAAGTGATAACTCACATTTATATTTGCAGATAAGGATCAGAGTTATCACAGCCAGCACCAGCACAGCGACACTGACGATCACGATAATGGTGATGTTAATGCCACCTGCAGTCAAACAGATAGTGATCACCCTGAGCTGTGTCAGGCAATTCAAGGGTTTTACTGAAACTGAATTATTCAGTTATTTGTAACACACATGAATGTCTCCTTCCTCCCACTCCTCCCTACTCTGCAGCAGGTTTCACATCTTACCGTGACTTGTGGCAGCTGCTGTGGTCGATGAGACAGGAGCTATCGGTGTTGGTGCTGTTGCTGGGGGTCTCTCTGAAGGAGAATTACGTACATAACTAGATTTAATGTAATAATGAAAACAGTAGTTTGGTATTAGTTAGTAGTTAGTTTGGTAAATTTGCAACAACAACAACAACAACAAAAAAACAAACAAACCTGAATTTGTTTTATAGATAAATAATTATCCATTTAAGGTTAAAATGTATAAAAATGGTTTTCAAGTTTCAGTTTCTACCTTTGGTTGTTTGAAAGGTGAACTGATTTTGAACAAATAGAGATTATTTAGATTAGAGTATTTAAGAAAAAAAAAATTTAAACATTAGTGAATGACAAGAAATATTCCTGGACAGTTTGACACAGTAGAGACTAAATTCATTAGCTTCAGTTTCAGGTTCCAGTTTGTGTTGGCTGTTTGTCACGTTGTTGTTGGACAAATATTTATGATCAAAGTGAGATTATTTGTTGCTGGCAGATATTAATTAACAAGACAGGAAACAGCGTGCAGCTTCACAGCACCTATAAACACTGAAAGCAGTCAGCAGGTTGTATCTTAAAGGTTTAAATGTCCAAAAGCCTCAGTGATAAAATTACAATGTTTGATGGAGAAATACTTCTCTGACCTCTCTGCTCCAAATTAGACAAAGTGCTGTACTCATTTTCATTATTTGTGAACTTTACATAGGATTGTTTTTTTTTAGCATACAACACGAATGGTTTCATTTCCCTTTTGAAATTATTATTTCCTTTTTTTTTTCTTCTAATTATAATTTTTTTTATCTGTATGAACAAAATTTATACAGCAGCTGAATGAACTTGGAACCAGTCAGATGCTTCTGTGATGAGACTGTCTACACAAACCTGTGCACAGTTCCCATCTTCAATTTGAACCACTCTCACTATAAAACAAGATGACACACCAACGTTCATGATGAATCTGTGGAAGAACTGATCGCTGTGCTCGGAGTCAGATCCTTCTGCTCCACACCAGTACGTCCCAGAGTCGTCTGCAGTTAATTTCCTCACTGTTATGGTCATATTTCCACTGATGGTTTCCTTCATGGAAAACTTCCCCTGGGTCACGTTGAGCTGTCCAGCTTTTAGGGTTGCTACTCGTTCACATATGGTTGGATCTTCTCCCTTACAAATGAATCTCTCAGCAGAAGGGTTTGAATTACACCAGTATTCAAACGTCTGTCCGACCTTTGCGGTTCTTTTGAATTTAGGAATATCTGTAGACAGACAGATGTTTATTTAAACATTAAAAAGAGGGCCATCTTCCAAAGCATTTCCCAACATAATGTACCTTTTAGCTATGAACAAACTTCTACTCGCCTTTAACCTCCAGTTTTATTTCTCTGAAACCAGTTAGGACTGTTTGCGTGGTTGATTTTCTTCCGCACCAGTAGACACCAGCGTCCCCTTTGTTAACCTCACTGATGGACACATTGAAGCTGCCGTTGTTGTCTGTAAGATTGAACCTTCCATTTGACTTTGTAGATGAAATTTCCTCACAGAATGGATCGGTTTGCGGTTTGCAGGGATCTGTCTTATTGCAGACACCTTTTTTTCTGCAGAAAAAGTTGAGCATTTTTGGGATGTCACATGTGATGATGGTTTTAACTCCCAAATATGCAGTCTGATGGAACGGCCTCGGGCAATTGTCTGTGGTAAAACCGGAAAAGATGTCAAATGTAATTAAACTTTTATTTATTTATATAGCACTTTTCATGCATATGAAAATGCATGGGTCTTTTAACCAGGCCCATATCTGTAGCTAATGACGCCTCAGAGAAGTTTTTATTTTTAAAATCAACCATTCAGGACTGAACTAAAACCTGAGAAAGCTCAATTTTAATTTTTTGTTGCCTTGATTTTTTTGGGGGGATTTTTTTTTTTTTTAAATTCTCTCTGTGAGCAGTTTTCGTTATCATCTAACAAATAAGTATAGTTTATATATGTAAGTATATATCAATTTGATATGTGTGTTACTTTCATAAACATTTAATTTTACTGCAAAAATGTGATAGATATGATATAAACCTATCATAAATTATAAATGAAGGAGACGTTAATGTTGCTGTGTTCCGACTCAGTGTGACTGTCTGCGCTTCCTGTAATAAAACACAGACCAGTTTGATCTCTAATCTGATGGGTACTGACAACAATACATAGACATTATGAGCCCAAAAATAGAAATAGAAATGTCTCCTATGTCTCCCAGTCGGATTTCTACTCTGTAACAAGTAAAAAATAGCACTTGATTGAACACCTCATTGAATAATGTGCAAATCAATACATTGAAGTGGGACGATGTCTCTTACCAACTTTTAGTGTCAGTATTTTTCCTCCACACGTCAAGCTGTAATCCAGAAGATCCTCTTGTTGAAGTTCTGTGATAAGCAGTGTGTTTTGATCTCTATTATATATACGAATTCTGTCTTTCCACTGTTTATCTGAAAGTTCAGTGTAGCATTGTTTAGAATTTTTTCTTGTTTTAAAGGTGAATTGAACCCATCCATTTTTGCATCCCTCCATTTTCATGGTCTCATCGCCTGTAGGTCAAAGAAAAAATCCACATATGAAATAGGGAAACAATCTCACAGCTGCCTCAATAATGATTCGATTAAGGTGCCTGATAATTTACTTTATTTCTTTATTGACATTTTATATTCTATTTAAATCCTGTGTCCTTCAGTACTTTCTTATCTTTCGTACTGTCATCAGTTTTTGCACTAAAACACCAAAACAGAATCCTTGGCAACAAAAAAATAAATAAATTCTGATTCCGATACAAAGATAAACACAACCGGCAAACAGAAACAACACACATTAGATATCTAACGTCAGTAACCAGGGATTATCTGTTTACCTGCCACCAGTGTGAGGAAGAGCAGAAGAAAACCCTTCATGGTGATCTTCTTCACACACAGTTTAACTCCAGTCCTTAACAGTTTTGCTCTGCTTTTGTTGGTTGGTCTTGAGTGTGTGAGCAGCTGTGTTTCCTGTCTTACCCAGCCCTTTCTGATTTTCTTCCCACTCTCACTCAGTTTATATTTTTTAAAGGTGTGTTTAGTTCCTCTAACCAACTGATTCTCAGTTGTTTTCTGTTACACCCCCTACAAAGCAGTAAAAAATTTTATTGTATATATTGCTATACTAGTAATACTGTAGTATTGTGTTTGTCTATAAAATTGTACACCCCTGCATAACAATGTATGCTCATTAAAATCAAAGAAAACTAAAAAAAAAAAACACAGGTCCACTTAAAAAAAACAGATGAACTTTATAACCCTGTTTTTTCAGTCTGAGTGCATTTTCAGAAAAGATCATCAATTTGCATTAACTTCAGAATCAGAATCAGAATCAAAATCAGAAATACTTTATTGATCCCCAAAGGGAAATTGCCTTTAGTTACAGATGCTCCCATTCAAAAGTCTTAAAGAAGTAGGAAAGTATAAAATATATCAATAAAGTTTAAACACAAGTACTAATATAAAATAAAATATATCTAAACACAAAAATATAAATGTACATTTTGTTCTTGTATCTACAAAGTGATAAATAAAACAACAGTTTACCAACATTTGAATGTAGAATAACAAAGTTAAATCTTTGTAAACCTTAAAAACTTTTAACCAACAAGATGAATGTGACTGCTGCATCTCCGGGAAATACGTTATAACACAAACTTACAACAACAAATGCTTCAACCATTTTTTTACTAAAAAATAAATTTGATAAAATCAGTAAATAATAATGAATGCAATTTATCACCATCATTACCTCAGGAGCACAATAAATAAAACACTCTAACCTTTTTTATTTTGTCTTTCTTTCTTTCTTTCCCCGTTTGGCTTTTTCCTGTTTGGGGTCGCCACAGAAAGTCAGTTTTATGGCTGCAGTTTTTATGCCGGATGCAAATTAAACGCTTTAACTTACAAAAAGAAAATGATTAAAAGAAATTGTGCTGATTTTTTTTTTTATCAAAATGATGAAGTCTTTCACCAGATTAATGGCAAAACTCAAGCGGCTTATCAGTGTGATTGGGATGTAATGTCTGTCAGTGCTGCCTTAATTTATTTGGCTTCATGCTGTCCGCTGTCAGAGTTTTTTTTTGTCAGACACAATAAACCCCTCCGTCCTCATCTCCCCTCGTTTAAAGGCACGCCACAAGCACCACTCCCACCGACTGTAGTGGGTTTTCAGCTACACTTTGTCTTGGTGTGGCAATGAAAAAGCTAAGACATTTGCTGAAGCCTGTTCCCCGGTGTCACATGTGCCCCCCCCCCCCAGGAGGTCACACCACTATTTGAGAAGCACTGCTCTAATCAGACTAGTTCAGCATGATAACATTCAGATCAGACTACACACCTTTAAACCACAACACGGGAGGTGATGAAGCAGCTTAAGATAGAGTTCATCATCTTAATGAGTGGCCCTGATTCTACTCTGTTGTTTTTGGTGAAATATCATTTGTAAGAAATGTATTAAAGGTGTTTCCTTTCATCTACAGCTTGCTGTCCAACCCAGAATTATTTTTTTATTTCTAAAAACATCATCTATTATACGAAAACATTATGAGCTATGTTTTCAGTTGGTGCTGAGTCCTTCACCTAAACCTGAAATGATTGCATCACTCAGGAAGGATTATGATTGGTGGAGGAAACAGCTGTGAAACAGAAAGTTTAGATTTATTTGATCAGGCCACAATCACAGTGACTTTTGGCTCTTTGACGTTTTGGTCCATTAATGGCTAATCCTGTCATCACCTTGTCGGACTGCAGGTCCAGGTGACAGTACTGGCACGCCGTGTGTTGACACATTAATATAATTATTAATTAAATAGCAGAACAACCATGAATTGTGATGCATTTTGCTTAAACCGCTCTGAGTTTGACCCCAGTGATATCATTTTCCAGAGTTGTTGCTGTTATATAGCTGTTCTGTGAACTGTATTATAAAATGACATAATGGTAAGCAGGTTTGTCCAAAAGATGTGTTTCCTATATAAATGGCCAGTGATCTGCAATCAGTTTGGCCTGAGATGAACTGGAGTCAAATAGAGGAACTATAAACTAGAGCAGAAATCCTATGTCATCACACACTGCTGAGTTACAGCACTGATTGGGGAAATGTGTGTTACAAATGTGGCAGTTAAACACCAGCATCTAACAACAGGAAATGTGAAGACGTGATAATGATAGTTGTAGAAAAAAGGCATTAAAGGAACATCCCACTGTTTGAGTCCCCAGACTGACCTGCCCGAGGTTTCTGCCCTCTTAAATGAAGTTTTTCCCTCCTCTGTCTCCAGGTGTTGGGTCTCTAACGACTCCATGAGGAGTTTGGTCTAGACCTGCTCTATGTGTGAAGTGCGCTAATGTAACTCTGTTATGGTTTGGTGCTATATAAATAAATTTTGATTTGATTTAGACTGACCTCCACAACAACACACTGTTCTGATTGTGCTGAATCCCACAATTTAAGGCTCATAACCAATAACACGGGTCATTTTTCTGGACTGTCCTCTGGGTATCTTGGCCTTGTGGACCAGGAGGCTCAGCAGTCTTTTGGCCAGTGACGGGGGTTCGGAGTCTGATAACGTTGGGCAGCAGCTCCAAGTGAAACATGGAACAATGGTTGCGTGTGTGTTAATAGTTTATGAGTGTGTTTGCAAATCTGGAAAGAAAACAGTGATAAGAGGGGTTTTATAAGGTTAGGGGTTGTAATGCACACACACACATGCTGAGCTGATTGGTGTTTATAAAGACTGGCTGTTATTTATGATTAGCTGTTGAGAAGAACATTTATGAGGCTGATTGAAGAAAAGCTGAAGTAGACTGATGAACCTCACACGACAGACCAGATACCTTCCAGGTGTAAATACATAGATGGATATTTGATGGAGGCTGATGTTGACATGATTACACAGCTTTTGCTCAGTCACACCACCTTTTTATACGGACCTTGGGAAAACCATGTATCTCCATGATATCACCTTTAAAGCAGCTTTCAGCTTTGTGATGATGCAGTTTTAAGATCCAGCTCTCTTGCAGAAGAAAACAGTAGTAGTGCAATAATTCAGATTTATATCATCCTAAACCAGTGACTGTGTGTCAGGTGCCCATTATTCATTGGAATTTACACAACTGAAAACCAAATTCTTCACATGGAAGCTTTGTTTGCTTCATGTGTTGGCTCAGGGAAGGATGTCCCAGATTTGGGAACCACATATTGTCTTTTGTTAAAAATGTTCTCATCTTTTTGAGAAGGACATGGGAGGACTCAGACCTGTCAGCCAATAGACACCAACGTCCTGTTTAGATATGATTTGGAAAATGTGTCAGTCATCAGCTGCAGCACTGAAAGCTGAGCTTCATGAGACAGTTTTGAGTTTTAACGTCTTGATCGCTGGCAGTTACTGATGATACATAAAGACAGCATTGTCGGACAGAAAGTTTATGGCTGTGGCTACTTCCTGGAGTGCGAGGTTTATTTTTTTGTCTGCACTTAGAGTGATGGACAGAGAGATCATTTATAATGAGAGACAGTTTTTAATCAACATCAGGCTTTTGGAAAGCAGAGAGGTTAATACAGCTTCACAGATACAGAATACTGTGTAATGGTACAAAGCCTGTGAACCGCAGTAGATTTGCTCCTGCTGTGTTAGGAAGTGTTTGATTGATGAGGGTTAATGTTACCCTGCAGTTAGGGGAGCTGTAACGTGTTTACGTTGGGATGTAAAAGCCTGTCAGTAGACGCTGGCAGCAGAGCAACCTCCTGCGACTTCCCCTCTGTAAATGTCAAACTCTCATTGGTCCCACCCACAGGTCTAACACCCGCCCACAGCAAGGCCTCCAATGAACGATATGGTAAGCATCCTTTTTAGATGAATCATCCTGCAGTTCGACTGTTCAGTGCTGTCTCAGTCCCTCTACAACAGAACTGGATCATTAATCCAGCCAGTGGCCTTGTTCATCTTCATCGCTGCTCTTATCAGGGTTTGAATTACTTTTGTGATACAGTTAGAAAGAAGCAGATAAACCAGTATAAACATGTTCATCACTAATGGTGGGAAATCCTCCTCCATTTATTTAAAGCGTTTGAAAGCTAAAGTGTTTCTGAAGATTATAACTACGGTAAATTCCCCTTTTTAAAGTCATGACGTGCTTTAACTCCCCCCGATCGCACTTCTGTCTCCTTTTCTTTCACCCACGCAGAAACATTTAGCTTACACACTGCTGTGTATAAACTCTCAGAAGATTTCAATAAATAAAATATGATCTTTTCAAGAAACACAGGAAAACTCTGACCTCTTTACTTCACATTTTAACCTCCCTGTCAGCCCCTCGGTGCTTAATGGAAAATAACCCATTAAACATTCTGAGCTGTTCGATATTAACAATTTGTAATGTCCACTATATTCCAGGAGATCCCCAAGGTGCACTGCAGCAAAACCATCCACTCACAGAGCTTTTCATTTCTTGATATTGAGTTGAAGGTCAAAACTGATTTTACAGTCTGCAGCTGAAATCAATGTGATTTTTGGATAAATTAAACAATGAAACAACTAAGGCACCTTCAAGAGATCAATCAGCTTTATAGACCTCTCCACCCACAAAAACTGACAGGCACTTTGTTTAAAGCTCCATACGGTCTGAAGGTCGAGGAGCAGTTTCTCTCTTCTGATTGGCTGACTGACCTGATGTTCCTGGAACTCCAGTGAGAAGCCTAAGAGAGGAGATGTAAACCACAAAGATATCTTCTCATAGATATGAACCCTTCAAAATAAAAGACTGTGGAAGGTAAAAGGAGACTTTCCAGGTTTAAACTTTTTCTCCGTTAACCCAAACCAGGCACTTTTCTTCACTCAAACCAAGACAGTCTAAATTGAACCAGACAACAGTTAAATAACACTGGAGTTACAACAAAGGGGTGTTATGCTGCAACACCAGATATTTTATTGTGTGTTAACATTTGCAGTGTATTTGTAGAAATGTATTTGCAACATGCAAAATCCATAAATTAACAAAAGATCCCGATCATGTTGAGAGAACACAATCTGGCCTTAATAGTATTTATGTGAAACAGATATAACTTTCAGGACACATGGCTGCACTGATGATACTTAACCTAATTGGTTGAGCAACAGATTCAGTAGATTCAAACAAGTCCAAACTGGATCATACTATAAACAAGATCTGTCTTTTATTTCTCAGTGATGCTTCAACATGGATGCTTTAAGGTTCACTCTCCGCTCATGTCCTCACCAAATCCTTTATTGAACAGAGGAAACATGTTCTCATGGTCACATGAGTAAAAATGATGGATGTGAAATCTTCTCACTCTTCACAGAATCATAGCATCACTTTGTATTGACGACTGTGAACTAGAGACTGAGACCATAAACTCATCAGGAAAACATTTACTGAGGAGGAGTAGGGACATTTTCCCATAGATTTCAATATAAGGGAGGAGGAGGGACATTTTCCCATAGACTTCAATACAACCTGTATTTCCTCTAACAACCAGTGGAGATACAGTCAATGTCGTCTTTCCTGTTGTTGACCTTCTCTGAGGTCAGAGGTCACTTTTTTTTTTTTTTTTTTTTTAAATAAAGAGAAATGAGTGTGGAATGAAACTACACAAATATATATATATATCACTGCCAGTGTGTGTTTGTGTTTAGTATTATTTGTCAGTTTTGCCAAATGTTACTTGGCAACAAAATATCCTGGAAGTATTGACAGAATCAGCGGAGCTTAAAAAAGATTAGAAGTGTCACAATGTGACGACTCTTTCAGATGGACGGCTTCGCTCGGAGCCAGGAAATCTCCAGTCGGCAGTTTGGGCCCCTCAGCCCTTTAAAGTGCTGCTCAGTTCATGTAAAACAATAAATGACTAATTTAATCTCTTTTGATCTTTTTCTCAAAATCAGAAAAGCTCAACAAATATTTGAGCCAGAGCGAAAGCACTTACAATCTTCAAGATAAACACAAGACAGACATACAGCGGAGCTCTGCTGTTGGACAGAAATAACTCTCATGTCCTGAAGCCCTGAAGGCCATCTGGTCCTCACTGACAAGAAGTTTAACTGGGACCCAGTTTGGTCAACATGGTTGATTTTTTTTTTTTTTTTTTTTTCACCGCACAAAGCTGTGTGTTTGAACCCCAGCCCACGTCAACATGTCTCTGATCCACCGACATTCAAATGCTCCATGATGGCGAGGAGGAACTTCAGTCATTTCTGTAGAGCCATCACAGGACGAGGGACAAGGTCCAAAAACAGAGACATAAATAACTTTTTGTCTTAATTAATGAGAGATCGTTTTTACAGAGACAGGAAACAGAAAAGGGGCAATGAAGTGACATTTTGGGCCTCAGGTCATTTTTAAACGGCACGTACAACATTCACAGATGAGACAAAGTGTTACAGGAACAACTTTTCCTCCGTAATAACGAGAGAGCATGTTTGACCGACGTACAGCAATGGAGGCTTCGAGTTCGACAGGCCTCTGAGCTTCTGTCTCTGCTAATGCTAATGTTGGCTACACCAACAGCTGCATCAGATTAGCTCCACAATAGAAAGACAGATAGATAGATGGATAGATAGATTTACTTTATTGATTGCAAACTGGGAAATTGCAAAAAGCTGAGTTATCCACAACATTAGCTGTGAAGAACTGTCATCACTCTTGATGCAGCGGCAGAGAAAAGTTAATGAAAGGAGACTGAGATCTGAACCAGATCTGTCGTGTCCCCCCCCGGACCCTATCAGGGACTTCGGCTCCTGAGAAACTTTCTTCTTTTATGGTGCTTAAATGTTCTCCCTGAATGTGATAGTTCCCTCATGTTCAAAGACACGATGAGGCTGTTAGTGAGTCTGTAGGTGTGAAGGTTGTGTGTGTCTTTGTGTCTGCCCTGTGATTGGCCTGTGTTCACCTGGTCTGACATTACACTTCATTCATTCACCTGAGAGCAGCTTTATATGTTGGCGAATATCTGTTTGTTGTCAGATACACACTTGGGGTTGTGTAAGTCTTTTTGTGTTTGCGCTTTGGGTCTTATGATCCGAGTTTGGCAAAGGACACTCAGCACAAACAACATTATTTGGTTTCCCTCCAGAGGTGAAGGTGGTGAAACGGTCCTGAAGTTGGTTGTTTTTGTCTCCGGTTGTCTCATCTGGCTCAGAGCTGCAGCTCCCCTGTTTCCCTTTCACTGTTGCGCACCAAAGCCGTGTGGATTTTTTGTTTTATGTGGACTTGGGATTCTGGCTGTGGTCCATCTGGCTGTGCCATGCCACTTGTTATGGAGCAGCATAGCTAAGTAAACTGTCTTAATGAAATGCAGCACAAGGTTTTGTCAAATTGACACTGAATGCATCAGTGAATCATAAACAGAAAATGCGTTCATTTTGCATTGAAGTATCTGATCAGAACCATCTCCAGCTGGTCTGGTCCAGGTCAGGGAAAGATCAATCAATGGACAATCAGATATTTAGAGCATCAGAGGCTTTGGAGCTGATTTTACCGGCAGTAGATTCAGATTAGCTGCAGTTTAGGAGCTTCGGTGCCCCAACAGTGAAGAGCTGCTGTTGACAGTGTCAGGAGAAAAAAACTTTTTAAAGATACTGACCGAAGAAATTATTTGATTAAATGAAGCTCCATTTAGAATATTTTCAGTTCTTCTCCTTAAAACAGCACTTTCCTTTGCTACCACTTTCTTCTCAGCTGCTTACGATACCACTGCAGCTCAGCTGAGCGATCGGAATCCCACGATTCCCCTCATATCGTGTTATTAACTCAATGAAGTGTCATCCTCCTGTCAATCTGATCCTTCCAGCATAATGTCAAGCTGAGTCAGAGTTCAGCTTCTCCTCTGTGGTGATTCAACCCGCAGACTGTCAAAGTTAAACTGTATTCGAGCCAAGATGGTTATTTATTGTCTGAAACCTCACAAGAATTCTTCCTGTTTTCATGTTTCTGTCTGCCAGAATCTGTCTTTCACGCCGAGTCTCCAGTTGTTTCTCTCGTCACTTCTGTCTTTGAAACATTTAAACTGAATCTTTTAGTCTTTATGCATGAAAGAGAAACAATATTCTAGATATTTATAAGCAAGTAAATAGAATTATAAAATAACATCACAGCACAGCAAACACATGATGTGACACGTCAATATTTTGTTCAATACAACATGTTTGTCTCACACCAGATGGTTTATTGGAGAAATTAAATTTCTACTCCTAAATTTTACTCAGAACCAAACCTTGATGTGGTAACTGTGTCCAACAGTGAAAACGGAGAAAAAAACAAGAGCAAAGGCATGAGACAAACATCAAGTTTAGAACAAGACGAAAAAAGAGATGTGGCTGAAATCAAATCCTGGAATAAAATAAAAACACCAACATCCTCATGCATCTATCCGTTCCCACAGAGGGAAGGTGAAAGGGCTGGTTCATGACTCATGTGCCCTCAGTTATTCCTGATATCAGCCTCACTAGACCACCAACACACAGAATGGAGGACAGAAATATCTCCTGGCTTCCCATCCTCAGACAGCTGCAAATTTAGCTCACACTTGTTCTGCAAAAGAAGTAAATTATATTTCATTAAAATAACTTCATTTAAAATTCAGCTAAAATGTGAATAGAAACGAGACTGTTATCTGAATGGTGGTCCTTCCCATCACATTTTGTACCAACATGGTTGAATGTTCAAACAATGACTGTTATTCTTGTTAAAGTTCATCCAGACTTGTTTCCAACCCAACAGTTCACAGTTTATTTTCAAACGCAAAATCTTAAAACTGTGGCTGAAGTTAATCTGCTATTTGAGAAACCCGAATCAACAGCATTTCAAGCATCCAGTGTGCAACTTGTTTGTCAGCCATCTTTAAACCAGAAAAAAAACGATTTTTGTCGTTTTACTGACTGAGACCATAACGTCATCAGGAAAACGTTTACTGAGCTGATAAATCAGGGAGGAGGATGGATATTTTCCCATAGACTTCAATACATCTGAATTCTTTTTACAGCCAGTGGAGTCGACCCCACAGGTTTAGGAGTCTTTTCAGACCTGGAGTCTACGTTCAGGTTGATAGATCACATCTTGAGATCCTGAAGTTGAAATCATGTGAACCTTTTCTTACTAAACCAGACCAGGATCTTCCTCTAACCTGAACCAGGACCTGTATGAGTCTGAGCAAAACCAGGACTCCCCAGTATGACCAGCGACATGTTTTTGTGACTCGTCGTATCCAAAAGCCAATATTTCTCTTTGCAACGTTTTGCACAAAACACATTTTCTGTTGCTGTTTAGTTGCTATAGAAACACATTCTAAAAAACAGAGCTGAATTTCATCATCATGAATCAATTTCTGACTCATTTCTCTGATTCATCTTGACAAATCTTATATTGTCGTGTTGTATTCGCTTTGTTCTTTATTTTTTTACATGCAGTCAGTATTTTATGTGTCACTGTGTGTTCCAGAGCTCATTAGGTTATCACTAACACATGTAAAACATTGGAATTTAAAACCTGAAGCACTCGACGGGACTTTATAGACGCTCCGAGAGCGTTTGCAGCAGGAGCAGCCGCTCTATGTGTCGCACTTCTGTTCCCATGAGAATGAGCTCCGGGTGGAGCAGAAGCCGTTCACTTTGAAACCTCTCTGTTTCCCCCAAAGGACCAATCTGCTCGGCCAAAAATGAAGATGTATGAGCACAGCGCCGCCGTAACAGTGGACCAGGGTCAGACCGAGCTGAAGGATCAGCTCCATCATGTCAGAGGAGATAAGAGGCCGTTCTCTTTGATCTGCAGAGGACGGCTGAGGTGTCTCCCATCTGTCTGGTAAAGTATTTTGTGTGTATTCGAATCACTTAGCTTCCACTGAGCAAATAAATGCCATAATTGACATCTCAGGTCGTCGCCACGTATAGAGCTCGTGTTTCATCGGGCTGGGACGGGTCATCTGTCTGTAATGGAGAGAGCAGAACAACTGGACAGATGTGAGGTTACCGAGGCAGACGCCAAACTTATGGGGGGCTCTGCGGTTTACCTCAGACTCCCGGTCTCCCATGATGCCCCAGAGCTGGACGGAGGTGCTGACTCAGTCGTATGACCGTACAAGGCCCTGGGACCAGTCAGGAGGAAAGATTAGAGCTGAAAACCTCATTTAGATCTCTTTCTTCCTCTATCTGCCCTCGTTTCCAGTCATCATCTATTGCTCTTATCTTCTTAGCCCCCCCCAGCCCCCTTCTTTTTTTCACTCACTTAATCTTCCCCTTTCTACTTTTTCTGGCTGCCACTCATTCCTTCCTAACTTCCCTCCTTCCCTCCTTCCTTGCTTCCTTTCTTTCCTCTCAGCCCACAAATAGAGAGGGTACGCTAATAGACCTCCCTCAGGTCTCCTGTCCCTCCACTCCTCCCTCTCCTCCTCCCCCTCTCCCCTCCCTCACTCATTCCTCCTTTACTCAGCCAGTCCCAGATAAGAAGGGGGCAGAGGCTTTTCTCTACGGCCACTTCTGAAACTGGAGCCACCAGAACAGGATGGGAAAGAAAAGAGATTGTGTTTTTACTCTCGTCTTTGTTTTTTGATTGCTGGACATTTGAGGACTGAGAGGCCCATGTTAGCTTTTGTTTCACTTTGTGTGTTAAACATCTCTTTTATTCTCTGCATTAGCTCATATATTCACCATCACCCCCCAATCCTCAAATCATTTTTACTCCTTTTTCCCCCTCTCTCTCTTTTATCGTTAGCCTTTCCATTTGAACGTGAACCTGGTACAGTGAGGACAGAGGTAAGACCGGCGCTGAGTCCCGCCATCCTGAAAAACCTTCATCAACGTGACGAACACAGACAGAGACCAAAATTAAGACTAAGGAGGAAAGAAGGTAATGGATCCCAGGTATTGACTGGCCAGCCTTGTTGCACAGGTGTTGACATCTGGTTGTGTTTCAGGAGACGTTCTGAGAGAGGAGAAGCCAAACAGACGTGGAGCAGAGTCAGAGCTCATGGATTGAGTGGTGGGTGCAGACGCATTGTCCACACGGATGTTTTCATAAAGTGAATTGGGGTCAAAGCGTGAACGAGCTTCTCTTGACCCTCTTCACACTGAGAGAAAAAACTTTCGTACAAAGCAGCGTCATGCAGGGTGGAAATCTCAGCTGGTGGTGTCTGGTCCTCCTGCTGCTCTGGAGCTTTGCAGTCGTAGCTGATTCAGCCAGTGTCACAAGCTCAGAGCGAGGAGGAGTTGGACGGAGCCAGAGGAGAGGAGGAGGAGGAGGTGCAGAGAAGAAAAAGAGGTACCACCGCATCCAACATGGCCAGTGCAGCTACACCTTCATCCTCCCAGAGCTCGATGGCTGCCAGGCTGCAGGATCGCATGCCGAGCAATATGGTGCCGCTCGCAGCAGGACCAGCGTCGTGCAAAGAGACTCGCCAACGATGGACGGTGACTGGTCGACCCAGAAGCTGCAGCACCTGGAGAACACAATGGAGAACAACACACAGTGGCTGCAGAAGGTAAGAGACCAAAGAGCCCCTTCTGTTCTCGTATTCACATCCCGATCTTTAATACTTATCTGGAGAAAAGACCAGTTTCGACAGCTGCTCATGAATGTTCAGTTGCATCAGGACAAACTTTCTTGAGCTGTTGTTGTGAGTTGTGTGTGATCGAAGCCGCTGGCTGCAAGAACACTCACTGATCGGTCGCTAAATAGGAGAGATAATACATTCTGGACCGGTGTCCTGACTCTACACAACACAACACAAGTACCTCAACTTCAGCAGCTGTGTATGTAGTGTAAGCGTATGTTTGTTTGTGCTGCTTTTGCAGAGAAATTTCAGCCTAACGAGCAGTTAATTTGGGACAGATTGTCCAATTGATGACTAAAATCCCAACTGGGAAAAGGCAAGTTTTGGGTCAGCAGTTAAAATTAGTTGAAGGTCATGGGTAAAGGTTGATGTTTGTGTTTTATGATGCCAGGAAATGAATGCATATCAATGTAATGTCCCCATAAGTGATATAGAACAGTGTGTTTGTGTGTTGCTGTTTCGTGGTTTTACAGCTCAGTTTGTGGTGTGTTGGTGTTTGTGACTCCGATCAAAGTTTGGGATTATGACTGTTGATGAGTGGCAGCTGGTTTCAATCAGGAGAAGCAGTGAGTGTTTCCTCCTCACAGACTATAATTCTTCCATCTGATTCAGCACAGCTCAGACTTCACAGGGCAAACACAAACCACTGCTCCGTTATCCTGCATCCATTCTGCAGAAAACTCCCTCTGCTTGTTTAACTTCAGCTTTTTCTGTTGTATTTTCTGACAATTTGCAGCATCCAGTTCCTTCTGCTCTGCGTTTCCTGTCAATGTTAAATCTGAGTGAAACATTCACATTATAGAACCGACACCGTAATGGCGATGCCAGGAATCAAAGCCTTGTCATAATATTCATAACAGCTACGAGCGACAAAAAAGAACAAAAATATAAATAAATCAATAAAAACTAAAATCATGGTCTTTTTGCATTTTGGCATTCATTTAGTTATTCATCCCTGTGTATTTATATTTTATATTTGTATTTCTGTGTCCGGATGTTAATTGGGTCTGAAGTTCTTTTTTGTCCTCAAAAAATCATCCCCTCAAGGTCTTTGATATTGCGGCTGTTTGTGTTCATATATATTTTCTTTAGAAATAACGTATTGCATCTTAACTCGCTTGACTAAAACAGAACCTGTTGCTATGACGACAGTAAACATTCACATATTTTCCTACTCAGATTGTTGATCTTTTCATGCAATTAATATTGAACCAAATCTGCCTCCATATTGTCCTGTTAAAACTAGATGAGAAGTTGTTTAGGATTTGAAGACGTGTCTGATGAAATGAGTCACTGAAATTCATGTGTCCATAGTGGGAAGTGCTTTTTGTTTTATCTTTAATGACAGATTTAGCCCCAAAAAAAAGTTTTTGAGTCACCGTTTGGACGACGGCCGAAGCCCATGAACCTGTTCTCCACGTCAGTCATGTTTACATCCACCTCTGTGTTTCTGAGAGCTTCCTGTTGCTTCAGTACCTGGTAGTTCAAGCTTCAGTCCGGCTCTGCTGATGCGCAGACTGAAGTGATTTCAGTGCAGCAGGTGATGTTGATTCATGAAATCAGATTAGGGAAAGAAAACATTTTGGGAAGGCGTCTGTGTGTGGGGAGTTCCCATTCATCATCATTAGCACCGTATAAACGTTACAGAAGACTGAGAGTGTGAATAATGTGTGTGTTTCAGCTCGTATCAATCAGAAGTCTCACAGGAGGAACAGCTGAATTATTTATCTTTCTAAATGCTGCGGAAATCCGTCACAACTCCCACAGAGTTGACATGTTAATTATATAAAATTCTAGTTTAAATTCCTGCACTGAATGACCTTGAATGTTGACTCTGAAGATGATTGTGTAACGTGGTTTCATTTGTTTCTAACTCTAACCCTCACAGACGGAGGTTCACAGTTTAATCACATCAAGGACCTTCATCTCACCTTGTTGTTGGTGTGTAGACACGTCATTTTAGAGATGGAGATGAAGAGAAGTCGATGAACAGTTGATTAATAAATAACTGATGTACTAGATCAGTGTCCAACAACTCTGGAAGCAAATGAAATCGGAGGGGTTGAATTTACGCATGAGCTGATTTAACTCTCAGTGTTGGAAAAACATGTAATAGGAAGTTTAAACTCTTTCTGTTGGACTAGACTTTAGTCCAGGCTCATTTAGAGAACAAATTAATCATTCAAATAAGAAGAAATAAAACATAATATGATATGACATTAGACTGAACCACATTTACTCAGAAAATTTAAAGATCAATACCTTATTGTTTGAATTTTAATCACTTCAGCTCTACAAAAAATATGAAAATACACCACATTCACATTTTAAACAAATGACTCTTTCTTTTGTTTTCTCGAAGTAAATCAATATATTCCTCTCCAGTTTTACAATTCAAATGTTCAAATGTAACTGTTTCCATCTTGAGAGCGAAAATCTGGAGCTGTAGCTTGTCTGTTTTCACTTCAGCTCGTGGGTTTAGATCTTTAGATGATTTTCTCTGTGAGGAAGGATTCAATACTTTCTGATGAAGGGACTAAATCCCTGAAGAAAGATCTGCAAAGTCTGAATTCAGAGCTTCTTTAGATGAAACCTCAGAGAGCAGAGTGACTGTGAACCACCCACACTGAGGTCTGCAGCACCCGGCAGGAGAGACACCTGACCTTTAACCTTTCACCTCCGGAGTTCAGTCAGAGTCGTTTGTCACAATCTAATCGTCCTCTGAGCCCAAAACATCAGTCCAGTTTGTCAGCATCGTCTCATCAGAGCTTTAATTCAATTCAGACAAGAGATAACCACGTCTCCTCATTTTGTCTTTGTCACCGTTATCGCCCTCCTCCTTCCTCAGAGTCACTGCATCAAAGCATTTTAAGGTTTTTTGAGGTGAAAGTGAATTAAATCCTGGATTAATTCATGTATTTAACTTTTCCAGAAAAGCTCCACCCACAGTTGTAATATCAGCATTAGAAAAGCAAATCCGAATCAATCTTTTTGAAGAAAAAGTGTACAAAATATCAAAAAGAAAAAGAAAAGAGAAACTTCAACAAGACAGTTTTGGCTCTTTGTGCTCGAAAAACATCTAATAAGGAACAAAAAGGATGCTGATTGATTTTCTATGAGTTTATGATTTCAGTTTCAGCTGTTTTGTGTCTTTTGTGGACAGCAGAAGTCGTCGTCCTCCTAACTTTCTCAACCGTCCTGGAACAAACAGATGAAGTTTTCTTCAGAGCAGCTGTGTCGTGTCAGGCCGCAGTAAAGAGACAGCAGAATCACAGTCGACTCTATTTGTTCAAATTCTTCCCAATATTTGCGTTTCTCGTGTGGTCACTGGTGGCAAATGTTTTCCCTCAGCACAGGAAGTCACAAATCACATGTTAGAGTCGAGCTCCTTCGCTCCGGTCAGGATGATGGAGCATCCACACAACAGTGTGAACCCAACAGCTATGACCTGACTGGAGCAGCACTGGTCAGGACCAGACCGCTGAGCTGAACCATCAGGTAAAGCACCACGTCCACTGGTGTCAGGAACCGCTCATAACAAGTCAAACTGAGATGCACCGCTGAACAGTCGACTTTAGCATTGACGAGAAGAAGTAGTTCAGGATGGAGTCTGTCTGTAGCAGAGCCAACATGGACGCTTGTTTTATTTCTGTCACTTATTTTCTGAGGTTCACCATCATCACCATCACCACACACATAGCCTTTACCAGCTAACCGCCATCATCAGATCAGATCTGTAAATTGATTTAAATCCAATTGAATTAGAAGACATTCAGTTCAGTTTTAAGAGCTGAAGTTCTTGATCAATCTGCAGCTGAAAGTCAGTACAAATCACATCCACATGTTCATGATTACACAAGTCTGTTTCTGTTCCTCACATCAGGCCAAAGTGCCAATGAGTCTTTCTCCAGTTTCACCGGTGGCTGTGATTCTCTGGTTTCACGCGGCAGCGAGGCCTCAGCAGCAGTTTGGTGGTCTCTGAGAGAGTCGCTCTGTAAACAGCAGTAAGTGGAGTCGTTAACAGGGGGCTTGTTTAGTTTTCTGCCAAATGACTGACTTCAAATGGACCTGTGCCTGAGAGACCCAGAGAGGGACAGGAAAGCTACTGTAGTCAGATCACATCATCTGCTCCTACTTCGATACGACGCTTTGATGTGGCCGGAGGTTGTTTTCACGATAACCTGCTGCACAGAGACAAAGAGAAAGAAAAACACTAAAATCTGTCAGGATAAGACGAAGAAAAGAGGATTTTAACAAAACCGACTTTTAATTCCTGCAGCAGCTTTAGATTTGTTCTGGATCTGGAAAAAAAAAAAAACTTCCTTAGCCGAGAACTGAATGTCCTGCTTTTTATGGGAAATACCAGTTTTCCTGTGGGGGAAATATCCTAATTAATTTAAGGGATATGTTCACATGTGCCTGATTAGTAACATGTTTATGGCACAAAAAACAATGTAGCTGGTGAATGTTCATTATAATTGAATTACAGAAAAACCAAGTGTTTTATAAAACAAACCATACATAACATTTTCATGTTGCAGGCTTATTTTTAAAGTTAAATATAATATACATTTAAATACATATAGATATACGACAAGTTTAAGAAATTTAACAATTAGTTAACTAATAAAACAAAATAATACAATTCTGAGACAGACAGGAAACGACGATTGTTTGTCAGAACCGGTTAGTTCTCATCAGACTACATCACATTTACACAAATGATATATTTCAATCCCAACCAGCGTTATGTTTAAAGAAGAGATGAGTCAAAGGAAGGGGGCAGATCATCGGTGGGAGGAAGAGATGATCAATAAACATTTCAGCCAATCACAGCGCTGTCTGCTCCACAAGAAGCTTCAGCACAGTGTTTGATTTCCGACCCCTTTCTGTGTGGAGTTTACATGGTCTCCATTTTCCTCTCACAGTCCAAAGGCCCTCGTCTGTCAGCTGTCAGCTGTCTTGGTTTTTTGAAACCAGTAAAAACTTTATTTGGTGGGATCAGCATTAGCTTCACTCTACAGACCCATGGTCCAGGTCCAGGTCCAGGTCCAGGTTTATAGTCTATGTCACAGACAAGTGGGATGTTGAGTTTTGTCACAGCACCACCTTTTAGAGGAACTTGATTTTCTACTTATAGCAGTTTTGTGTTGATTCTTGGTCAGACTGAGGTTAATAATGACTGATTATTTTGTCCATTCAAGTCCACAATCCTGTTCCTTGAAAACCTTGAACCAGCTTTAGTTTGTCTCTTATCTGTCCTTAATAGAGACAAACTATAGAGGTGTGTTAGTCAGTCATTCTCTCTGATTCCTCCGATGTTCTTGTCAGCGTAAGTTTTTATTTCTGGGATCGTCTCTGAGTTCAGTCTCAGGATGGACCAGTTTGTCCAGTGGAGGAAATGGTTTTACCACAGTGGGCTGTTTTATTGTGTTTCGTGGAGATCTGCAGTGCAGAGACCAGAGTCTCAGAGCTGCTGGACTCATCTGGATCCAGTGGAGTGGAAATGTGATAACCATAAAATAAAACGTTTTGAGGTTTTATTGTTACTTGATGAGATGAGATAAAAATGACTGAAATAGAAAGCTCCGTCAAATGATGTGAGATTAAACAGCAGAAAATGAAATCACAGGGGAAGTGTTTTTGGTCAAGAGAAGGAGATTGTCTTTGTGTGGCTGTTGTATATTTTTCTGAATCTGATTAAGACAGGCATCATTCACAGAAACACATCGTTACTAATGTACAGCAACCAGCATCAAACCTTCACACACCGTTCACCGCCCGGCTTTTTATCCACAGTGCAGCTTCTCTCTGACCACATGTGGTTCTTTTCAGGCTGATTTCTGGACCTTTAACTGCCCCTTAAAAAGGAAACTAACCGGCTTTACAGAATTCTCTTTCTAGTGGGAGCCAGGTCGGCCTTCTGTATCTCTGCAGCTGATTACTGCTCTTTTTATCAACACACTGAATCTGACCAGCTGCTGGAGACACAATTCAGCCCCCGGGTGAAAGAACTAAGACAACTGAGGCTTTTATTTTGAAATCCTCATAATGATCCAGATGTTCCTGTTGAATTAGAATTTTAAAAAGTCAATCATTTGTACTGAATTCTTCACATTATAAATATTTGGCATCTGGTTGGATGTTTTTAGCTAAATGTTTATTTTCAGATTCACTTTCTGACTCATGTACAACATTAACCCTCAAAGACCAGACGAGACGTCGACACAAAGTTTATGATCACATCGTCTTCAAGATGCCAGTTTCTTAGGTTCGGGCTGGTTTTTATTTGAGGCATTTATCTGTTTCTGAAGCTGAGAAATAAATCTTTAGTGACGGTTGTGATATTTCAGTCTGAAGAGATGAAGTTTCAATGAAGATGATGATGGAGGAAGATAGATGAGATCGTATCAAAGTATCAAGTTTCATTATGAAACCTATCCAAGTGTGAGTCTGTGTGTGAAACAGACCAGAAAGAAAACAGAAGAATGAAACAGAGAATGACACGTTTACCCGTAAATCACTGAGCGCAACGAAGAGGGCGAAAAAAGTGAGATAAGAGGAAATAAGAGACACCAACAAAGACACTGGAAGAGGAGAATAATGCTGAGGCTCCAGACGTCCAGCCATGAGAGTTTAACCAGTTAATTTAACACATTTGATTAACAGCAGCCTGAACACCGTGTGGCTCTGAACGATTCATTCATCACCATATTATCACGACAAATGAACCCGTTTATTCTCTAAGGCCTAAAACTGCTTACTTAATTAGCTAAGATAAAAAGTCAGTAAATATAGACACTGATAGCAGCTAATTAGAGCTAACGTGGATAAAATAATAAGTCAATTAACAGAACTTTAATAAAATGTTTTTAGTTTTTAACTCAACTGTTTTAATTAAAAAAACATTTGAGTTAAAAACGAAGTTGTCATGAAGGACGAAACTGGCTCCAGAGACCAGAACAGTTTTTGGACAAATAATCAGACTCAGAGGTGACCAAAGTCCAGACAAACACTCAGAGACCATGTCGCTTTAAAGTGTGTGTGTGTGTTTGTGTGTTCATGGAGAAATCCAAAACAAAAAATTTCAGATAATTTGTTATGTTGTGTTGTGCAGCTGCTTTTTGTCTCACTCGTTTTCCTAAAGTCTTTGAGACCTTTTAATGATGTGTAAGTAAACCCAGATACTGAGATACGTTACGCAAACACAAACTTTTCTTCTAATCAGCTGATCTATTGAACGACTATGATTACACACATGTATGAAAACACACTTCCGTCTGATGATGGATCACAACATACGCTACAACAATGTGAATCCACATTGTTTATGCTCACACACAACACTCATACTGTATTACAGGAGTAAAACCACACGCGCGCACACACACACACACACACACACACACACACACACACACACACAGACACACATCGTCCCCTCTAATCAGCTGATTCCCTCTGGACGTCCATATTTGCTGTTCATTTGTCACTTAGTTTTTCCCAGAGAAATGTTGCTGTCAGCATAACAGCTGGAACAGAAATAAACCCACAGTCAGCAACTTTCCCACTAATGTCCTGAGAGCTGTGTGTGTGTGTGTGTGTGTGTGTGTGATAAGAGCATGTTTGAATGTGTAGATGAATCTGTTTGTGTGTTTGAAAGAGAAGATCTCCTGAGGGTCTCCAGTGCACCTGCAGGTCTCTGGATGTAGCAGGAAGCTGGAGGACATAGAAGGGTTCAGGGGTTGGAATGCTTTAGTACTAATGAGAGCCGCAGTAGAAGGTGTTAAAGGCAGCAGCTGGTTGTTGGTTTTTAGTTACAGAAGAGGGAGTTTGACAGAATAACAGAAGAGAAACTTTACAGACCGGGTAAACTGTATTTCACTGATTTATTGAGAGTGAGGCCGATCGACTCGTAGGATGTGAACAGGTCCAATAAATGCAGCTTTCTCTCATCAACAGAACACCTCAGTTAACTTTTTATATTTATTTAACTCTTATTTAGGTTTATTATTAATAATAATACATCAGAAATCTGTAGAGCTGAAAAACACTCACACTGTGTTTGACTCTGAGTCCTTTGGGCCGATCTGATGTCAGCATTAAGTGGCTACGTTTCATTTTAAAGTGGATAGAGACGCTCTGGACTCAATCTGTCTCTGCTGCCAGGACAGGTGGCCAAGTCAAACACGGATCTTATGATATTTAATCTCGATTAACAGCAGAACCAAAGTGATTTTACTTTCTGCCTCAGGCCAAATACGTGCAAGAACAAGTGACAATCAGTCATTATGTGTAATAGTATACAAACAAAAACCTGGAACCACACAAACACACCCACACAACCTGCCAGCTCCTAAATGGATACTGATATTTAATCACTGACATCTTTTGGAGAGTGTTTGTGTTCTTGGGGTAGCGCAGTACGTGCCGTCTGTGTTTGTAATGATTATTCAACCTGTCATCGAGCGCTCAGGCTACCGCCATTAATTCAGGCCACTTAGCGCTACGTGCCGTCCGACGACGCCAGCAGCAACCAGCTCTGCTTTCATTCAGCTTTCATTAGGCCCAATTATGAAAATAAGGGATAATGATGTAAAGAATGATAAAACTTATTTTACTGAATGCCCAGAGACGACCTGGGAGATTACAGCGGGAGAGGAGGCCGCTGAATAAAGACCAGAAGTAAATGGAGAGGCAATCAGAGGCCAAAGATCCAAAGTCCAGACGTTTGGTTCCTCTGTGACGTCACTCACAAGTTTCTGAAGGGCAGCTTCCAAAGAGCTGGCTGCTCCACTGCTGTGGAACCAAGACTTCAGTCCACGACTAAACTGTCCCGACTGAAAAACGTGTCTCCACCAAATCCCAAGATTCAGTGTGTAATTCATCGGACCAGGTCTAATGGACAGTCCCGGTCCAGTTCTGATGCTGTCTCCACTGTAGGAGGTTTTGTTGGTGGACTGGGGTCAGCATGGTGGGGTTACAGACTGGGAAAGCAGGAGGGCGGGGTGCCGGGCTGAACAGGCAGAGGAGAGTCCCGGATTCAAAGTCAGAACAGGACTAAAGGAGCTGGGGGCTTCATTGCAAAGAGAGAGCAGAGTTTTGGACACAAAGCACGAACTTGACATGAGAGTCATCTAGAGCTGAGGTGTGATACCACACGGGGACGCAGACAATCTGAGATGTGAACGGGACCAGGCTGTTATACAGAGTGGACTGGAGATGGCTGGCAGGTGAGCGGTGACTCCGGCTCCGCCCAGCTCCAGACAGACACACAAACAGGTCAAGACAACTAAAGGGGAGGAAAAACAATGGAAACACTTGAATCCTGACACTTTCTAGGAGAACCAGCAAGAACTTCTTTAGCAGTTTGAGCTCCAGTAGCTCTTCTGTTGGATCAGACCATCAGTGAGCCCTGACAGGTATCCATGATAACCAGATAATCAGTGTTACTGACTTCCTCTGTCAGTGGTCATCATGTTACAGCTGATCAGTCTATGTACATGTACGATTTGTGTGTGTAGAGTGAAAACCAGATCTCAACAGCCCCTCAGGTCAGGGGAGGATCTGGTCTGAACCACCATCATGGTCTTTGCAGTTTGAGCACATGTTCGGTTATGAGCGAACACCCCGACACTTTGACACAACACAGCTACACACCCACAAACACACAGCCCTGCAGACACACTGGGCCGGGATTGAAAACCATTATTTTGCCATTACTTGGTTTTCTCAGGGGGTCGAGTGATAAACATTTCAAAATGTCTTCATCTGTCTGGTCCAAAGAAAATGTTATGTTAAGTTGACGTTGTGCAGAAGGTGAACGGCAACACCTAAATATATTTCAGCCAAGGTTTGAAGGCGGCGGAGGGATCCATGGTTGTGTGAGGTGGACGGTTCCACCACCAAACCCCTGAGGTTCAGGGATCAAACGTTATTTAGTCTGAGTGTAATTCTTCCAGGAACAGGCGTGTTTTCAAACAGCCAACATGAGCAATCTGTTCAATCAGAGACCAAACACATGGAGACATGGGCGTGTGTTTGTTCCACTGCAGACACTTTACCATCCTTTACTTTGAAGTGTGCCCCCCCCTCACCAAACACTGCATTTATGATGTTTCAGTGCAAAATTTCACAGCTGCACCGTCCAACACTCCAACGCTGTTGTCTGACTGATACAGAAAAGTATTTATACACCACTAAACCTCACTGGGTCTGTCACCTTCTGTGGGTCCTCCTGAGCCTCATCTGACACTTTCTATGTGAAGAAATACGAGCGCCCCCCCTCCTCGATACGCACTGTTTCACGTTCTTAGCTATAACCCAACACAACCAAAATATCAGGGCTAATAAATAACGAAGGTTTGGCCTGATTTATGAGGAGCATCAAAAGGAGGCTCAAACCCTGACCACAGTGATGTAGATCAGGCCTTTACATCAGCCACTGAACCAGGTGAACCACCAGGACCTGGACCAGACTCTACAGGAGGCTTCAGAACTTAAAGAGTCCGTCTCCAACTGGTCCTCAGACCACTTTAAGGAGAACTTCAGCTCTGAGGAAGGAGCTCCCACCCTTCACATGTGTTGGCAGGATCAGCTCAGACTCGTGTCCTTGAACTCGTCCGGGACGTCTTGTTGTTATTCACCATGTTGGACACTTTCACTGGAGGTCGAACAAACCAAATCACCAGTCGCTCTGGCCCAAGTTAAGAAGGACATCACAGTCTGATGTCAGCAGGCATCCAGTGGGATTCTGAATCTGTTTATTTGGAACAGAGAGCTGCAGCGTTCACTGAATCCGCACAGCTGGATTATTGGTGGATGATCAGTCGTGTCACCAGCCACCAAACTGATGTGCTGCTGTAATTTGGTGCAGCAGCTGTGTTTCCTTTCTCAGTCCACTGTACCAACATCTGAGCCGGCACATCGTCAGCTCACCGACGCTTGTTTTTACCGTTTAACGCAGTGAGACCTTTACAGCATCACAAATAAACCTGCAGCACCCAACAACTGAGCAGGAGGCCGGAGTCACGCCGAGTGTCGGAGGAACGACCACACAGCTGATTCACACTTTCTGTCCACGGGACCGGCTCTTTGTTCACGATTCAAGGGTTTCATGTTTCAGCTGATCAACGTTCAACCGTTTAACGGCAGCAAAAACAAACTAGATCCACCTCAACATCAGTTTCTGTGAACTCAACCTAACCAAACATCACGTCAGACACGACCAGAACAAACGCAGATCTGATCTCTCGGACTGATTATTGGTTATTTCACTAAACTCTACTTTTTAGCATAAATTCCACTCAGTTGTTCAGATCAGTCGGCCTTTAATTACAGTTCGTCATGGAAAAGCTTTAATTTGAAGGTTTTTGTGGAGGTCTGTAGACTCCAGTTTTTTCAGATGAGTCCAGTTGAGTAATTTCTCACCGAGGTGAAATAACTTGTTACTTGTGAGTATTTTCTTTGACTCTGTGTTCTGTGTTTGTTTATGTGAGCCTGAGAGAGGAATCTCTCCTCTTGGCCCAGCGCTGCTCTTTCCCTCTGAGCCGCTGGGTCACAGCACTCAGGCCCAGTTTGGGGGAAGCCAGCACCATCTGAATTGCAAAGAAAACAGAAAATCCACTTCAGGCTCAGTTCGAACTTTATGATAACACGTAATTAATCGGCTGGAATCTGCTGGCGCAATCAAACGTGGCCTTAACCCTGCATCTCTGAGTAATTACAAGTTAAGGACAGAGAAGATGAGGTTGTTGAGGGGTTTTTTACTCCGAGTTCCCTCGTATGAAGGAACGACGGACGGGAAGAGCGTCCGATGTAGAGATGTGACTCTAGACGTCACTGTCAAAGATGGAGGATGAGAATGGATGGATAAACACACAGAAGGAGTCAGAGAGTCAGACTGATCCAAATCTGATCAGTTTATCACCGAAGTCGGTTTCAGATTGGACAGATCAGCTGATTCTGCAGTTTAAGGAGGAAACAGGAAAAACCATCAGGAGTAATAAAAGCTTAAAGACCAGCTGATGTTTGGAAGTGTATCAACCTTCAAGGCTTGATAGAGTTAATCCAACAATAATGTGTTCAATTAAAACAGTCAACCATTTATAAGTGAAGGAATGAAAGATTGTTTTCGGTCTTCTCCTCTGGGTCACCGATCTGCTCTCCATTAAAAGCCCAGTTAGCTCCTGACAGTCTCTCGGAGACCTGGTGCATTTTGGGTAACGTGGTTTCTGTTCTGTAACGGATCAACATGTAGTGTTGTATCGGATAGTTTGAAAAGCACCAGCTGCCAAATCTGCTGCTTTTCTTTTACATGTTTCACAGACAGTTTCATTGGGGGAGTTTTACAGCTACCAGTTTACATTAAACACACACACACAGCTCTGCAGCTCTGTGGGTTGTAGATCTCGACCACACACGTCAACAAGATCAGTGAGATTTAGTTTGAAATGCCATTTCAAAAAAAGCCTGTATTTTCTCAGCCCTGAACAGGAAGTTGGACACAGTGGGAGTGTCACATGATAAGACCATCCTTTAGACATGTTTGGCCCTGACCGTCATCGAGCCATCGATTTCTGTCTGACGTAGTTCTACATTGTTCGTCAACACTGAACCAGTTTAACCAAACTGGGAAACACCCAAGATGCTTTAATCAGACGAGTCAAAAAAAAAGTTAATCAGCAACAATTTGGATCTTCGATCAGTTTTTTTGTCCTCTCGGTTCGATTCCTGGAGTTTGAGCTCCACTCACACACTTAAGCGCTGTCCTAATGTCTCTGAACGCACCACGAGCCTCTGTCGTGACGTTGATGATGTCATAGCAATAGTTATCACGTCCTGTTGTGTCTGAGGTTTCAGTTGAGTCTCTTTAACTGACCTGATCTTCAGCCTCCAGCGTTTGATAGTTAACAGGCTGATGACTGCCGACATTTAACTGGAAAACATACAATTAAATCAGTGTTTGAATTTAATACTGAAAACAGCACGTGTCCCTGAACTGCTCCGTGTCTCTGTGGCCTCTGACAGTTTAACTCATTTACTTCGAAAACGGCGTCATTGAGTGAGGGTCAAAAAAAAAAGACCCTGAAGTGTCACTTTAGAAACAAACAACTCATTTACTGATCATGAAAATAATCCTCGTATTGACGTCATTACCTCGTTGTTTTTTCCTCCTCTGCTGCTGTAACGTCTCCGAGCCCAGACATGAACCAGAAATACCAAAGTGACCCAGACGGAGCCTCCTGCAGCTCAGTCGATATGATCTTATTTATTCATATTCATTTTTTCCAAATACACGTGTGAGATTCTTTGTCACTGACTCTGAAGTTCAGATTTTTTAACTGTTTCTATTTAACTGTTATGGGATTCTAGATCAAACCAGGACGGAGTGTAAAAGATGTCGGAGCTTCAGATTGTTTTCTTTTTTATGCTAGAGTCCATTCATTTGGTCACAGGGATAAATTTATGTCCTCTTTCTGCCTTTGCCCTCGTTTTACCTTCATCTTCCTCTGCCTCTGCTCTTTATTTGTCCTCTGATTTCTCTCCCTAAAGCGACGGTAACACACTTTAGTACCGACTGAGTCAAACTGCTGACGGTTTCTTCTTTTGTTGTCATTAAATGTTTCCCTCAGAATGAGGAGGATCTAAGAAGTTACTCTGAATTAACATTTCTATTTAAAACATCTGAATGGACCCCGGTTCTGTAGGGGCCGCATCTGGGGCCCAGAGCCAGAGGCTGAGACACATCAGATGACAAATAGACAAGAAGAGGAAACAGAGAGAGACTGAAAGTGAAATTAATCTTCTTTCCAAAAGGCCAACAGATCCGTTATCAGAGCAGACAGGCTGCTATCAGCAGGACGATGTAACACTCCTCTGTGTGTGTGTGTGTGTGTGTGTGTGTGTGTGTGTGTGTGTGTGTGTGTGTGTGTGTGTGTGTGTGTCTTTCCCAGTTTAAAGAGCCGGTCATCACTCCACAGCTGTGAGTTGGCACTGGGGGAGAAGTTGAGCAGTGGAGGGCAAAGGGAGGGCAGAGATGGAAGAAGGAGGGAGAGGAGGAGGAGAGGAAAGAGTGGTGGACGTGTGAGGGAATATAAAGATGGAGGGCGAGATATCAGATGAATAACAGATGAAAGTGAGGAGGTGTGAGCGAATGGAGGGAAGAAAAGAGGGAGAGATTCCCAGTGACTCGTGGCCGAGAGCCAAACTGACCACAACCTCACTGAGCTTCTTGGAAAATCTCTTCTTGTTCTCATTCTTCTCTCTGCAAACACACACACACACACACACACTCATGCTGGCCTGAGGCCAAACACCACAGCCTCTACAGGGACTCAAACATTCCGCCTTTATCAGCCCTAAAACCAGTGAAGTCCAAACTTGCTCTCCGTCGTCGGCTCTTTGGGGATGGCAGGTAGTCAAAACCAAAACTCTGATGGTATCAGATGTTTGAAAGGCTCCTGCGGGAGGTAACGGCCTCTTCGATGGGTGGATGATGAAGAAAAGCAGGAGGGACGGAGGAGTGAGAGGGAGGGTAAGATAGACAGCGTATGAAAATGAACACAGACTCATCACAGACCAGCGAATTCATGAACCTGATGTTTCCCGGTTTGTGTTTCTGGATCATGTGACTCCGGTGAAGTGAACGTGCTTCATCAAACTGTCCATCAAGACGATAACGTTAAATTCACCTGATAAAAGATAAACTGGAATATGTTGACTGATTCTGACTTCTGCTCCACTGTCGCCATCTTGGCAGCGTCTGACTCCGCCCCCAACAAAACATCTATGAAAGAGGTGGAGCTTCAGAAAATGACACGATGTTAACAGGCGAGTTGTAAAAGTCCTCCATATTATTTACAACCTGTGAAAAAGGACTCCTGACACATGAACGAGGCCTGAAATAGGACAGTTAGTCGTGTTACTTGATTGGCTGGTGCAGGCATCGAACCGTGCGCCCAGCTCCATCTGTTCAAACATGGCGCCATGACAACAGAGGTTATTAATATTAAACACAGCCTTGTGTCTTATCATACGTAATAAACTCAGATCTTCTTCTTCTCCTCCGGAGTTGATCAGCTGGATGTTCAGCTCCATTCGCAGATGAAACTGCAGCTCATTTATTTTTCTGTCGGATGTAACATTCAGTCTTCACCCAACCAAACTCTTCTGGTTCTGGACCGTCTGATGTCCTGTGGGCGGGTTCTGGCTCAGAACAGAAGCGGAGGGAAAACTACTCTACACCCGAGAAGTCCAGAGCGGATCAGTTTGAGAAATCTGGATCCAGGGTTGTTCTAATATGTGAAGGAAATATGGGGTGACCTGGTGGTCGGGCGGTTTGGGCCACATGCGCTGAGCAGAACCGGGACATTTCTTTTCTGTCCATAGCCAGACTTGTTTTACTTTGTCCTCACTGGAGGACGCAGGACATGTTAAACTGGAAGTTACTGGATTTTTTGGACAAAAATAAAAAGTGAAGATCCGTTTCTTCTTCTTTAACTATTTCAGAGGAGGAAAAACATCTTGTTCCATGTTGTTGGTTCTGGGAACTCTTTGTAAATCTCTCTCTGATGGGGAAACTTCAGTAACACAAACTGACACTTCAGTGACGTTGGATCACTGACTGTCTCTAAACCTGGACATTTGCGTTCGAATGTGCGCAAGTTGACTCTTGAACATACAAAACACACACAAACACAAACACACACACTCTGTTTCCCATCTGGTCCTGATTGTGGAGCTGATTGAGATGTTTGTCGCTGCTCGTTTGTGGGAGTGCATTTGAGACACTAACACGCACGGACTCACTCTGAGTTGTGTCAGACTGACTGTCAGTGTTGGGGATCAAACACACAACAGATGGGTCATTAGACTTAAGTATTCAGTGACACAACAAAGAATAACAAACCTTTTTTCATCTTTTCTGTTCATCTGAATATTTATTTCAGAGCAGTTGATCTTATTTTCCTCAAACTCACTTTTTATTTCCTGCTCCATTTACATCGGTGATGTTTAAAAATAAAACAACTTCAGAAAAGACAGGTTTGTTATTGTGAAAGTTAATTTGAGCAGATCCATCTATGATCTTTAGAAATTCGGACTCTTAACTGCCCCTTAAGTTTCTGAGCTTTTGGTTTAAAGCTTCCAGTTTGTAATTTGGACGTCGGCCATCTTTGTGGTACAGTCTGTCAATCATGTGGTAACCACGCCCTCATTGCATTAAGGTTAAGGCAAAGTTTGTGTTGAGTTTGTTAGTGTCCATCATCCTTTTCTGGCTGCGGACTGAAGGAGAACCATCTGTAACACCGAGAAGATTTAATTTGAACTTGGTACATTTTATTGCTTTGTTTGTTTTTGGCCCACGTCTGGTGCAGACTTCTCATGTCCTGTAAGAACACAATAACAGGACTGAGTTGGGTCTAATCCACTGTGTTCCCACTCCTACATCCATTATAAATTAAGTTTTCCTGTAAAAAGCATCAAAAATGAGCTTAGGGTTAAAGCTGCATCTGTTTTTAGTTTCTCTCTGTGTTGTACAACACAAAAATAAACTGGACATGAAGTTAGAAACACTTGTTTGTAGAAATGCACAAGTTACACTCAGTAACGTTTACACAGGGTCCTTGTAGCCGTGACAGTTTTTGCAGGCGTTCAACATAAACACATAACGGGTGAAGTGAATGTCGTCCCGTGGAGATTTTTCCATTGCTGTCCCTGCATGAAACCAAAACAACCGTGACGTCCTGGATTTAACGACACCAGAGTGACCCTGACGTCCCGCTGATGGACGGAGGACTGTAAGGCCTTCGCCTCCAAACGTCCAGCCCAGTTACACTTTTACCCCGTTCTCTCACACATCCAGATATTTGGTTCAAGTGCTTCTTAAAATGTCGTAGTGATGTTTTCACGCAATAGATAAAGGGAGCTGGATCTGGCCTATTGATCATACAATTACATCATGTTGTGTTGAAGACTGTAAACTAGAGACTGAGACCATAAACTCATCAGGAAAACATTTACTGAGGAGGAGGAGGGACATTTTCCCATAGACTTCAATATAAGGGAGGAGGAGGAGGGACATTTTCCCATAGACTTCAATATAACGGAGGAGGAGGGACATTTACCCATTGACTTCAATATAAAGGAGGAGGAGGGACATTTTCCCATAGACTTCAATATAAAGGAGGAGGAGGGACATTTTCCCATAGACTTCAATATAAAGGAGGAGGGACATTTTCCCATAGACTTCAATATAAAGGAGGAGGAGGGACATTTTCCCATAGACTTCAATATAAAGGAGGAGGAGGGACATTTTCCCATAGACTTCAACATAAAGGAGGAGGAGGGACATTTTCCCATAGACTTCAGTATAAAGGAGGAGGAGGGACATTTTCCCATAGACTTCAATATAAGGAGGACGGACATTTTCCCATAGACTTCAATATAAGGGAGGAGGAGGGACATTTTCCCATAGACTTCAGTATAAAGGAGGAGGAGGGACATTTTCCCATAGACTTCAATATAAAGGAGGAGGAGGGACATTTTCCCCGTGAGCCGTTAGCCTCCGTGCTAACTGATAAAACAGATCTGTGACGTGTCGGATTGTTGCTCCTGTAAAAACTCCTGTAAAAACACTGCGGCTCAGGTTTTTGTGTTTTTGTGCACCTGGACAGGTCTGAGCTCTGAGAGACGTTACAGCAGGAGAACACACTAAAGTCGGCCGGTTCGCTGAGGTGGACACGATAAATACCAGCGTCCCCTGCAGAGTCATGTGACCTGGTCAAAATGCTGATCTTTGCCTTTTTCACCGCCGACGAAAGCCAGATGTTAGTTTGTTTTGATTTTTGACCAATGGAAAAAGAGCTTTACAGTCCAGTGAACACAAAGTCAAATATTTACCCCATTTTAGAGATTTCTTTGTTTTTCATAATCCCTGATTTGTCGTTATGCAGCCAGCACGATTGGCTCTGTGAACCCCCCCTGAATGGATGAGCGCCCCCATGACATAATTCTTGGAGCAGTCCAGTCAGATCTGGTTCCCTTTCTGGATTGAAGTCCAATTATTATCCCCTGAAGTAAATTATGAAACTGCTGACTCTGATTTATTGGCCAAGTGTTAAATTACTCAATCCGGTACGAAGTGAGAATCGCCCCCGTTCTTCCCGACAGCACCGGGATCACGCTGTTACTGTATATTCCCCGGACTCACATGTGTGAAGCATTCTTCTGGTGTTTTAGAAAACACCTGTCAGGAGATTTGATGAAGGTGGATGATATGGAGCAGAGGGAATGAAAACAGCAGGCCAGTTTTATGAAGTAAGGAACGTTTCAGGCTAACAGGTGAAAAAACACAGCGCAGCTTCATGAGCTTCATCTGCTCATTTAAAGTGCTACGGCTCAAAATATTTAGAGCGCATTAGTCCCATATAGTCTTCAATAAATCGACTAAATTACTAATTAAATCGTTATTTAATATTTAATAAGACATTTTTATATTTTATAGACTAAAAAGGGTTTATAAAATTGTTAGTGGACTGATTATTTGTGAAATATTGGGTCGGGTCGTGGGGGGATCAAATGATTTATAACTTTATTAAACCACCATCTTTCCCAAACCGGAACTGAAGTGCTTTTGTTCCGAACACCCAACAGGATTTTCAATATCTGGTATTCAAAACAGTTTTAAAGTTTTGTTTTCCTTCACAGAAACGATCATTTTCAAAACCAATCATTTTGAAGTGATTTGGCTTTCACTTGACAGCCGTTCTGTTGTCTTTGCCCTTCAGCGAGACCTAAATTAAATGTGAACACACCGGACATTTTGTCTGGGCTCTTATCCTGATGAAGCTGAACTCCTTCAGGAAACACAAACCACAGAGAAAATTCTGCCACTTCACCAGGAAATGAAATGTTGAAATGTGTGTCCACGTCACCTTTAGGGATCCTATCTGAGTTCATCAGGTGTAGCCCCTCCAGCTTCCGTCAGCAGCTTCACCGACAACTGCACAAACTTATTATAAGAATCCTTTTAGTCCCTTAGTGGGGAAATTTACCATTAAACAGGTATAATGTGTGTGAAAGGTTTGTTACCTACTTCTCCTCCATGAGACCAGTCCTACTTCATCTCATGTGTACTTTCAAATGGTTTAAAGCCATTCTGTCACCGCTGAAACGCGGGATCGACCCAGGGACCTGTGGATCTTCAGCCTAACGCTCTCCCAACGGAGCTATTTCAGCCCGACAGCATTAACTGTTCAAAACAGAGACACAAAAATGCAGCGATTCCCTGCACAGATGAAAATAAATCCATCTGGGGACGCAGGCGGAGATCAAAGGTGTGGAGGGTCGTGGACACGGACCGAGAAGTCAAGTGCAGCCGAGCTCAGAAAGGAGGCCTTGGGCTTCCAGGATTGTTCTGCTGCCAAAACATCTGGACTCACTGATACTTCCAGACTCACTGGAAATAGAACGAGCTCTGTGAAGAAGAATTCAACACAGAGTGAGCACCAGCGGAGCAGAGACGGACCTGCACTGAAGGACCAGTCAAGGCTCCAAATCTGGAGACTTCAGTTTGTTAAGTTTTAATAAATTAAACAATTATTTTCCCATTATTGGTGGATTTTGGACCAACCCAACTAAAGTTTTGACCCTGATGTCCCCAAAGTGATGAACTTTACTGTCTCTGGGTCAAATGGAGGCAGACCGGCTGTGAAGGAGGTTTTGTAGGAGACCAGGTCTGAGTGGGAAAGAAAAGCTTTCATTTTCCTGTCTGTTAATAAAGATGGGCGGGGCCTCTGTGACATCACCAGCAGGTTTCTGAAGAGCGCTGACGACGCTGAGTCGTCCAGTTCAGTCCAGCCCCTTAGAGTCCGGATCCCAACACCCTCCGGCAACTCACAGCGCACTTGTTACCCCGGACTCCTATCGGTGCTACTTACCCATGCGTCAGCCATGTTATCGGGGCAGTTTTGTGACCCCCCCCCCCCCCCCAATCCCTCTGTGAAGTCACACAAAGAGCCGGATCACAGCGAAGCCAACATGTGGTTCGAGTTAACATCTCAGAAACAAGCCCTCCATACGTGGGGTTGTCTGCATACTCTGTGTGTGTGTGTGTGTGTAGCTTTAGCTTAAGCAGGAAATAAAGGTCAATTAAAAAGGCAGCACATCGAGTCTCCAGAGACTCAAACAAAAAAAGAACCTGCTGAACTTTGATTTTCTTGTTTCTTTCAATTAATCTCATTCTTCTTTTTTCTTGTTTATTCCCTCGCTCTCCCACACAGATGATGCATATATAAATATATATGTGTGCCCCCCCCCTTAGACCGTCCTCCGTCAGGTGGACGCTTTTCTTTTCATCAGCTTATCTCAGAAAGTGGAGCAGGAGGCAGAACCTCTCCGGCTCCTTCCAGCCGTTTTCTTTTGATTATTTGATTAACATCTTGCTGCGTCACAGCATGTTTTCCTCTGCCCCGGTCCAGAACTGGCCAATTTACCCCCTCGCTCAGAAAAACCACTCCAAAAAGCCACTTGGATTTGTGAGCGCTGCGATTTGTATCTCGCCACTCGTGAAAGTGTTTTCTGATGGAACAGAGCGATGCTTGTTTAATCTGAATTAAAGCAGACTAAACATAATAACACTTGAGTAACTGTAATTGATCAGTGAAAATGAGTAATAGTTCCGTCAGCGTGCATGAAGAGTGATGAATACGATAAAGTCAATCAACCTGGATAACATCAGCAGTTTGGGGGAATAAAACCAAGAAAACATGATGTTGGTCAAACTGGAAGATTAGTTACTCATGAAAAATGAGCCGTCCGTCAGCACAGAATCAGACTCAGTCTCCATGTTCTTTGGTTTTCAGCAGGAAGTGCACAAACCAGAGTGATGTCATGTTGGACTGACAGTTTTAAGTTTGACCTCCAAGCCAACGTCTTCCAAATGTCTCCTGTTTACGTCATCTTGACAATAAAATTGTGAAATTTACTTTTTATTTGTTGATTGTCAAACATCTTTCTGAAGAAACAATGATTTCCAGGTTATTTTAATTTTATTAAGTCTCGAGCAGCGAGATGAGAGATACAGCCAGAGAAGGACCAGGTCTCTGATACTGAGACAGAGAAGGTTCTGATTGGAGTCCTGATCTGTTGTTGAAAGTCTGGCTTGTGAAAACTGGATCCAGTGAGTCTGGATCTCTGATGGAGTTCATCGTCACTTTGAATGGACTCAGGTCTGTTTCTCTCCCGAAGGGAAGAGCTACAGGAAGTGAACTGTCCCATTTCTCATCCGTCTCCGGCTTTAAAGGAAGTCGGACTCATCTCTGGTTGATTTCGGAGACGTGATCCTCACCAGACTGGACGAGGCTGAACTTTCCCTCCCTGTGACTCATCAAACAGCCTGGTTGGTGACTGGACGTCCCTCTGGGACCAATCTGTTTGTTGCTGCAGTGGTATATTTATCAACTCCCTGTTCTTCTCAGTGCCATGATATCCTGGGGACCAACAGAAGGCTGGATGGATAGATTATTTATTTGTCAGAGGTCAAAGGTCACGGCGTGGCAGTGCGAGTTGGCATCGGTTGATATTCCCAGAGATGGAGAGACCTGCGTCTTTATATTCCAGACCTCCGGACATGTTTCGTCATACATGTTAGATTTGGTGAACTTGATCCTCAGCCAATCGCAGCTGAGCATCTGGATCTGATCCTCTCCTCTGATTGGCTGACTGTTTGTGGAGGGTCTACCTTTAGACTGTGTGGATCTTTAACCAGATTAATAAATCAAGAAATGCTTTTATTCATTCTTATTTTTTATTGTTCAAGAGATGTGTTCACATTTCATTCAGCAGAGACTTATTACTTCCTGCTTCTTTAAGTGTTGGTGCAGGCGTCTGACCCTGAAGCAGTAATTCTAGTTTTATCCTTGAGGCTAAAGGTCAGATTGATGAATGTTGAAAAGTTCTTTGTGTATTTTCTGCTCTTGTGGTTCTTTCACTTTCCCCTTCAGTAATTCCTCCACTTCCTGTTTTTATGTGTTTGGTCTGCAGTTGGAGAGCTTTGTCCAGAAGACTCTGAGACGAGACGTCACCAACGTCCCATCACACGTTGTCCACAACCAGACGGCCGCCATGTTGGAGATCGGCACGAACCTCCTCACGCGCACAGCGGAGCAGACACACAAACTCAATGTGGTGGAAGCCAAGGTAATGACCGTCAGTACCTTGACATCGGGTCAGTTTAAACACAGGCTGAATGTTGGACTTGGTCTTCATCCACCAGGTCCTGAACCACACGTCTCGGATAGAGATCCAGCTCCTGGAGAACTCTCTGTCCACCAACAAGCTGGAGAAGGAGCTTTTACTGCAGACGTCCGAGATCAGTCGGCTGAGAGACAAAAACAGGTAGAAGAACCAGACTCTCAGTTCAGATTTATATTTAATTTGACAGTTTTTGGTTTTTTGTTGCATAAAAGTTCAAAAAGAATCTCAAACTGTGTCTGATGCTCATCTTCTTTATTTCCTGTTGAGAAACCTGGATCCGGCCTATCATGTCAAATCATATAATCTCCAGCGACGTCAGTAGGAGATTCCCTGTCATGACTTCTGTTTGAGGCCACTGGAGTCGCCTCCTGATGGTTATTCTTAGATAGAAAGAAGGTTTAATTCTCTGCAGCTTTGGCTTCACCTCACAGAGCTGGAGTCCAGGTCCTGGTCTATAAACTGGTCTGAGATCCGAACAGATAAACGTGACCTGTGAGAGGATTTAAGTCCTTCAGTCACCATTGAACCTTTTGGATACCATTTCTGGCAGCTTGCACCTTTAAGTCTAAGTTGCGTTGATGCAGTTTGTGTTTGTGACACAACCTCATCGACATGTTTCTGTGAATTTCCCCTGGAGGCGCCTGAATGTTGAAAATATTTCATCATAATTCTGTGACCTGAGCGAAAAGGCTTATCGGCCGTTTCACAACTGAGAGTATTTGAATGTCAAACTACAGTCGAGGGAAATACAGCCACAGCTGCTGCTGCCGCGAGGCGCCAATATTTACTTTCACAATATTTTCACTGTTTTTCATTATGAGGTGAAGTTGGACGCTGACGCTGCAGCGAAACATCGGCTGTAATTATCAGGCGTGTTCTGTTTCCACTATCAGAGACAGTGTAAGACAAACAGAGAGAGAGTGTGTGTTAATTTTAGCCTCTGATTTTAATTTTACTCAGTCTTATTTAGAAATTTCATTTTAATCGACTACATGTTTTAGTTTTAATATTTTTAGTTTTTTGTCTCGTGTGTTTGAGTCTCTTTCTCTTATGTCAGTCAGTCCTGGTTGATTTGGAGACATCAGGTGTAAAAACCCTGAAATTGCTGCTTGTTAACAGGATCCACTTTGCGTGAACTTCATATGTGATCGCTCTGTTTTAAAATAAGTGTAAACATCCTGTAGGCAGAGCAGGAGGTGTGAACACAGCCTGAACCTTCGATGCAGAGAACTAGCTTACCGTCTCCTGCAGCCAACACTTTGTTCTTTCAACCTTTTTTTTTTTTCCTCCTTAAACTTTAACTTGAACCACAGATGTAGTTTTAGTTCAGGAAACAGTCACACAGCTCAGTTTACATTCAGGTGATGATACTTTTTATCAGCTTCACCACAGTCTGGTGTTCAGTCGGATCAGACCAGGGTCCAGGACCAGAGACTGCAGCTTCAGCTTCTGCATGAAATCATCTAGATTATAGTGAAGGGACCTTCAATTCAAATATAGAAGCACTTTGATAAAAAGCAGCATTTTGGAATAAACCTTTATGGACAACTGCAGTCCAGAATCAGGTGGTCTGAAAAACTGTCTCTGAACTGTCTGTCCAGGGTCTGCAGAGTGAAGCCTTAAACCTTCATCCTATCTGATGACCATCAGGGGGCGACTGCTCTGGCCTTAAAGGAAGTCAGAGTGTACTGAAGTCTATGGGAAAATGTCCCTCCTCCTCCTTTATATTGAAGTCTATGGGAAAATGTCCCTCCTCCTCCCTTATATTGAAGTCTATGGGAAAATGTCCCTCCTCCTCCCTTATATTGAAGTCTATGGGAAAATGTCCCTCCTCCTCCCTTATATTGAAGTCTATGGGAAAATGTCCCTCCTCCTCCTTTATATTGAAGTCTATGGGAAAATGTCCCTCCTCCTCCCTTATATTGAAGTCTATGGGAAAATGTCCCTCCTCCTCCCTTATATTGAAGTCTATGGGAAAATGTCCCTCCTCCTCCCTTATATTGAAGTCTATGGGAAAATGTCCCTCCTCCTCCCTTATATTGAAGTCTATGGGAAAATGTCCCTCCTCCTCCCTTATATTGAAGTCTATGGGAAAATGTCCCTCCTCCTCCTTTATATTGAAGTCTATGGGAAGATGTCCCTCCCTCCTCCCTTATATTGAAGTCTATGGGAAAATGTCCCTCCTCCTCCTCTATACTGAAGTCTATGGGAAAGTGTCCCTCCTCCTTTATATTGAAGTCTATGGGAAAATGTTCCTCCTCCCTTATATTGAAGTCTATGGGAAAATGTCCCTCCTCCCTTATATTGAAGTCTATGGGAAAATGTCCCTCCTCCTCCTTTATATTGAAGTCTATGGGAAACTGTCCCTCCTCCTTTATATTGAAGTCTATGGGAAAATGTCCCTCCTCCTCCTTTATATTGAAGTCTATGGGAAAATGTCCCTCCTCCTTTATATTGAAGTCTATGGGAAAATGTTCCTCCTCCCTAATATTGAAGTCTATGGGAAAATGTCCCTCCTCCTCCTTTATATTGAAGTCTATGGGAAGATGTCCCCCCCTCCTCCCTTATATTGAAGTCTATGGGAAAATGTCCCTCCTCCTCCTCAGTAAACGTTTTCCTGATGAGTTTATGGTCTCAGTCTCTAGTTTACAGTCTTCAATACAACATGATGTTCATTTTTTAAGTGATGCTCCATTTAGAGGAAGGAGGGGAGGGGTTAGGGGGTTATTTATAATTAAATAAATGTGCATTTTCATTAAAAACATCAGATTTTTTATGCTAAATGAAAGATGTTTCTGACACCGGTCATCACAAACATACTGTGACTTATTAAAAGGAGAAGACAGATTTTCCCACCCGCCTCCTGCAGACCCCCCCTCCCTCTGTGAAGCTGCTGCCACTCCTTCATCAGGTTTCATTCATTTGGCTCGCAGCTTGTTGATCTAACTGTGGGCTGGGTTTATTTTCAGCAGCCGCTCTGCTGGTTCAGCTGCACAGATAACGAGGCCTGTGGTTATTAATCTTCTGCTCGCTGGTTTACGGCGTCTCTGACATCAGGGAGGAACTCAGGAGGTCCAACCTCTGCTCTGCTACAGACAGATTTGTTGGACTAATAGTTTGGATTTGTGTCCTCCTCCCTGACAGGACGCATAACCCTCACATTCAGCAGTGCGATGTTTATATGAAGCATTCCATGAGTTACGGAGTGATGACATACACTCCTTCACTTTAAAGTGTTTTACTTTCCCTCCTCCTACATTTCCCAGAATGCCTCTGTCCACTGTCCAGATTTTTTAATGCAGGTGAAGGTAGAAAGTTTGACCATGTCAGAGAGAGTGAAGGTCAGAAAGTGTCTCTGCTGCTGCAAGGGCATCAGACAGGTGAGGGTCACATGACCTGAACGGAGGGTAACGTTGTGTTGTGTTCTTGTGTCTTGCAGCCGTTTGGAGAATAAAGTCCAGAAGCTTGAGTCTCAGCAGAGAGGAGAGCTGGAGGACATGAGGCAGGAGAAGAACAGGCTGCAGGTACAACTGACCTCCATCATGTCAGGGAGTCAAACCAGGGTGATGTTTGACTTCAGAACATCAACTGTACAGATTATTTTACATAAATAATATTATTTAAATGTGGATGAAAGAAGAGAGTTGATGCTGAAGCTGTTTGTCAGTCTGTGGTCAGGACTCAGATGTCAGCCATCGAGTCTCTGGAGAAACAGCTGAGGGTCGCCAGCAGCAACAACACGGCTCTGCAGAGACAGCAGGCCCTACTGATGGAGTCTGTCCACACACTCATTAACATGGTGTCTGCAACAGGTACACAACCACAAACACAAACACACACACACTAAAAGTACTCAGATTTTTATGAATGGATCTGTATAAAACTTGATTATTGAACATGGTGAGTATCAGTATCTGACAGTCTTTTATTATTATTGGTATTCACTCACTGTGTGTGTGTGTGTGTGTGTCTGTGTCTGTAGGGTCCCCTCCGAGGAGCCAGATGTGGAGGGACTGTGCAGATGTTTATAAGGCCGGTCACTCAGTCAGCGGTTTGTATCACATCTACATCGGCAACAGGACTGAACCACTGCAGGTACACTCAGACCTGCAGCCGAATTGTGTTGTGTTGATCAGTCAGGTTCTGTCTACTCATCTTCCTCATCTCTGAATCTGTGACCACAGCTGACTTTATTTGGATATCAGACCTGGATGAGATCCATCTATCACTGTTAGTCCTGGTTTTTGGACAATGAGGTGTTGAAGTGTGTTTGCTGTTGCCTCTGCTGTCTGAAGGTCTACTGTGACATGGAGACCGATGGTGGAGGGTGGACGGTCTTCCAGCGCCGCTTCAACGGCAGCGTGGACTTCCAGAGGAGCTGGAGCGAGTACAGGACGGTGCGTTCAGGTTCCCCTGGGACAGATTAAGATAAGATGTGAGAGGACGTGCAGGACTAACCTGAGCTGCGTCCTCCTGGTCTGCAGGGTTTTGGGGACGTGTTGGGGGAACACTGGCTGGGGAACGAAGGTCTGCACCATCTGACCAGTCAGGGTCAGTACTCCCTGAGGGTGGAGCTCAGAGACTGGGAGGGAAACTCCGCCCACTCCCAGTATGACCGCTTTACACTGGGCAGTGAGAGGCAGCAGTACAGGTGACACAACACACACACACAGCAGATATATGATTATTGGTTATTATAGACTAGAGTGTCCGACAGTGAACAAACGTAAATGATAAACTCTTTTATTGCATGTTCATCTGTAAGATATTAATTAACTTTAAGAACTCAAACGTCAGTTAAAGCTTTAATTTTATTTTTGGTGATATCACGTTAAATCCTCCTTTGATCTGTTATGATGCATCTCGCCCTCCTTTCTGCCCCCTTCTGACCCCGCGATCTGACGGCAGGTTGTATTTGAGGGGCTACAGCGGGACGGTGGGAAGGCAGAGCAGCTTGGCCTCACATGGTACAAGGTTTAGCACCCGAGACCAGGACAACGACAACTGTGACCACTGCAAATGTGCCCTGATGCTGACTGGAGGTAAAGGGGGCGGAGCCTGATGATGTCATAGATCTGAAGAAAACAGTTGATTCTAAAACACATTTTGTTCTCAAACATCTGCGACACACACACACACACCCATCAACGCCATCTGCCAACACAAACAGCACCCCCCCGTCGGCCATTAAAGTTAATCGTTCCAGTGAAACTTCAAGCTCTTCGAAGAAAATCACTGCAATTACAGAGAAGAAGAAGAACGACTGACAGAGGAGAAGAAGAAAGGAGGGAGGAGAGAAGGAGAGGAAGGAAACGATAAAGGACACAAGAAGGAAACTTAAATATTGTTTTGATTCCTTTCACACTCCCTTCTTTCTCTCTTTCCTTTCACTCTTTTCATTTTGCTCTTAATTTCACTCTGCTCATCCTCGTCTTTGCCCCCACCCTCTCAGGTTGGTGGTTCGACGCCTGTGGATTCTCCAACCTGAACGGGATCTACTACACCGTCGGTCACAATATCCGGAAGCTGAATGGGATCAAGTGGCATCACTTCAGAGGCCCCAGCTACTCCCTGCACTCCACCGCCATGATGGTACGACCCTACGACTTCTAACAACCCCTCCAGGGACCCTCCAGTTCCATGTTGGTACAGTCTTCTGGATTCTCCACCCTTCTGCTCCAGCACCGTAATGGTTGACCCTCCAAGTCTTGGACCGTCTTTGGTTCAAAGATAAACAGGAAGAAACCTAATATTCATACTTTGGGGGGGGTCCAGAAACAAAGGGTGATCAATCAAGTGAGAAATACAGACATTTTCCCATAGACTTCAATGCAGTCTGTCCGCTTACCTCCTGCTAATTCCTACTTCATGAATCAGAATACTTCAGAAACGTCCTGATTCCTCAGATCTTCACTCTGAAGGAAACCAGGACGTGACTCAGTAACTGTGAGGCTCATCGGTGAGAAGCTGCTGATGAAGACTCCGTCAACAGGAAATGGCCCCGATGATGTTCAGCTTCACTCTCAGATGTCTAGTTGTTTACCAATAAACTGTTTTAATGAAGTTAATCAACATTTCTTGCATTTGGAGTAAAAGAGAGTGCTGGAGCTTAGACATCTGATGGGATCTGGACTCACATCTGGACCCTCAGCTGTCATCTTCCCCTCTGGGGGGGGGGGGCTGGTTGTAGCCTGGACAGGAAAACGCTGTCAGGACTCAAACACTTGAGACGCTGACGTGGTTCATTATCGGGCATGATGTGCTTTAAAGCTGCACAGACCAGAACATGAAGGACGGCGGTCATGACACCTGCAGATGGATGATCATCACATTTTCATACTTTATGCTGAAGAAGGAACCCGACAGCTTTCAGAGACTGAAGACCGCTCTGCTTCAAAAGGTAAATGTAGAAAATAACACTGAAAAATAAAAAGAGTCAAACATTCTGAGGCAGAGAAACATCAGACGGACATTCTCTGATTATGTGTTTTTATTATCATAATCATCTTCATCATGTAGCAGCTCTGGTTGCTGGTACCACAATGTGAAAACTGGACTGGTTGTGTCTGAGTGTGTGTTTGTTTGTCATCAAGGTGCCTACAGAAATGTTTGTTTTATATTTACCGGCTGATAAAGTTTCCAGTGATCAATAATTTCATCCTGATCGATCGATTCTCAACGAGGAGTTCCCCTCTGAGAACAGAGCAGTCAGAGAACATGAACACAATCACTGAACTTCTTTCTGAGAAGATCGACTCACTCAGCTGTACAACAAATGTGAACCACAACCAGCTGTCAGTTAGCTTAGCTTAGCTTAGCATAAAGACTGGAGACGGGGCAGCTAGCAGGCTCTGTCCAGTGGGAACTTCTGTCAGCCTGTTTACAAAGTTTCTGCTGATATGAGTCGAGTCAGTTTTATTTATATGGTCAAGTCAACTTTGTTTCTGAAGCACGTCGAGCTGAACTCGGCAAGAACATTAAAATAAATAAAAGGAAGTCAAACAAATGTGAAAAATATAGCCTGATAAAGATTTTTTTAAAACCCAAACAAAGCAAACAAGCCATTACCCAAAATATCAATCTATTCCTTAAAAATACAGTAAGAGCTGATGTCTGACGTACATGTTGGTCAGGATAGAGATGAACCTGTTCTCAGTTCAGTGTTTCAGCTCATCTCTGAAATGACTCGGTCATTTGTGCTCAACTCTCATTAAATGCACTTTATTATGGAGAAATTGTTTGTGCAGATGCAGTTCGGGGTTTTTTTTTTGTGTGTTTGGTTTGTTGTTTGGTGTTGAAACTGTTTCCAGAGCCTGAAAATATTAACAAATTAACAAATACCATTTTTCCAGATTTAAACATGTTTTTTTATTTACTGCATATGTGTAGCAAAGCTTGTCCACTCAACTGTAAACAGTCAGCAGAATTTTTTACAATAAAATATGTTAATAAAGCCGCTGTGACTTGTCACTCAGAGTAAAGATGGTTATTAATCCAACTGTGAATCTTTACAGGCCAAATGTCACACTTCCTTATAACATTTCATTTCAATGTGTATCAAATTTCCCCGCCTACAGTTTCTATTGTTAAATCATTTATCTGGTATTTTTATATCATTTAAGAGGAACTAGATTTTTCCAGATGAAATATAACAAAATTACACTCTGCGTTCGGTCAGTTATACTACATTATATTTTATTGTTTCTATGTCCTACATGTTGACTCTGAAGCTTCATTAACACTGATGTTCTGGCTCCTCCCTGTGGTCAAACTGCAGCTCAGTGCTTTTATTATATTTCCCAATTGAAAATGTATGAAGTGTTTTCAGACTCCACCATAACACTCCCTGGACCTTTTCCACGTCTCCACATGATTCTGATCCTGGAAAATGATGTTCGAACAACTCAATTCAAATGAATTTATACAGGAAATAAAAAACATAACTAGAAACATAATAGAATTTAAAAAGAAACAAAAGGCAGATTAAACATTCAAATCAATGTCAACAGAAACATCTTCCGTTATAAAGTTCCTGTAAATAATAAGAATAACAATAATTCAATAATAATAACTTTACTAACTAATATTTTAATATTTTAAGTTTACAAAGTGTAAAGACACAAAAGTGGGACAAAGTATAAACTATAACAAAACATTTAATGAATCAATAACACAGAGCAGCAGACACCGCGCGTGCACATACGAAAACATGCACGAGCTGTCGTGTGACAGGGTCGACTGGACCGACTCTTCGCTTTCTCAGGACTCGCTCATTTTGTCCCTCCGCGGCTCCGGTAGAAGCTCTTCCGGTGTCAGGACGGTTCGTTAGCAGTTCTACTGAAGGTCGTGAGTCCAGCCGGTGAGTGTTTGTCCCCTGAACCCGCTTAAATCCGGCCCGATATTTCACTCTGTCACATTTAGATTTCAGTTCAAATATGTGATTTTTTTGACTTCCTGGCAAACTTCCTGTTTTCGACCATTCTCTTTTAATTTAGTATTTTTCCTCCTTTGTCGCCAGCTAGTTAGCATTAGCTTCATGGAGCTAGCTGACGTTAGCTCGTGCTGCAGCTCTTCGACATTGTTCGCCAGCTAATGATCAACCTTTAAAATGTGTAGATTGTTGTTATATATTTGTCCTCTTATGTCTGTAGTTTGGTGAAGTGCGGTAACAGAATTCGTAAACTTCCTGTTCCTGATGCTAATTTGACCCTTAAATTCAGCTTGTAGCGTAAAACTGATTGACTTTCCATTGATCTTCTTATTTGTAGATTTATCGGCTCCTTCCGGAAAAGCAGCGTTAAAGTTTCTGTTAAAACGAGTCCTGGATTTTATTCACGAGCTAAATCTTAAATTTTAACTTCGTTGATGTTTAATTTGGATTTAAACCACCTGAACAAAGACAGATGAGGATTTTATCACCAACACAAATAACACACACAAACTGAATAACAACCGTCTGCAGATGGACGTTTTACTGAGGTGGCCTCCAGGAAACCAGGACTCCTGATCCCGGTCCTGGTCCTGGTCCTGGTCCTGGTCCAAACACCAGAACAGGTCCACATCACCTGAATTGAAAAACCTGGGCCAAATCCAGAATTTTAACCAGATCAACACAACTACACTGAATATGAAAAATATGAAGACACATGATTACAGTAAAAGTAATCAAAATAAATGATCATTCAAATTGGGAGAAAATAGACTTTGATTTATTAAAGTTGAGCACAAATGACAGTTTATAATAAAGAAATGATAAAAACAGGAAAGTTTATCGATCAGCAATCAATTTTAAAGTTGCCAGGTGTTGCTGCTTTTCCAGCTCTTTTATTCTAATGAACTGAATGTTTTTGTGTTTCATTATTATTTTATTCTGTGTTCAAACAATACTAATATTTTAATAAGCCATTTTCACTGTTCCCTTATGGTGTAAAGATTAAACCATTAAAAATTACTTAATTCTTTATATATACAGTGAATGGGCACATTTTCTAACACATACCAACACAAGATTGGGCAGATTGTGTTGCCTTTGTGCCCCTCCCAAACATAAAAACAGATCTATTAAAAGTGGAACCTCGGCTCACTGACAGCTCGTCAGCTCTGATAGCTGTCAAGTGCAAAACTGAGTTTTAAAGTAGCATCTATTTGAAAACATCCATGAAAGTGCACCTTTACATGAAGTAGAGCAGATCCGTCCGTCTTCAGCCTGTGTTCGGGTTCGTCATGTCGACACAGATCTTCCATTAAGTTTGATGTTTGTGCTCTTCTCCCTGCGGCAGATCCACCATGTCTCTACCAAAGCCTGTGATGAGGGGGATGCTGGCCAAGCGTCTGAGGATTCACTTGCCACTTGCTTTTGCTTTTGCTTTCGGTTGTGCGTTTGCTTACAAGGTGAGAGGACGACACACAGTTTACAGACAACTATCGGTCTCACATCAACACGGCGCTAAATCCAGAAGCAGTGAGCGTTCAGGACAGAGGATTATCGATGCAAAAGTTCTTAAACCACAACAGTTCAGTGAACAGGGAACAGCTCATTCAGAGTCTTTTTACAAATTAAAGTCTATTTGAAGTTCCAGTCCAACAGAAAAGCCTTAAAGTGGCTCTGAGGAGGTAAAGAAACTAGATTTCCTTTGATTTTCTGTTTTCTATAATTAGCTTCTGCTTATGTCATTGAGTGTAATCAAGATATTGGTCAGTTTTGGTTCATCCATGCTGCTGCTTGACCGTAAAATAAATGTCACATTTCAACAGTAAAGGAAAGTTTATTTGTTTCTCAAGATGACTGAAGGAGACAAATGCAGTGCTGAACTGAACAAATTCACCTTCTTCGTGTCTTCTGAGCAAATTTAGGTCTCGTCTGTTCAGTTCCTCTGACAGTCCTCCTTCTCTTTTAGGTCGTGACTGAACTTGTGAATCAAACAGTTGTCTTTATTTGGTCTCCACAGTTTGCAGTGTCAGAGCCGAGGAAACGGGCCTACACTGATTTCTACAAGCAGTACGACGCCGTCAAAGAGTTCGACGCCATGAGGGCGGCCGGCATCTTCGAGAGCGTGCGGCCCTCTGGGGAGTAAACGCACTGTGAGTCTCCAAATTAAACAAGACCAAAAATGATAAAGCTAATATAAGTAAAATGTGAATATAAAAACAACTCACTCTGAAACATGAAGAACTAATTTGATCCTTTTTTTCCTGTTTTCCAGCTTCTGTCCCCAACGTCTTTTCCAGGTCTGAGGATGAAACTCCTTCTTCCCCTCTTGGATGTTATTTACTGATTAGATGTGAACTTCGCTATGCTGTTTTGTTCCTCTAATAAAATATTATATCAATATGTAAAAATCATTTTCTCTTTGTCTTGAGCTCATTGCATTTTGCAGAAATAAATTAAAATGTCGTCATAATGTGATGACAAATATGAGATCCAGTAATTAAATGTCTTGTATTATGTGCTTTTACTAGAAACAGGTTGTTTACTATTTATCTTGTTTGTGATAGTTTTATCAAACAGGACATCCAGCAGACATGCTGGTTGGGAGAGGATGAGGAGGAAGGATTATTCTGCAGCTTTAAAACCAGTGTCCACATAACATCAGCAGTTTACAGTATCTGACACGTCGTGACGTTTTACAGAACGGCACTTAAACGTGTGCTATTAAAAATCTGCTTTTTCGGGAAACATGAAGAAAACTGAAAAACATTAGTTCCTGTTAACTATTATCTCCTACGCATCTTAATCACTGATTAAGACTTCATATTAATAAATAACATTATTTATCTCAACTCCCTCATTTAAATTGTGTTGGGGAGTTAAAGACGAATAAAGGTGTGCCTTTATAAACATAAAACGAATTATAAATACTATATAACATAAAAATATATTAATTGTCCATTGTCATTATTTTCTCATGTTACTGAAATGTTTATTTTGACGTTTTTTCTGAGTCAGGTTTCCTGTATAAACGTAATAAATAGTTCATATACTAGAAATTGTAAGACCTTAGAATTTAGCTTTTTGTATGTTTAATAAATAGATTTATTAAATACATTTAATAAATAGATTTTAATAAATTCAATTTAATAAAAATGTTTAATAAGTAGATGTATTAAATATATTTAATAAGTAGATGTATTAAATACCATTTAATAAATCTATTTATTAAATAAAGGTGTTTTCAGGTCTAATCTGATCTTTAATGATCCGGCTCTCTCTGATCCAATATGGCGGCTCCGGAACATGGCGCCCCCTCCGGCCGCTCCGCCGCCCCGCAGTCTTTGTCTGCGCCGCCTCCTGCTTCACTCTTCCGGCTTCTCCCTCGGGGTCGTAACGGTCCGTCTCCGCTCGGCGGTTCGTTTAACAGGTTGAAGTCGTCCATGATGAGCCCGGCAGCCCGGACGCGGCAGCGGGCTGAAGCGTCTCCCTCCGGCCGGCCTCGGCTTTCCCTCTGACGGACACGCGGCGATCGATTCTCCGCTGCGGCCGGACGGCAACGGCCGCTAGCTGCGGCTAACGTTAGCAGGCACATCCGGCGGGCTGACACGGTGACGGAGCCGGCGAAGGTGGACCAGAGCCGGACAGAGAGTCTGTGAACACACGGCAGGAGGAGGTGGAGGAGGTGGAGGAGGTGGAGGAGGACTACAACATGGAGAACAAGGACAAAGTCCAGATGAGGAATCACCCCCGGAGGTAAACGTTAGCTCGGACCGACTGAGGCGGGACGTCCTGGTGATGAAGTTCATCAGACACAACATAGACCAACAGACACACAAACACAGACACAGACACACAAACACAAACAGAGTTTAACAACGTTACACAACAGACCAACAACACCGACTGATCACAGTCAAGGGAAGGAGTCAGGCCAGGACACACCTGAGGATCCAGGTGGGGGTCCAGATCAGGATCAGAGTCCAGATCAGAGTCAGGATCAGGATCAGGGTCCGGATCAGAGTCAGGGTCCAGATCAGGGTCAGGGTCCAGATCAGGATCAGAGTCCAGATCAGAGTCAGGGTCAGAGTCAGGGTCCAGATCAGGGTCAGGGTCCAGATCAGGATCAGAGTCCAGATCAGAGTCAGGGTCAGAGTCAGGGTCCAGATCAGGGTCAGGGTCCAGATCAGGATCAGAGTCCAGATCAGAGTCAGGATCAGGATCAGAGTCAGGGTCCAGATCAGTGTCAGGATCAGGATCAGGGTCCAGATCAGGGTCAGGATCAGGGTCAGAGTCAGGGTCCAGATCAGGGTCAGAATCAGGGTCAGAGTCAGGGTCCAGATCAGGGTCAGGGTCAGGATCAGGGTCAGAGTCAGGGTCCAGATCAGGGTCAGGGTCCAGATCAGGGTCAGGATCAGGATCAGGGTTTAGGTCTGGTGCTGACGTCTCCTGTCTAAACTTGGGCTCCGGTTTATTTAGACTTCAGCAGACTTGGAGGCAGAAATCAGTATGAATGAAGTTTAAAACAAGTTTATTGTGTTTAAAATGTTTATTCTCGACATGGAAAAAGAAAAACGTCCCATTTAGTCACTTTTATATTATAGTCACTAAAAACATTCAACTACTTCATTTAACTAATTGGACCGAAAAATTGGTTAAAAGATCTTTCATGTTAGTCCAGATCTAATTAACTCAGCTGAGGGCCTGCGTTGTGTTGATCTGTGTTGATCTGTGTTGATGTGTTGATCTGTGTTGATCTGTTGTGTTGTTCTGTTGATCTGTGTTGATCTGTTGTGTTGTTCTGTTGATCTGTTGTGTTGATCTGTGTTGATCTGTTGTGTTGATCTGTGTTGATCTGTGTTGATCTGTTGATCTGTGTTGATCTGTTGTGTTGCTCTGTTGATCTGTTGTGTTGATCTGTGTTGATCTGTGTTGATCTGTTGTGTTGTTCTGTTGATCTGTGTTGATCTGTTGTGTTGATCTGTTGTGTTGTTGTGTTGATCTGTGTTGATCTGTTGATCTGTGTTGTTCTGTTGATCTGTTGTGTTGATCTGTGTTGTTCTGTTGATCTGTGTTGTTCTGTTGATCTGTTGTGTTGATCTGTGTTGATCTGTTGATCTGTTGTGTTGATCTGTGTTGATCTGTGTTGATCTGTTGTGTTGTTCTGTTGTGTTGATCTGTTGTGTTGTTCTGTTGATTTGTTGTGTTGATCTGTTGTGTTGATCTGTGTTGATCTGTTGATCTGTGTTGATCTGTTGATCTGTTGTGTTGATCTGTTGATCTGTTGTGTTGATCTGTTGATCTGTGTTGATCTGTTGATCTGTTGTGTTGATCTGTGTTGATCTTTGTTGATCTGTTGTTCTATTGTGTTGTTCTGTTGATCCGTTGTGTGTAATCTGGGTATTAGTCTCTATCAGAGTCCTGCTGATCCACTTAAATACCTGAACCCTGTTTGTTGATGTTGGCTCAGGGCAGGTATTCAGGCTGATGGGGGTATTTGTCGGCCTGTCTGCCTCTTCAGGAGGGTTTTTATGCTGACGACACACACACACGAGGTTTGTGGTAGAAGAATGAAGTCCCTGGAGGAGTGAACGGAAACACTCATTTTAAATGAAGTGTAGAGCTGTATTTGGTCCGCTCCTCTGAAAACGCGTTGAACAAACTAAAAGCAAAAACAATGTTGATGTTCATTTAGCTTTTATTTCCTGAACTTTGGAGATTTATTAAACGCTGTCTCTCAGGAACTCCCCTCCTGGTCCGGGTTCTTTAGCTGCAGTCAGTCTGAAAGAGAAACTGAAAAGAGTCTGGTTTCTAGCAGGACCAGGATTCAAAGCAGACTTCAGAATCCACCGTGAGTCACATCAAGACCAGTGAAGCTGCTGGAACATCAACATTTGAAGAAAAGACTCATTTCTAACGTCTGTTTGTCGCAGAAGTCGTGTTTACGCCGCTAATCTGTAATTTACCAAAACTGTTTGGAGAGTACGTGAGATTTTTATCATCCCGGAGAGTCACAGAATTATGACGGTTTATTGATTCCAGTGGTGGAAAAAGGGCCACGGTGTACAATTCTATCTATATATCAAGATTTTTGAGTTTATGCTATAAAAAGATCAATTCCTAAGAGAGATAAAATGCAAGAAAAAAGATCATTTTTAAAAATATAATTTAAAAAAGCTTTCTTTACATGAATATTTATGACTGCTCAATTAAACAGACTGCTTTTGGTTCATTAATAATGAATCAGGAGCTGCTTTGGCTCAAACCTGAAGTCGGACTCATTAAGCAGTGCAGATTATTTCCCTAAAGGTTAGTTAAAGTTTAATCTCATATGAATGTACTCATTTTTTATGATGGTGGCAGAGCTGGTGCTGTTTCGGGGCATTATTGGATAATAAATTGACTTTTGATGGTTTGAAATTATAAAATTTCAGGTTTTATCAACAAGAAGAGACACAAACTCTCAGGATTTGGTGAAAGGCTGAATAATGATGCTCCGTGTGGTTTTGTCAAATTGAATAACCGGTTTGTTGTGTGTTTATTGTGTGTGACAGTAGGAACTGAGTTGTTCCCTTTTCTGTCCAGTTATCAGGAGGATGCCAGTAAAACTAACGGCTCGTTTGTTATCACGTCCACTCGCTGGTCCAACGTTTCCTTACGAAGCTGATGTTGAAACTCGACCTCCAGAAAAACCTTCAGTCATAACTTCAACCTTTTCATTCTTTTCCATCATTTGTTGAGCACGAAGCGGCATCAAAAAAAAAAAAAAAAAAATAATCATCTCAACACAGTTGGGCCAGAATACACTTTTTTTTAATATTATGAAAAACGTCACATGTGACAGAATGTGTTGTGATATTTTAAAAAGTAAAATGGTGGCCTAGGAGCAGTTTTTAATGTCATCTAACTCTTGTTTGAAATATTATTCTACTTCTGTTATTTAAACCTCAAACGCCTAATTTTTATGTGAAAGTGCACCATGATAAGTATTTGAATTAAATCCTGAGGACAAACATGGAAGAGGCACCAAGTGTCGGTCTGTTGATGGAAAAACAGAAACGGGAAAAATGCCTGTAAAAAAACAGGCACTAATATAAATATACCATCATTAATGATTCAAACTCTCAGTCACTTTGATCAGCGACTGAGAGTTTTTAAAACTGTTTCAGAGCTTTAGTTTCCTCGAAGAGGAAGGTGTTGTGTGTCAGATAACAAAGCAGTTGTGTTTCTGTGCTCTGGGCGACGTTACAACAGGAGAGGAGTGCCAGAATCAGTGTGTGTTTTGTGTTTGGAGCCGATAAATAGCTTCATCTACCTGAGTGATCTGGTCCAGGTCTGAGTCCTGACTGGAGCCAGATGTTTACAGGCTGAGGGACTTTGGACTAGTGTTTGTGAGCAGCAGACTGAAGGAGTCAGATCTGTTCTCAGAATGAACCGATATCAGAAATAGAAGCACTTAAAAAAAAAAAAGAAGAAGAAGAAGAAGAAGAGAACTGGAAAAACAAGAGACCTGTTAAATTTAGTAACGAACTTTAGGGAACAGTTTTAGCTGCTGCAGATCCAGAGTCCACTTGAAATACAGATTATGGGCAGATCAACATTTGGGTGACTTGTGTGGTTTGTGGTTTGAGGTGGAGCGTCAGGCTCAGTACAGACGGATCGGCTCTGTCATGAAAGACGGCTTTTCTGATCATTAAAGATTTTTTTTACTTTCTTCATGATGCTGTTTTGTTTTTTTGTTTTTTTTAATTCATTCAAATGTCCCTCATATTTGTTCTCCCTGCTCTTCAGTGTTTGACGTGAACAACGTCTCAAAGCTCCAACGTGTTGTGGTTTTAAATCCACAGCAGATGGATCGTAGTGGATCAGTGTCACTGCAGCTCCTCTGTGAAGATCCACAGAGCTGCTCTGATGTGAATGTCGTACTGACTTTAAAGTGACTGAATGACAGCCGGCATCAAACCACAACCAGCCCTGTCTGAACCGATCCATCACTCACTCAGACCTGAACCTGAACCTGAAGCCACAAACCAGACTGACTGAGACCTGCTGGTGGGCTCATTGTGGGCGTAAAGCCAGGGGGCTTTGATAAAAACATGAGCTCTGCTGCTTTCCTTCTGTGTGTTTATCCGTCCATCATCATCCTCCATCTTTGATAGCGACGTCTAGAGTCACGTCTCTACGTCAGACGCTCCTATTGGCTCCGGTGGGTGATGTCACAGCCAATCAGAGTCTCTGGATCAGTCCTGTATGTTTCTGAGTTTATTGTGTTTAGAGAATAAAGACAATCAGATATTTAGAGCTGATTTTTCATCATTAATGAGCAGAACTCCTGATCAGATAAAGATAGAAACAACCCAAACACATGAGAGGAACTTTTCTTTGGTTATTCTGCTTTACACAGTTTTTATTTTATTTGAGGTTGAGCTTATTCTGAATGTGGAAACTACAAAGAATGTAAAAACAGAAAAACCTTAATTCAGCTGTAAAAAGGTGAATGAACAGTTTCAGCTCTATTTCTTTTACTATATTCAGGATGTGGAGACTTCATGAATATCAGCCACAGAATCTGTATTTCCTCCTTTTGGGCGCTGCTCTTCACTTTTTTCCCTCCTGAAATGTGAACTATGCTCAAAACCTCTCAAGTTCTTTGATAAACCAGGAGACAAAAATAGATTCAGACGCGTCCTAGATGCAGCGAGTGACAAGCCTTTCTCTGGATGATGACAGGAAGACGGGAGGAAATGTCGAATTAAGGTGCCGCTGTTAAGATGCCTGAGTCACAAAGACTTCTGGGAAAAAAGCTATTGATGCCGTCAGGCGATAGTTTGATTGTGAAAGAATTTGATATGATGCAACGTTTCTCATACACCAAGTTTTTCTTTGGTGTATTTTTCTTTTTTTCTTTTACATGTTGCTTTTCACTGCAATGAGCTGTAAAAAAAAATGTGGTAACTGATCCAAATCTGAGCTAACTTCAGTCATGAGTTAACTGAACAACTTTGTGTCATGTGAAATAAATCAGGGCTCTGATTCTCCAGTCTAAGGAGAAGCAGGTGGAACCATCACGGAGCATTTAAAGCTCTAAAGAACGTGTTAAACCTGAATTCTCCTCTTCGGTTGGCTGTCGGAGGCCAATCAGTGACTTATCTCAGCTGATTCGCTGTTTGACAGAAAACTGTTGATTTGCTTCAGTTTTTGAGTGGAAAACTGACTCTTTTTGGGTTTTCGTTCCAAAATCTGGACTCTGACTGTCGACCATCTAGAAAATCATTTAGATTGACCAATAACACCAACAACTCAGCCCTTTGAAGTCCATTTAAACCTTCTCCTGTCGCCCACCATGTTCACGTCTGTCTCTGGTTTCAGGCAGCTGAAGAAGCTGAGTGAGGACTCTCTCACCAAGCAGCCAGAGGAAGTGTTTGACATCCTGGAGAAGCTGGGCGAAGGGTGAGCCACCGAGCGTTTCATGGCTCTGACAGATGAGCGCTGTCAGTCACTCATCCGCTCTATCTCCTCTGTCTCTGCCTCGTTTCTGCTTCCTGTTTGTCAGACTGAATCTCCGCCCCTCTCCTCTCGAGCCACATCAACATAAACATTGTCTCTTCATTTCCTGTGTGTCAACACACTTCCTGCTCTAAGCAGCTGATTGACACGACTCTGTGTGTGTGTGTGTAGATTTGTTTTTGATGGTAAACGTCTTTTAACACGTCAGTCTCCATATGCAGCTGCTAAATGGGTAAAAAGTTAATATTCCTCATGTCAGTCACATTTATCAGGTTCAGATCAGTTTGAAATTAGAAAGCGTCAGTTTTGATTAATAATCCTGTGTGATGTCAGAGTGACATCATCAGGTCTTTTCTCTGCTTGACGTGACGAGACAGAATCTGTAGATCTCAGGACTCAGACCGGTGGTGTGTCTCTGCTCTGTGATAAATGCTGAAGGACAGCAGAGTCTGGAATAAAGCTTTAGAATATATGAGACGCCTGGAGCGTGATGGGTGAAGGACGCCTTCTCCTCTGAAAGCAGCTTGTCTGTCAGTCACATCCTCGCCCTCCTTCCTGTCACACTGATGAAACTCTCCCAGTTTTTTCATTTCGGGTTTCGTCACTTGATGTTTTTGACTTTTACTCATCAGGAATTCATTTCCTCTTGAACGTGTTACACAAGCCTTCAGGAAGTCCTGTTAACAGGCCGCAGCTCTCTCTGTCTGTTTACACTGCTCAGAAAGAATATCTGCTGTTACTGAACCCGATCCATCCTCCACTTCTCCAGAAGTAAAGTCGAGTTCAGCTTTATGATAAAAACAATGAAATGTAATTAGACAGGTTGGACATGACCTCATTTTAAGACCAACAAGTTTCTGTGACATTTAACAAGCGTGGACATTTAAATTGACAGAGAATCCAGATGTTTACAGCTGTTGATAAAACTAAACAACATGTTAAACACTTGTGTGTGTCTGCAGGTCGTACGGTTGTGTGTTTAAAGCTAATTTTAAAGAGACGGGGGAGATCGTCGCCATCAAGCAGGTTCCTGTGGAGTCTGATCTTCAGGAGATCATTAAGGAAATATCCATCATGCAGCAGTGTAACAGGTACTGTGGTTTATTTTAAAGTGTTTGTTTGCTGTTATGATGGGGGGATCCATTCATCCATCGGTCCACTCCCACTGACCCAGATGCCTGCTATCACACAAACATTTAGGGGAAACAGCAGCTGTCGTATTTACTTCTGTAGATGTATCAAATCATTTCATCAGATGAAAACGTTCTGGACCGAAGACGCAGTTTAACGTGACCATCAGGGGGCGACTCCACCGGCCGATTGAATCTCAGTGAACATTTTTATGTTTATACTCTCAGTCTCATTTAAATGATGTTCCTATTTAGAGGAAAATAGAACAGGAAGCAGTGGATGGCTTAGGGGCGGGGCTACTATGTGATTGATAGACTGTACCACCCAATCAGGATAGAGCAGGTCAGCTCTTCAGCCCTTCACCACCACAGAGGGGTCACTCCTGGTTAACACACATCAGGAAGTTGATGTGTCTTCATGTTAACAGAAAGTGACAGCTGTTGTGTGTCTGTGTTCAGTCCTCATGTGGTGCGGTACTATGGCAGCTACTTCAAGAACACTGACCTGTGGATTGTCATGGAATACTGTGGAGCCGGATCAGTGTCCGATATCATCAGAATACGCAACAAGACGGTAACTTTACACTCCAAATCACACACACATTCAGTTTCTGTGCATGCAGTTCCCTAATGAAGGAAACGGATGCTGAAGTCTCTCTTCATATGCAGTTAACAGAAGAAGAGATAGCATCCATCCTGCAGGCCACTCTGAAGGGTCTGGAGTATCTTCACTTCATGAGGAAGATCCACAGAGACATAAAAGCAGGAAACATCCTGCTGAACTCAGAGGGCCAGGCCAAACTGGCCGACTTCGGAGTTGCTGGACAACTCACAGTGAGCAAAGACATTCACATTACATGTTTGAATAAACACCCTTATCTTATTTTAGAGTGTTATTGCTTCCTGATAGTTCTTTCCTCCTTAAACGCAGACTGATGAACGAAGTTACTGCAGATCTGGATCAGTCTGACTCGCTGACTGCTTTACTCTGATTGGCTTTACTACACCAATCACAGCGTCTCATTCATTCTGGCTGAATTCAAATGCAAATAAATGTAGTCAAAAATAATGAAATCATAAAATAGATGTTAGAGGTTATTCTTTTGCTGTCTTTTTTCTTTCATTGTTTTGGGTAATATAGATATATATATTTTTGACAACTCAAAGGATCATCCAGTTTGAATCAGTTTGTCTGGTTGAGCAGCCTCCATTAGACAGTCCGTCTTGGACTGAAGAATTTCTTTCCATCATTGTTTGAAGCTTGTTCACTTCAGACGTCTGAGGAAGAATCTTCCTCTCTCCTCAGGACACAATGGCGAAGAGGAACACCGTCATCGGGACGCCGTTCTGGATGGCTCCAGAGGTCATACAGGAGATCGGCTACAATTGTGTGGCCGACATCTGGTCTCTGGGAATCACGTCGATAGAGATGGCCGAAGGGAAGCCGCCCTATGCCGACATCCACCCCATGAGGGTGAGCAAGTGTGTTTGTCTGTATGAATGAATTTCATCTATACACCCTGACAATATTTTTTTTCTCTGCTCAGTATGGTAATACAATCTGCATCAACATACCAAAAGAAACATACAAATCATTAAATAGGATTTATTATTTTTATTTTTATTGTTCAATGAAACATCTGACAGTTAAAATTGTTCTGTTCCATCTGAGCTCAGGGGTCAAAGGTCACCTGACTGTATCAGGGTAAAACTGGAGGTGCGCTGTGTGTCAAATCGACCTCTTCATTGTTTTGATTTCATCGTATTTCCTCCTCAAGGCCATCTTCATGATTCCTACCAACCCTCCCCCGACGTTTCGAAACCCAAACTTGTGGTCATCAGCATTTCAAGACTTTGTCAGCCAGTGTTTGGTGAAGAACCCCGAGAACAGGGCAACTGCCACGCATCTGTTACAGGTGAGTCTGTAAACCACCCAGTGAACCTGCTGGACTGGTGCCGCTGAGAAAATCACATATTGTGGAAAAGTACATTTGCTCTAGTTTAGTTCTAGTCCAGAACACACAGAGTCACCACACAAATGGGTAAGCTTCAGAAGCTCACGGCTCAAAGGTCTGACTGTTGTCAGTGGAAGGTTGGCTGGACAGGAAATACTGGATGTTTGAATTACACCAGCTTTAATCAGCCACATCATAACAAAGAGGCTGAAATATTTCACTCACAATAACATTTGTTGGTAATAATCCTGATTTGGTCACATGTATTTGGTGCATTTAGCTTGAACTTGGACATTAGCTTCAAGACTTTTTTTTTACTGCAGTTAAAAGCGCATTTTTTTGTGTCAGTTGCCAGTTTAATTCTCCTCTTGTATTCACCGTTTCCTCCTCAGCATCCCTTTATCAAAGCAGCCAGGGCCAGCTCCATCCTCAGAGCCCTGATCACAGACGCCATGGAGATCAAACTGAAGCGACAGGAGGAGGCGGAGCAGAGAGAACAGGACGCAGATGAGGATGACAACTCGGTACGAGAACCACGAAGGCTAAAGAGAGCTAATGGGGATTTTGCTAAAATGGTAAAATCACAGTTTAAATGAATCCCCCCCGAAATAAGACGTCTCTCTCTCTCTGTCCCAGGACGAAGACGAGGTGGACCAGGGGACAATGGTGCGAGCGGGGACCGGAGACTCTGGGACCATCCGGGCTGCCGGTTCGCTCAGCGGTACGACACAGACTATGATCGAACACGATGACACGGGGACCATGCAGTCACAGCTCGGCACCATGGTCATCAACTCTGACGATGAGGACGAGGAAATAGACGGTACAATGAAAAGTAAGTCCCTTTAACTGTGACGTCACAGTGTACCGCTGAATGGGATCAACTTTATTCATGGATACAATGAAAAGCTGCTGGATGGTTCACCTCAAGTTTGAAATGAGTTTAGGTTGATTTCTGCCTACTTGCTGAAGTTTCTTTCCTAAAAGTCCCTTTTGGTAGGTGAATAAGTTAAAGGTGAATAGAACTGCACAAACATGCAAAGGTCATTTTGGTGCCTGATGAGTTAAATATTCAGTTCGGACCACAGTTTCCTTTGCTGAAGGTGGACTGCTCCACACGTTTCTCACCAGTTCAGGTTTGACTTCCATCTTTTATTCACACAGTTTATCTGTCAGGGTCGTAGGGGGTGGAGCCAATCCCAGCATACACCTGGACAGGTGTGTCCAGTCAATCACAGAACATCAACATAGAGACAAACGAGCAGCAGTTTACTGAACAGTGTGTGTTTGGACTGTGGGAACTTCCCATTGAATGGATTAAAGCATTAAAGGTGTCAGACTTCAGTCTGTTCAGAGGTGGATCTTCAGTTCTACTGAGAGCTTCATGATGGAAATGAATCGTGCAGAAACGTTCTCACAGCCATGAGGAGATGTTTTACAGAGAGAAAGGTCATCGTGTGACCGTGGGAGGACGAAGTGGCTTCATCTACTCTGGAAAACACAAACATTACAGGGAACAACAGATTTAAAAAAAGAACACAAAAAAACTACATAATTTTATGAACCCATTTTCTCATTATGATCGAAAACAACAGTGTTTTTATCCACTAGAGGGAGCAGTCGAACCGTATATGTGTGTGTGTGTCTGTGTGTTGTGTCTTCTGACACTTTGTGAAGCCTTCTGTTTATTATGAAGTCTTAATATACATTTCTTATCATTCTAATGTTTGGTATCTTTTTCTTCAGCACAACTTCCTCTACATGACTTCATCATTACGGTTGCCTTTGACACTATAGAAACTGATTGGACCCTAAAAATATAAAATATACATTTTTGTGTTTTAATTGTAGGCATGTGTTAAATGTGTGAGGAGTTTAACTGCACACATAACCTGAAAAGATTAAATTGGTTAAAGCCAAACTATATTTGCTACCTAACAAACTGCATAATCTGAAATCCTCCCAGTCCTGCTCTGTCTGTGTCCTTCAGAGACATTAACCTGGAGAGCAGAGTCAGACGTTTTTATGTGTCTTCATAGATGTAAATATAAATTCTGCCTCGTTCTGTCAACCGCTCAACCGTCAGCACTTCCAGCGAAGCTGATCCACGTGTCTTTGTTTTTATGCTGAAACGTCTTAATTTGATCTGTGACTGAGAGTTGAAGTGCTGACATCAGAGGAGGTGACAGTTTTAGACTTTTAAACGTGGCTGAATGGACTAACAGTTAACCCACAGCCTGTTGGAGTCTTTTCGGCGTTGCAGTGTGGGAGTTGTGCGTCTTGGATGTTTTAGCTGCATTTGGAAAGAAGTCTCATGAACAGTTGGCCGGAGTTCCTCAGTGCTCACAGTCTGTGGGTGTTTTTGTTTTTACAGGCCAGAATGAACCCCAATCAGACACTACTAATAATACACAACCAGAACACTTTGTAGCTGCTACGTCACAGAATCTTCATGGTGACTGAGGTGACTTCCCTCCTGAAAACGGGTTGATCCTTCAGTGATGCCGTAGCTGATTAAGCTGCTGTTGTGGAGGAGTCCCAGCTTTAAAGCCATTTTCCCAATCGGGCTCTTAATTGAAACGTGACAGGAGTCCAAAAAGTCGTTTTAAAATGTAAACACGAGGACCGTAACGAGTTAACGTGACGCTAACTGAAGCTTTTCACACATGGAGGAGGAAACAGTGTCGCCTTCATCTCTCCGTTCGTTCTGTAAATGTTTGTGTTCTTCACAGCTTCATTCACATGACGGCACATTTTAGACGTTCAGACACAAACCTGCAGACACGCACACACAAACACAAACACTTCCTTTAGCTCAGCACAAGCACAATAACAACTTATAAATCTACAGTGCACATACTCATAAATACACACAAACACACACTGTCTCCTTTCTGATGTCCAACTATTGAGTTAGCATAGATCTCCACTGCTGGCAGTTTAAACTGCATTAACACGGGAACATTTAGACTTTATAATTATATCAGTACCTCGATATCCCCCAGTTGTGTCTCTGTGTGAGTGTGTATTGTGTACATCTCTGTTGTGCTCTGTCTAAGCTTGTACTTCAGAGTCATGCTCTGTGTGTGTGTCCATCGCCCCACCTAATGACCGTGGTCTGCTGAGGGGGCCTGTGGACCAGGATCAGGTTTTAGGTATTATATTATCAGAAATCCATCCCCCTCGTTATGATTCTGAATAAGAAAAAGCCTTTTAATTCCCACTAATGATGGAGGAGCTCTGACTCTGAGGAGTCCGTCGCTCTCATCGCTCACTGTCCTCTGAGCTGCCTCGCCAACTCGTTCACAGTCAGCATTTATCGGATGACCCATATGTGACCGTGACCAACAGGAAATTAAAGCCAGCAGAGAAACTTCTATCACCGGATTCAGATCTTCAGAATACAAAGCCTAAAATAGAGTGTAAAATACAGGACTGTTAGAGCATCTCAGTCTTTAGTCCGCTCTGTCCGTTCTCTCTCTACTAACAGATATTCTGCTGACGCTCGGAGCTCTTTCAGCCGCCAGTGTGCGTTTTGTTTAGATCAACTGAATGCCTCATTTGAAAATTGTTTAGGATGCCTCTTCATGAAGAGTTATTTACTTTCATTTGATATAAAATCAATACTATCAAATTAATTAATATTTTTTTAAATCTCAGAAGCTGAATCATTCATTGCTGCTGAGCTCATTAATCAGTTTTAGTGTTTTATTTCTCTTTTCTTATGAGACAACTGAGACAGATCAAAGTTTGCAGCAGTCACTTTTCCTCTGTCTTTACCTGCACAGCAGTCTGGAGTCATTTTGTTGTGAACCATCATGGCCGTTTCAATGAAAGAATCAAATCAAATCCAGTTTCCATTTCTCTGGGCGCTCTCTGATACTCTCTGAACTCTAACCCTGTTTAAATGCTCAAATTTCACTTCTTCAACGCATGTTTTCTTATCGAGCACCCTGAAAGTGCAAACAGTGAACTTTACAAACAGAGCTGCTCTGTTTGTAAGAGTTAAAATGATTTAATAGCTCTCTGTTCCTGTTCAGCTCTCTCAGCGCTGAGCTTCATTAAAGTTTCATTCTGTTTTAAGTTCCAGCAGCAGATGGACTTCCTCTCCAGAGCCCACTCTGCTTTGGCCTTTACCTTCATTTAAACCAAAGTTAAAACTTCACTTCCCTAAACGTTTGGTCCTTTAAAGTGACCGAAGAGAACTCAGCTCAGGTCCTCCTCACCTCCTCAGCTTTCACCTGATACCACAGAGTCCTTTGACACAAACCCCATTCGCTGATTTGAAAAAAAGTTCAAGTTGGTGTAAAAAATAAAAACAAACAAGATGGCCGTTACAAACTCGGCTTACAGACTGATGGACCACGGTGGTCTGTGACTGATGGAGACGCTTATCAGGAAACACCACAACACAACAACCATCATGTTGTTGTGTAACAGCTTGATGTAGAAAAAAAAAAGACTTTCTTCAGTGGTGGACAAAAAACATGAACAAAACACCAAAAGACGAAGCAACGTTTACTCTTTTTAATTGAAAGTGTGTTTTGCTTCCTGCGGCGATGTGACTGCTGTGAGGTGGTTGATGATCTGACAGACGGATCAGAGCAGCTCAGGACGCACAGACAGCGTCTGTCTAATTAATCACCGTATTTAATAACATGAAATGGCTCATCCAGAGTGCTCCCTCTTCTTTTCCATCCTCTCATCAGCAGAGCCTCCGTCTGTTATCAGAAAAATGTGGGAAAATGACAAAAGGTCCAAAGGAAGAGGAGCACGAGTGTGTCAGTGTCTGAGCTGCTTAGATGAATTGTGATGCGTCATTCAGCTTCTTCATCTCTTCACCTCTCCGTGTTCACTGATCAGACAGAGAGGAAAAGATAGAAGGTCAACATCCGACCTCATACAAGCTTTCTCTCTCTGCGTGTCTTCCCTTTCTCCTCCGTCACCACACTGATGTTCATCCCGTCACATGGTGCGTTTTCAGAATCTGCTCAGAAATGTATTTTATACACAGCTGATGTTATGAAATATTTAAACCGGGCTCCATTTAAAGTTGGACCATGTAAGGTCAAATAGACCAAGTGTTCCTGTGTTTGTCAGAGCGCTGTCTGATGTCTAAAGTGAAAAGTGTTGTTTGAAGCTTCACACGGTTTCTGAGCGGATCTAAAAAGTTCCGAATGAAAAACTCCTTTTAGTCGGAAACTGTCAATTCATATTCTCTTAATGTTCATTCCTGAACGTGTGTTGATATTGTTGTGTTACTGTTCATCACAACTATGAGTTCACTAACACAACAGCAGTCAACACACCAACAATCAGAAAGTGGCTCACTCTCCTCCACGTGTGGTCGGCATGGAAACTGATAAAGCACAGCAGGTCTCGTATACATGAAGTGGGGAAACAAGGAACGAGTCTTTGACCAGTCAGGTAATAACTCCAGTTACCCGACAACAGCAGGTAACACATCAGAAGGTGGATCTTTATGGATCTGACCTTCAGGCGTCTCATGTTGAGCAGACTCCATATTGGGAAAACTTCAACAATCACTTCTGTGAGACATCTGTAATCCTCATTAATGATCCAACAGGAGTCTGTCCGGCTCTGAGGACAGACGACTGGTTCCTTCACCACTTTAATATTTTTCAGGATAGTTTATAAAATGAGGCGGTGGCAAGAGAACCTCGATTTCCTGTTTATAGACCTGAACATGGACCTGGACTCTGGTCTGAAAAAGTCTTTAATCTGCATTCAATCCAATCCCCATCAGGGAGAGATTCACTTACATGAGCTGTCACACATACTGCTGTCCAGTTATGAACAACCAGGGTCCTGGACCTGCAGCCTGTGGCCCCGGACCTGCAGCCTGTGGTCCCGGACCTGCAGCCTGTGGTCCTGGACCTGCAGCCTGTGGTCCCGGACCTGCAGCCTGTGGTCCTGGACCTGCAGCCTGCGGCCCCGGACCTGCAGCCTGTGGTCCCGGACCTGCAGCCTGTGGTCCTGGACCTGCAGCCTGTGGTCCTGGACCTGCAGCCTGTGGTCCCGGACCTGCAGCCATTCTTCGCTGTCGATGCTCAGAAAATGGATCCACCTCCAACTTGGTGATTTTCGTGTTGCTAATTTTAACAGTCAGAGTCGTCAGCAAAGCAGCGAAGAATGAAGCTGCAGTTTAAATCAGAGCATTGTACTTGTTTGGAACAACCGGGTGTAGGACAGCAGCAGGGGCCCCTGAACCAGAGGGGGCCCCTGAGCCAGAGGGGCCAAACTTCAGGCTGTGACAGAAAAGAGTCTGCTGCTGACCTCCTGTGGGTTTTATCATTAGCCTCAGAAAAGGCTCTGGAGGGTTCCTGTGTATCTGCTGTAGTGTAGTAAATGTGTTGTGTTGTTGTGTTGTGTTTCACAGGGAGAGATGAGACGATGCAGCCGGCCAAGCCGTCCTTCCTGGAGTACTTCGAGCAGAAAGAGAAGGAGGCCAACAGTGACGGAGGAGGAAGAGGAGAAAACAACGCCGACAACCGCAAACTGCCTGGAGGCGGAGACCTGGAAGTGGTGAGTTAGTGTGTGTGTGGCGGTGTGCCAGTATCATTGTTCCCACGCCTGCCGTAGTTTTCAGAACGGGCCCTGAACGCAGCACACTGCTGACATGAAGGCGTCTTTCAGCTCCAGGCTGTTTGTGTAGACGTCTCTGTGCGTTGTCTGAACGTGTAGTCCTGCTCCGGAGTCTCAGTCTGGGTCTGTTCGGGTCAACGCTGCTTCAGATCGGCTCACATCAGGTCTGGTCTCTGGTCTTCTGGGGCCTGTCACGGTCTGGAATGTATGAAGGAATTCAAAGATAATGTTCCTGACTTTACCCCGGGACCTTCTGAGGTTTTAAATCTCATTGTTAAAGCTCTTATTATTTCTCCTGGTTTATTAATGGAAGTTGTGGTAATAAATCCTGATGCAGCTCTTTAGATCAGCTGGTGTCTCTGTGGGGATGTTTGTCTTGTTCAGGGACATTTAACCAGGACAAATGGCTGCTGCTGGAATTAAATATTAAATACGTGACCTTTTAAACACGCGGACTGCTGCCTGCTCGGCTTCAGACGCACAAAGGACCTGAAAGAGGAGGAAACACAACTAACAACAAATGTGTCCCTGACACAACAGGGACAGTTTATTATTAGCTGATTATTAAACAGACGCAGTTACAATATGAGCCGCAGGAGTTAATGTTGAATTCTGTATCAGCTCAGAGGACGTGTAAGGATAGATGAGTGTGTGCTCCCCATGGTGGAGGATTGTGTGTGTGTGTGTGTGTGTGTGTGTTGTGTAGTTTTAGATGTTGAATTTGACTCAGATGTTTGTCAGTGGGTGTTTGAAGATGTTGCGCTAACAGACAGTGACAGGTAACCGCCGCATGACCCCGATATTCGTTCTCGTCCTCCTGGATTGTTACACACACACACACACACACACACACACACACACACACACACACACACACACACACAGGATTATCTTCAGTGAGCAGATCATCTCAGCAGCGTCAGTCAGGCAGCAGATTTGATTAACTTCAGAGTTTGGAGAAGAAAAAGAAAAATGAGACGTCACGAACTTTCAGATCTGCAGTCGACCTCCGCTGTGATCGGCTCATAAAAAATCTGCATCAGTGCTTAAAAAGACAACGACCTCCAACTCAGGTTGGGACAAAATGCATTAAAACAACTTTGTAAAATAAGGAAACGGTTTGACAAACGGCCCGTCTGAGTTTGATATTATTTATTATACACGTTTTTCTTTTTGGGCTTTCCTGCCTGCGTTATTTAATTGGACTGTTAAAAGGGACAAAGAGGAGACAGACTGTCCTTAAAGCTGGACCTGGACGCTGAGTCTGAAAACCTTCGACCTTCATTCTATCAGACGTATAAATAAACATTAGAAATGTCCACGTGGGAGGAACTGAACTCATCACAGAAGTAAACAGACAGCTTCACTGAGTTTGAATAAATGAAGACTTTTGTCTATCTGAATCTTGTAGTTTTTAATATTTTAACTGTCAGACAAATGATGCTCCTCAACATGCTCTGTTGATCATATGATGAAGCTCCTTCTCAGACTTTAAGGAGTTTGCTCCATTTTTTTACAGCAGGACGTCACAGAATGAGCCGATGGAGCGTCTCCGACACTCTGGGATTTATCATCTAATTACACTTTCAGATGTGACGATGAAAAGCTGACTCTTCAGGGCTGTTAATACTCACTGACTCTGTTTCATGTCACATCAGTCTATTCTGCTATTTTTATATTTTTCTTCCAAATATTTTCTTCACAAAGTAAAAATCTGGGACACGATGAAGAAAACATTAAATTTAGCTGCTTCGGGAGACAATTACTGTCTCTGCAGACCTTCACAGACGTGACACCAGAATTATAGTGTAAGAAGTCACACATCAGTGTCTGATATTTATTGTTTGTGTTTAGCTGTCTTGTCTTCATATTTACCATCTGATGTGTAGTTAAAGCATCAACACGCCGTGATGTCAACAGTCAGTTTGAAGCATCGTTTAAAAAAATGATCGTGTTTTACTGAAGACTGTAAACTAGAGACTGAGACCATAAACTCATCAGGAAAACGTTTACTGAGGAGGAGGAGGGACATTTTCCCATAGACTTCAGTACAGTCTGACTCTTTCCATGCCCAGTGGAGTCGCCCCCAGTTGGTCATTAGAGAGAATGAAGGTTTAAGGATCTTTGCTGATCCAGATTCAGTTTGTGTTTGTGATGCAGGAAGCTTCATTATTCATGAGAACAGCTGATCTCCATTCAGCCTCCCTCTTTTCTATTTTTATTCCTCCCTCATGTTTCCTTTTCTCACCTTCGGCATCCTCTCCTTTTCTTTTTGGTTATTTTAATCGTTTTGTCTGTGAACGTCTTTAAACGGAGGCGACATCTTCATGCTGTTAAGTGACATTAAGAAAAAGGTAACGAATGTGTTTATTTGACTTTAAAATAAATCAAACAGTCCAACTAGTTGCTGATAAACGAACCACATTCCGTCATTCGTTGACTAATTGAGTCATTATTTCAGCTAAACTTCAGTTGGAAACACATTTGATAGTAAAGAATCCTCTTTCATTGGTTGGTTGTTTATTCTCTGATCAACAGGAAGTGTCATTATTGGTTTTAACTAAACTAAACTGAAATGTGAATATTTGTCTTTGATTATTAAATGAATGTGTTTTTGGAGCGTTGGTGAACAAACAGAAGGAAACAGTCACTTTACTATTTATAGACCGATTGATTAATCGAGAAATAAATCAATAGATTTAGTCATTAAACCATCAGACAGCTGTGTTGAAGTTGTTTTCGTTCATTCAAACCTTTATTTAAAAAGGGAAACAACATTTCAAGGACGCTCTGATGCCAGAAATAGCGTCACTTGAAATACGAAACAAGAATCCAGATTTAAAGACGCAGCATCAGCACATACAGGTAATAAAAATAAAGGGAATAAATTCTGGTTCAAATTTACATCGTCCAAAAGTTTCACATCACCTGAACATAAAACAGAAAAAACATCAGCGTCGGCTCAGCTGCTGAGTGGATCCATCTGTATCTGAAGGATCTTCCAAACCGCCATGCTGATGTAGATCCTGTGTAGTCCAGGTCTAGGACCTTCCATCTCCTCGTGCTGATCGGTGCCACGCTTATTTTAGCTTCATTGATTGTGGGTAATAAATAGCCTGAGAGCAAAGTGCTGCTGGTAAAAGCTGAGAGGAGGAATCTCTCAGGACGGAGCTGAAGCCGGCAGCAGGTCCCTATCTGAGGCACCCACAGAGGGGTGAGGGGGGGCAGATCCAGTGCATGTCAATAACTGCAGCTTTGAAAGCTACAAAAATAGATCCACTTATCAGACACTTTGGGCATCGCTGTCACGCCTCAGGTACTTTAAAGATTTACTTTAGTGTCCGGTAATGGACTTGGTGCCGATTGATCTTCGAGTCATGAAATCCTCGACATGCTCAGGAAGAGTTGATGGTCCAGAAGGTCGCTACAGAGCCCGTTTATAATTTAACTGAAGGCCATCTGGGTTTTTTAAACCAGTGGAAACCAGATTAGGGGAAGGTGGAGCTGACCTGTTCTGGACTCTGTCCTGATTGGGTGGTACAGTCTATCAGTCACTTGATAGCCCCACCCCCTAACCCCTCCCCTCCTTCCTGGTCTGTTTCCCTCCAAATGGAGCATCATTTAAAAAAATGAACATCATGTTGTGTTGAAGACTGTAAACTAGAGACTGAGACCATAAACTCATCAGGAAAACGTTTACTGAGGAGGAGGAGGGACATTTTCCCATAGACTTCAATATAAAGGAGGAGGAGGGACATTTTCCCATAGACTTCAATATAAGAGAGGAGGAGGGACATTTTCCCATAGACTTCAATATAAAGGAGGAGGAGGGACATTTTCCCATAGACTTCAATAAGGGAGGAGGAGGGACATTTTCCCATAGACTTCAATATAAAGGAGGAGGAGGGACATTTTCCCATAGACTTCAATATAAAGGAGGAGGAGGGACATTTTCCCATAGACTTCAATATAAAGGAGGAGGAGGGACATTTTCCCATAGACTTCAATATAAAGGAGGAGGAGGGACATTTTCCCATAGACTTCAATATAAAGGAGGAGGAGGGACATTTTCCCATAGACTTCAGTACAGCCTGACTTCTGGTTAAAACCCTTTAATGTGTCCATGCAGGTCAGTACGTGGTCAGTGGAGGAGCTGCGACACCGACTGGCGTCTCTGGACCCTCAGATGGAGCAGGAGATCGAGGAGATCCGGCAGCGCTACCAGGCCAAGAGGCAGCCGATCATCGACGCCATCGAGGCCAAAAAACGGCGGCAGCAGAACTTCTGAGAAGGAGGCGGCGCCGCGGTCAGGTGTCAAGTTCCCTGATGATCTTCAGTCTGTCGTCACTTCTGTTTCAGACACGTCTCCTCTGATCGGCCTTTTGTTTCTGAAGAAGAAAAGACAGTGGAGAAAGACTCATCTTCATCATCATCATCATCAGCATCATCATCACCATCATCATCATCATCACCATCACCATCATCATCTTCATCAGCATCATCATCATCATCATCATCAGCATCATCATCATCATCATCATCAGCATCATCATCATCATCATCACCATCACCATCTTCATCTTCAACATCATCTTCATCATTACCATCTTCATCATCATCACCATCTTCATCTTCAACATCATCTTCATCATCACCATCTTCATCATCATCATCATCACCATCAGCATCATCATCATCATCTTCATCCTCACCATCATCATCTTCATCATCTTCATCAGCATCACCATCACCATCAGCATCATCATCTTCATCTTCATCCTCACCATCATCATCTTCATCACCATCATCATCTTCATCATCTTCATCCTCACCATCATCAGCTGGACTTCCTTCAGTTCCTTGGATCTTCTTCTTTTAGCTTGTAGACTGTAGTCTGCTGGTCTTCAGGTCTGACTTCAGGTGACGCCAAAATATGTTCAGTTCAGTCTTCAAAATGTCTACAAACTGATCCATCTGTGAAACGTTTACGTTGCTTCGTTTTCAGTTTGTCAGTTTTATCTGAGTTGTGCGTCGTCAGCAGTCGAAGTGCAAACGACAGTGCACGAACAGGAAATGAGCTTTTTTCACATTAAAACACGTCACTGATGACGAGGACGCTTCAGACAGATGAAACATGTTTGTTTGTTTAGTCACGCTGTGGTTTAAAATTGTGGGTCAAAAAATGAGGAAAGAAAAAAAATAGCCACAGAAATCAGCTGAACTCGGTTTATTACGCAGTTTAAATTTGACAGCTGCATTAGAAACACATTTAAAGTGATTTTTACTTTAAAGATTTAATCTTTGTTTAATTAAAATCTCTGGTCTCCTTTAACCTGATTGGACCTGAACGTCTGGATTTCATTTACTGATTGTTTCAAACGTTCGGAGGAAAAAGGACTCGGTGTTTAATTTGGTTTTTATTTCTGTGTCCAGCATCTATTTTTCTCTGAGTTGGCGGAAAAAAGTGAATGTATGGAACGGATTCAACAAAGCTTTTATTTCCTGGGCTGATTAGTTGAGTCTGGCCTGGATCCAGATCTGGATCCAGACCTGGTCCGGCCTCCCTCCTGACGTTCCTCTGAGGTGCTCCTGTGGCCCAGCGGCAGCACAGGATCACACACGCTTTCTATTTTTCTACATGTTGCTCGTTTACTCCGGCTGCCGTTTCAGGTCATCGAATCCTCAGGGCTGTAAAGTGACTGTGACTGTCGATAAAGTTTCCTCAGTCAGATTTTCTTCTACGTTACAAACGGAGCTGGAGGGATTTTTATTATTTCTACTGATGTCGTCGACTTTTATTCGTCTGCTTCAGTTGATCAGTGATCGATTCTATAAAAAGGAAAAATAATATTTGATGCTGGAGGAGACGTTCAGTCGAAATCACTGGAGAAGAAACACAAACCTGTTTAACTCGCCAATTTGATGATTGTCTGAACTTGACTTGTGTTGTTGTTGTTTACAATCTGCTGTTTGCTTCCTGTTGATTTATCACCTGCAGCACAAGAACAAGGTCGGAACGAGGACGAGAATCATCAGTTTCCTGTTTTCATTTGTAGCAGCCGGGAAGTTGGTGCGACATTTAAGCGTCTGGTTTGATGATTCAGTTTTTATTTGAAGAGGAATCAGTTACAAAATGTAAATTCTACTGAAACACACAAAGTGTGTTGATTCATCATGACTCAAGTGTTTCCACTGCTGAAGCTGCTCAAGTCTCTAATTTATTCACTGTTATTAAAGTCCAGCAGCTCAAACATCAGGTTTTTTTTTACTGTTTTTTCTGGCTTGTGTTTTTATGTTTGCGGTCAAACAGCTCGATGTTTTGGAGGAAAAAATCACAGTGAAATGTTGAAATCTTCATGCCATCGGCCTCAATGTGAAACCGACGCCGGCACACGTGAAATAAATAAAAGATGCAGAGTAAAAACAGATTTATAATTAACTGCTGATTTTCAGTTTCATCAGGTTTTTCTTGTTTTTTAAAATTTCTTCTGTTGACTCGTCTTCTCTTCTGTTTATCTGCCTTAATGTGGACTGAGATCACTGATGTTCGCTTAAAATTTTATTTTTGTTAGCTCTAATAAAAACGAGAACAACGAAACATTTGTTCAGCCTCTTTTTACATTCTAATCACTTTTTTTTTCATTTGTTTTGCCTTCAAATTGGATTTCTGCTCTGTTTCCCTCTAAATGGAGCATCATCTAAAAAATGAACATCATGTTGTATTGAAGACTGTAAACTAGAGACTGAGACCATAAACTCATCAGGAAAACGTTTACTGAGGAGGAGGAGGGACATTTTCCCATAGACTTCAATATAAAGGAGGAGGGACATTTTCCCATAGACTTCAATATAAAGGAGGAGGGACATTTTCCCATAGACTTCAATATAAGGGAGGAGGAGGGACATTTTCCCATAGACTTCAATATAAGGGAGGAGGAGGAGGGACATTTTCCCATAGACTTCAATATAAAGAAGGAGGAGGGACATTTTCCCATAGACTTCAATATAAGGGAGGAGGAGGAGGGACATTTTCCCATAGACTTCAATATAAAGGAGGAGGAGGGACATTTTCCCATAGACTTCAATATAAAAGAGGAGGAGGGACATTTTCCCATAGACTTCAATATAAAGGAGGAGGAGGGACATTTTCCCATAGACTTCAATATAAGGGAGGAGGAGGAGGGACATTTTCCCATAGACTTCAATATAAAGGAGGAGGAGGGACATTTTCCCATAGACTTCAATATAAAAGAGGAGGAGGGACATTTTCCCATAGACTTCAATATAAAGGAGGAGGAGGGACATTTTCCCATAGACTTCAATATAAAGGAGGAGGAGGGACATTTTAGACTCTTCGGTCAGTTTCGATCCACGTTGTGACTTTTATTGTCGTCAGTTTGGTGTTTTGTGTCCTCGGTTTGTTTTGTTTTTATTCTGCCTCCATCATCAGCTCTGACTGGAGGACAGAACGTCTCAGCTCTTGTCCTTCTGTCCCGTCACATCCGTCTCCGACACTGAAACGTTGTTCTTTTGTCTCCGTGTCCAGATTTCTTTCTGCCAAAATAGCTGAGATGAATTTTTAATCAGCTGGATGTGAACCTGATCTCGGCAGATTCTTTCAGGAGGAAGGAAGCTGACCTTCCTGTTTATTTTTAAACAAACGTCAACAGAATCCAGTAAAAAGACTTTTTACTCAAACTAAACAGCTTCAGTGATGTCAGCGAGGTCACGACGAGTTTCTTTATTGGTGATAAAGCAAAGAGACGAATCGTTCAGGTCCAGTTATTGATCTGGTGGATCCTCTGGGGACCGTGAATCTACAGACGTTTCCTCCTTTAGCTGAGATTGATTTTCAATCTGGAGCGAACAAACACAGGAATATAAAATAAAAACATTTTCATGATGAAAAATGTGCATTTATTTATTGACTGATTCGTTTATTGATTTCTGTATTAGCGGGACGTTCTCCAGGAAGTGTCCGACCAATCAGGCTTCAGACTGAGGTAGGACCGCCCACCTAATTAATATGCAGACAGAAATTCAGGAACAAATGTTCCTTATAAAAATACAGAAATTGGATTTTTTCCACATGACCAATTTAAAATGATTTATTGCTGCTCTTTTTGGTTTACTGTCACATTTTGTCTCATCGGAAACGAACCGACTGTAACCGACAAAAACAAGCATCACTAAGTTAAAACAAACATTCATGTGAATTTACGTCACGCAGGAATTTCAACGTCATCGTCTCTCTCTGATGTCAGACTGAAGGAAGCTTCCAGCTGAACTCTGATACCTGTGGACGACACACCTGCGTTTAAAGGGCCAGATCCCAAAATGTCCACATTAACCTCAAAGATTTTCTTCATGAACTCTTCATGGAGGACAGAAATCTTTTAAATGTCATTCCATTTGCAGTTTGTTGTCTAATGATCCGGTTTTGTTTTGTCCCGAGTTAAAGCTGCATTTCCTGCTACTGAAGCCTTCAAACAGCTTCAGCTGCTGACTTTGACCAAAAGACATCTGACGTCTTCAACAAGTAATTGTCTTTAAAGGTAACAACCATAAAATATCAACTAAAATGAAAGATGCTACGTTTCAGTTTTGATGGAGTTAAGTTTCATCAATCCGCAGATTCAAATTATAAATTACTATAAACGATCATTTCTCCAAATCAGAAAGATATTTTTTGATCAAAGCATTTAAAACTGAAGGCCACGCCCACAGTCATGGTATGACCTGTGACATCATTGATGACATCAGCAAGATCTTAAAAGAAGGAAGTGATTTGCCGCCACGCCCCTTTTATAAACCTCTGCAGTCCAAGGTGAGTTTCACTGACCTTATTTAACCTGATTAACTTAATTTAGCTGCCATTAGCATTAGCCGCTAACATATTGAATACAAAGTTAGCATGTAGCCTCGCTGACTCAGTAAGTGTTACATGGTTAGCATTAGCTCCTGCAGTGCTAACATTTGGATGCTCTTAGCTTAGCATTATCGTCCACACTTTGAGATTTCACAGATGGACATTAAACTTTAATGAGCTGTTTTCGTCTGAACTTCACAGTTCTAATGTTTTCAGTTAAATCATTTAAAGAACGCTGTTAGCTTTAGCTCCAAACCTCTGAACATTTCCTTCTAAATTAGCACCGAGGTGAATCAGTGTCCGTGATGTCAGCTGCTAAAAAACAAAAAGTAGGAGACGCCAGAAGATAAAACTGAAAAGAGACGAGGCTGAAGCTCGACGTGAGTTTTCTCTGCAGCTTCGTGGAGACATGAACTGACACTTTGACAAGTTCGATCTGTTTTGCTGAGACTCATTCTGTAAATGAAGCGTCTGGCTCGAAGCCACTGATGCTTCTGTCAGACGTCTCATGTTGTTAGTTTTATTATTGTGGCTTAATGAACACGGTTCACTCTGGACAGAACAAAATGCTGGTCTGACTCCGGTCCAGGCCCAGACCAGAATATCAAAAGATCCATTTGAAGGAAAATGTGTCAGCTGTTCCACGATGATCGGTAAATTTGGCTCTAATGTTCACCTTCTTTAAGATCCACAGAAGACTTTGAATCCGCTCATTTATTCTAAAATGTGTCCAAAGTGACTGAGACTCAGTGAACCTTCAGTCTGAAGGTCACATCAGATCCAGTCTCTGGCAGACTCCAGGAGCTGGTTCATCATCAGGGACCACAGACCACCACAGTCTGGACTCAGAGGGTCCTGGTTCAGGGACGGTGATCACAGACCACTTTAATGGAGGACCACAGCGGTTGAAAAGAAGCTTTGTGCTGACTGAGGTCCAGTAGATGGTTTGAGGGACCGTGGACAGCCAGGGAAGGTCCATGAGCAGCAGAGGGACTCGTGGTCTTTGGGCTGATTGAAGACCAGATTCTGGACCACCTGTGGGGGTTTAACTGTGACAGAAGACCATCTGAAGAGCACCGCAGTGGTCCGGAGATGACCGAGACCTGGACCAGGATCTGGATGGAGGACTGAGTGTGGACCACATCCAGAGGAAGGATGCTGGAGCTTCATGTTCTTCACTGCACTTCACTAAAACATCTCCATCGATGTTTCTGTATTTCTGAGTCACAAAGACCAGACCAGCTTAGCTTAGCTTAGCTTAGCTTAGCATAAGACCAGCAAACAGCCGGGCTGACTCCATCTTTTCCCAGAGTGTCACTAATATGAAGGAAATAATATGATTTCCTAAAAGGTTGAACTTTTCATTTCTTTTCTTTGAAACAGGAAACGAACACAGTTCATGATGTTTATTTTGTGTTTTTATTTGCCTGCATGCTTCTTCTCCTCCGTTCAGCTCTTCATGTCTCCATGTTGTTGTTTTTTTTTGGTTAAATATGTTTTCCTGTAATTCTTCACATCATGTTTTAAACAGACACGTTCACTGTGAACAAACTTCCCCCTGAAACAGACGCATGCACAGATGGACAAACAAACAAACAAACAAACAAACAAACAGTATGACAGTGTTTTCTGTCATGGAAGACTCAAAGTTTCAAACGTTAATAATCGTCCTCCATGTTTGATGACAGTGAGCGGTCAGAGAGCAGCAGGAGATCCGTCTGTCAGGTCAGATTCAGGATCAAGTTTGAACGTGATCCAAATCGGACCCGACACAGTTTGATCAGTTCAGATGAAGCAGCTCATTCTTCCTCAGTATCGATGTGAAGGACGGATGTTCCACGTAGCTATAATTTATTACTCCTCCTTCGTCTTCATAGTTGATGTCGTCCTCATCATCATCATCATCATCATCATCATCACCGTCCAGACATCGGCTGTCCCCGTCTGACTCCTCCTCCTCCGGCTCGTTCTCGCAGCTCATCCTCATCTTCCTGTGGTTGTTGTTCCTCACCGATGCCTCCAGAGCTTTCTGTCTCCGGTAGAAGTGGGAGAACTTATTGAAGATGATGGTGATGGGCAGCGCCACCACCAGGGTGCCGCCTAAAATGCAGCCGCTGGCCGCCAGCTTCCCGGCCACCGTGACGGGCACCACGTCCCCGTAGCCCACCGTTGTCATGGAGACCGTCCCCCACCACCAGCAGGCCGGGATGGTGTCCAGTCCAACGTCCTGCAGGACAAAGAGACGGATGAGTCACAGCCGGCTTTTCATTCATCAGCCGTCAACAGAAGCTGCAAATAATTCACAAAATTCATTTTTATCCGCTTTATTTTATAACGTGTGTGTGTCTGTTGTGTCTTTTCTCTTTGTGCAGGTAAATCATCGTCCTTAAACGGATGTAGCACAAAGTCAGACTGTGTTGAAGTCTATGGGAAGATGTCCCTCCTCCTCCTTTATATTGAAGTCTATGGGAAAATGTCCCTCCTCCTCCTTTATATTGAAGTCTATGGGAAAATGTCCCTCCTCCTCCTTATATTGAAGTCTATGGGAAAATGTCCCTCCTCCTCCCTTATTGAAGTCTATGGGAAAATGTCCCTCCTCCTCCTTTATATTGAAGTCTATGGGAAAATGTCCCTCCTCCTTTATATTGAAGTCTATGGGAAAATGTCCCTCCTCCTCCTTATATTGAAGTCTATGGGAAAATGTCCCTCCTCCTCCCTTATTGAAGTCTATGGGAAAATGTCCCTCCTCCTCCTTTATATTGAAGTCTATGGGAAAATGTCCCTCCTCCTCCTTTATATTGAAGTCTATGGGAAAATGTCCCTCCTCCTCCTCAGTAAACGTTTTCCTGATCAGTTTATGGTCTCAGTCTCTAGTTTACAGTCTTTAACACAACATGATGTTCATTTTTTAAATGGTGCTCCATTTAGAGGAAGGAGGGGAGGGGTTAGGGGGCGGGGCTTCCAACAGCAGGTCACAAACTAACCGGTCGACGTCATGTTGGGCTGATTTCTACCAAATTCAAAAGGTTCTGTGTCAAAATATGTCTGACCGACATAAAAAAATCCAATGATGCAAATTAAGTCAAATAATAATAATAATAATAATAATAAGAAGAAGAATAAGGAAAGTTCAGTGGCTGAGTTTACAGTAAAAAAATCTGAAATAAAAACAAATTCAAATAAAATAAATAAGTGGGATTGTACCTCTTCGTACTCGGCGGTGTAGGCGATGCCAGAGAAGACGGACACTCCGACAGCCAGATACAGCAGCAGGATGCCGACCTCACGGTAACTGTGCTGCAGAGACAAGATGGACGAAACCTTAAAGGGCGGGAAATCAGGACTGTTTCCAGCAGCTCAGGTGAACGCTCACCTGTCGACACTAACGAACCTCCGAGGTAAACACTGAATATACAGTTTACTTCAGACCACACCAGATAAACTACGTCACTACAGCCGCTGGGTGTCGCCTAGCAACAGAAGCTAATGATGGCGTCATAATAACCTGCTGACATGTGGACTTTTTTTTTTTTTTTTTTCTTTGTCTCAGAGAAACAAAACAAAATCTTATATTAGAGTGAGAAAACAGCAGACGACTTCTCAGGCCATCGGACACCAAAGTGTCCGTCTGATCCGACTCACCCGAAGAGTCGCCCCCAGAGACCGAAGTCCGGTCGAGTGTCGGGCCAGTTTCAGCACCCGGAAGATCCTCATCAGCCGAAGCACCTGAGACGGTAAGAACGGTTTGTTAAACCTTCTCAGTTTCTTACTGTGAGTTTGTTCTCTCTGTGTTTCATTAAGAAAATTCTCTCCTCTTTGGTTGGAAGCAGCTGAAGTCTCATTTCAGTAACTTTTAAATGAAATCTGATCAGATCTCATCCAGGAGAAGTTTCTGTCAGTTCCTCTTTTATCCTCAACGTCATGAGATGACTCTTTTTTTCCTCTAAAACCTCATAAATCATAAAGCAGCAAATAAACGGGAACCTTAAAGTTGTACTGAAGAAACAGCCTCAGCTTCCTCGTACTCAATCAAATCCCCCACCTGTACGAGCCGTCCCAGGTCCCCCAGCTCAGACTCGGAGCCCATGGCCAGGTCAAAGACCAGCGTGATGTAGATGGGAACCACAGACATCATGTCGATGATGTTCAGCGGGTGACGGAAGAACTTCTTCCTGTTTGGCGCCAGCAGCAGACGGGTCACCACCTCAGAGAGAAAGAGGAAGTCCAGCGTTTGTTTTCAGGTTAAACTTCCTGTTTCACTGGCCGATGTGTTCTTGGACTCACCTCGAAGGTGAACCAGCAGCTGCAGAAAACCTCCACGGCCTGCAGGGTGGGGTCTTCGATCAGCTTCCCCTCAGAGTCCAACGTCTGAACAGACGACAACCAACATTCGACATCACATTTAGTCCTTCAGAACATCCGGGACGACTCAGACTGAACAAACTCTCCCATGATGCATCGGTATTCTTAAAGTATTCACAGGATGACTCCATCGTCACCTGCCAAAGACTTTTTAAACAGATCTGACGTTTCTCTGGATGTGTTGTTTTGGGACGGAGCAGATTGTGTCTTTGCTCCTCCTGCATCCATTTGCCTCCTCTGCTTCATGATTACTTCATGTTTTCAGAAACAATCAGACTGTTGGATCATCCAAATCAGGAGTTTTCATTCAGACCCACCAAGCGGCCTCCAGTTCAGTCTGAGACGTTTTAAAACGTTCCAACATTCAAACATCCCGAAGTTTAAAAAAAAAAGAAAAAGAGAGAACTTCAGAGATGAAATAAAAACACTTTGCTCCGTCTGTTCATGGAGGGACTTTAAGTGATTCTATGAAGACTTTGGTCTCGATATGTAAAGACCCCTGAGGTAAAAAATACCATTACAAAGACATTTTCTCCTAAATAATGAGGGAGCATATTTATAGAGCAAACACAGAGGAAGTCCAGAGACAGGAAACAGAAAAGGCTAAATAAAGTGACGTGTTTTCAGAGAGAACAGCCTGTGACTCACATTTTCATTGTCCTCATGAGCTCCAATCAAAAAGTAACTTCTTCTGTATTTAAATCGCCACCATTGAGCTGATCCGTCGTCTGTTTAAAAACATTTTAACAGTAATAAAATGAATCCATGCAGTCCTCCCCGCTGACTCTGAACACCAAACCCATCTGATCTTTTCTCCATGTGTGCAGCTGCTCAGACCAACCTGATACTCCGGGATGCTGTTGATGCACATGATGGCGATGGACGTGAGCACGACCCCGATGGACAGGAGGCTGAAGAGCTTGCTGGGGATGGAGTATCCCGGGTTCTCCAGCGTCAGCCACAGACACTTCCTGACGTTCCCGTAACGCACTTCCTGGAAGTGCAGCATGTCCCTGAGGACGGATGGAGAGGACGGGTTACCGCCTGAAGACACGATGATTCCTTCGTAGACGAGAGGCCGCGGTCGTTTACCTGTTCAGGTCAGATATCTCGTCCACAGACGTGTCGATGCTGCTCACGTCGCTCTCGTCATCCCAGCTGCGATGGCGGCTGCTCTCTAGCTTGCGGTCGTGGTAACGGTAACTACAGCAACTGTCCAGGAAGAACTCGTTGATGCCCCAGTACTCGATCTCCTGACTGTGGGGACAAATCAGGGCACCCGGTCTTTAGTCTCAGTCTTAAAGGGATTTACATTATTTTAAAGATTAACTGTTGAAAAGTGACGTATTTGTTTTTTAAATAATGTTTTTCTTAATGATCTATTTTTAATGACTTTCCATGTTTCTCTGTGGCCTCGTGTCTGAATCCAGAGTCACAGTGACGTCAGTCAGTTATAACTGATCCTCATTCCTGCAGCAGGTGGTTGTTTTTTTTTTGTTGAGGACATTTATGTGAAAGATAAATCAGATAAATCAACAAAAAAACAAATCTGTGCAGGAAAAAACAGAAATCTCACGTTTTTCTTCTCATCTGAGCTTCATAACAAAGTTTTCTTAAACAAGCTGACAGTATTTGTGTTTGTGTGACTCGTTGTCACTCAGACTGTCTCCGTCCTCACAGACCTGAAGGAGAAGACACACAGCTCGTCCATGATGTGAAGTTTTCCCGTCTGGTAGAAGTGGAGGACGTACGGGAAGAGGCCTGGATTCCTATCAAAATAAAACTCCTGCTGCTGCACGTCATAGTCATCACAGACCTACAGAGAGGACGAAGGAGCTGATCACAGTCTGAGGACAAAGGGAAAGACCCCCCCTCCGACCAGAACACCCACCTGCAGAATGTCTTCCTCTGAGTCGCAGGCCAGCAGCTTTCCCAGTCTGGTATCTGGGAACTTCCTCAGCGTGCTGGAGCAGAGACTTCTCTTCAGACCGCCCACGTTCACGTGGACCAGACCTTCATCAGAGTCCTGCTGGACCCAGCAGGGCAGACTCTCCTTCACCATGGTTACCTGGGACGGAGACAGACGCCGTGGAAATCATCATTTATAGAATATTATTGAGACTTTTTGCCTTTTTAATTCACAATAAAGGCGTTAAGGGCAAAAGGATGCTTCTTTCAGGGCAGTTTGGTTTTTGACTGCAGGTAAAAGTTTCCAGGAGGAAACACAATAAAAGACGATGATGTAGGAAAGGCTGAAATATAAAGCATTTTAAACATTATTATATATAAAAAAAAAAAATAAAAAAAATCTCAGGAGAGTTTTATGCTCTAAAGTATTTTGTTTATCATATTAAAATACTTTATCAGGACATTCTGTGATTTTATTAGACAATGACAGGGAGAGATTATTGATAATTACTGTCCTCCAGGAGATCTTTTCAACACTGAGGACGTATGTTTTCAAACGTTCTTCATCCTGTTAGAGTATAAAATCATGGAGAACTGTAAATATTTGTTCAAATAGAACTTCTACCATGGAAATATTCATTCATTATAAACTATCTGTCTTTATATGTGATGATAATCGGATGTCGTCTTTAATGCGTCCATATGGACATAAAAGAGAACGACAGTTAATCTGTTTTATTTAGAACATTTGGACTTTGAATCAGCTCCAGTAAAGATCTGACTTCACTCAGTTCCATTTATCTCGAGCTTCCTTGAGCTTCCTTTTGTAATGCGGGCAATTTCATCCGCTCTGCTAAATGCAGCAGACGGCACAGACACTAATGAGATGTACCAGACATTTTAATGTTAACAAAAAAAAAAAAAAAAGATGTAATGTTTTTGGTTCAGAGCCAAAAGGCTTTTATGAGCCCTCTGAGAAGTTCAGGGTGGTGATCTGAAACAGGATAAATGCATTTTAACTCATATCAGCACAAAAATACTGACATTATATTATTACCCCCTTAATGAACATCAACTGTAGCTGCTCGGTCTTTTTATGATCAAGTTAAAAAACCTCAGAGATGCAGCCAAAACAGAAACTAACTCCCACACAAGCCCATCGACTGAACTCCAGAGCAAACGCCTACGAAGTGTACACACTTTTCACAACAAAAACTACACTATGAAATCACTCCACAGATGAATAAGAGCTCGCAGTGAACAGGAAGATTTTTATACATTGAAAAGAATCATGTGAAGGTTTTTTTCTCTACTGGATAAAATGTTCCTAAATACATTATCAAATATAGAAAAAGTAGTTTTTACTTTTTGAACATAAATGGCTGCTAAAAATATTTAGGGCTTTTTCTTGTGTTTACTTTTATGTGTGTATTTGTTGCAGCGCCCCGTTTTCACAGTAGGTGGCAGCTGTGGGGGGTGAAAGTTCAAATAAAGGAAGTGCTAATCAGTGACAGGTGTGTTGTTGTGTTGTTTACCAGTTTGAGTTATTATTGGAGATGTATGACGAGACACGATGAACAAATAAACATGCTGGATTATCGTTTGTTGGCCTGAAGCAAGAAGACAACAAGGCAAGTACTTGAGTTTCAGCCCTCTGCAGCTGCTGAGGTTTGTTTCAGCAAATTAAAGACACTCCAACGACTACTAGTGTGATTTTCATCTAAATCAGGACCGAAGCTTTTCAAAAATGAAAATGTCCTGCTCCTGTTGGAGCTCAGTGACCAAACAACGTTCAAGAGCACAAAAGACTGCATCTAAGTTTTCAAACGGCTGAATGTGGCTAAGATTTCTCTTTTCTGTCTCCCTGCTACTTTCTGGAGGACTCAGCTCAAACTAACAACTTCAAACGTTGAGCCAACAAAATCAGGAAACACAAGTTGTGGAAATTGAATTAGAAGTTTTCAGCGTTGGGTGAAGTTCATATTCACAGTTGCTGCTGTAACACGGAGTCTCTGATGTGATGCTTTTGCTGGTCAAGCCTGAATTATTAATGAGAATAATGCATTTATCAGCCCCCCCCGTATCACCATCACTACACCTTATAGAGTCCACAAGCATCCCTCATCTTCAAACTGTGTATTCCTCCTCATGGCTCCTTCTTTATTAAGAATTTTCTCTTTCTCCAGATTATTTTGTGTCTGTGACAAACTGAGCAACGAAACTGTGGGCTGAAACTAAACAATTAGTCTGAATGTTCATGAGATGTTTGCTGTCTGATAGATATCAAAGATCTGCGTGAACTCGTCAGTAAGTGGACGTTAGCGGTTTTAAGAAGAAGCTAAAAACCGCCTGTTTGTTCTGTCAGTCTCACTCTTGATTCATTTTCCTTTTTAAATTTATTTTGATGCTTCTTCTATTCCTTTTATGTGCCGTACAAATAAACTCGTCCTGTCTGTCCAGACATCACCAGCTGCTCCACACGAGGCGTTCACTTGCTCTGACAGAGTTCAGGCTATTCTTCCATCTGGAGGCCGCAGTAAGTGCCTGCTTGACGTAAAGTGTAGCTATAATGTCATGTAATAATGTTACGTAGTCTCTGATTGCATGGTGTTGGAAATGGCCTGAGGAATCAGACAGGTGTTAACCTAATGTGGACTTAATGGTGTTTTAACCGGAGCGCCTGACTTCATCCGTCTCTGTCTGGTATTTAATCAGGTTTCTCTCTCTGTCTTCAGGTCCAAATGATCTGGATACAGTAGAACTCTGTCTTCATGTTTCTGTGACTGTGGGTGTGTATGTGTGAAGCATGTTCACATTTAAAAACAACCCAGTAAATTTTCTCCCGTTCTGCGTTGAGGTGCAGAGTAGCTTTGAGATACTTCACCGGGATATTTCCTTTTGCTTTTCATGATAATTTATATTTCTGTCTTCATATTTTAGATGCGGAATTTGTTAGTCAACTGTTGTTTATTTAAATATCCAGCAGTTCATCGTTAAGTTGATGATTAATGCATTTCGGTGTCACGTGATGAGTTACAGTGCAGCGTTTCCTCTTTTAGCTCCATGTTGGGTCTCTACTGGACACCAGTCTGTCTGTGGTTTGGCTGATTTGAAGGTCGAAGACAGTGAAGGTTCCTGCAGGTCAAACCGTCAGACTGTTTTAGGTCAAATAAACCGAGTTTCTCCCGATGAACAGAATTTCAGTGGAAACTCACTGACCTTTGAATTTGGTGCATTTAAGAACAGGATGAAGTGCTGCGATTTATCTTAATCAGGCCAGTTTGAAGTGAGCCGAACTCAGCTGGTCCCTAAAAACCCCAATAATCCTTTACGGTAACATTAAACTGGTAAAAATGTTCAGCTCTCGGCTTCAGGTTTCACACAGTCCAGGACTGTCTGGTGTGTAATCCAGCGGTGGAGGAAGTGTTTGTCTCCACGATGGGAGTAAAATTAGTAAAGCCACAGAATATAATTAACCCCTTTATAGAATCAACAACTGGGACACATTTCTGTTGTTGTTCTGATTTATAGTTTTAAGGAAAATTCTCAGCTGTTATTATAACGTGAAGGCTGAAACAGAGTCATGGATTATTTATTTGATGCAGGTTCAGTTCAGTCTCCATGTGGTGTCGTCACATGAGGAGCTGAGGGGATGGTGAAGGTTATTACAGATGTGTCAACGTAAAACACAGAAGCACCATTAAAGCTACAATGCACCAATAAAAAGAGAAGAAGACGATAACTGTAAACTCAGCACATTAAAAACATATAAAATATGAATGTGCTCATAATGTCTGTTGGATCGGAAGACACAAGCTGCTTTCTGACGAGAAAAGATGGTCAGAAATAAAATTACATTAACTCAACAGAATAATCTGAACCCAAAGCTGCTTTTATTAGCTCTCAGAGCTTTCAGCCAGATCCCCTGGTCTTCATCCCATCAGTAGGATGCACTTGGGACTAAGATGGCTATATTTTCATACCAAAGGTCCAGATTTATCATATCAAAGAAAAGTGGGTTCAGTTTTAGTCAAACTCAGCCATCAATCTGTCAGCCGCTGTTTTAAAGCCTGAAGGTTACAATCTGTCTGTCAGCCATCTTCTTTTTTTTTTTTTTTTAAACCAGTAGAAACCAGATTAGGAGGAGAAGGTGGATCCGACCTGCTCTGGACTCTCTCCTGATTAGATGGTCCAGTCTGTCAGTCACACAGTAGCCCCGCCCCCTAACCCCTCCCCTCCTTCCTCTAAATGGAGTACCATTTAAAAAAATAAACATCATGTTTTATTGAAGACTGTAAACTACAGACTGAGACCATAAACTCATCAGGAAAACATTTACAGAGGAGGAGGAGGGACATTTTCCCATAGACTTCAATATAAAGGAGGAGGGGGGACATTTTCCCATAGACTTCAATATAAAGGAGGAGGAGGGACATTTTCCCATAGACTTCAATATAAAGGAGGAGGGGGGACATTTTCCCATAGACTTCAATATAAAGGAGGAGGAGGGACATTTTCCCATAGACTTCAATATAAAGGAGGAGGAGGGACATTTTCCCATAGACTTCAATATAATCTAACAATCTTTTTAGTCACAGCCTGATCATCATTAGATAGAATCCAGATTTAAGGTCCAGGAAAATTTACCAACCTGATAATATGTTCCAAAGTATTTTGAGTCTAAAAGTTGACTGTAGCTCTGAAAAAATGATAAAATGATAAAATTATAAATTGATAAAATGATAAAATGATGAAATGATTAATTGATAAATTGATACATTTATAAACTGATAAATTGATAAAATGATTAAATGATAAAATGATAAAATGGGGCTCAGTCAGGGAGCTGGAGTTTCTAACAGAAACTCTTCGGTCCTTTCAGTATTCTGATGTGGACCGCAGAGCAGGGCACTGACTCTGGGTCCAAAATGAACGGGGGGCCCCTGCTGAGGTCTCTGGGGCCCCACATACAGAAACACAGCTGATCTATAATTCAACTAGAGGAAGCGAAGCGGCTTAAAATCTCAGCGCTGCAGAAACACACTTATAACAACAACAACAACCTGACACACCTTCATGAACCCACAACAGCCGAACTCCGGTAAAAACACACAGCTGACCCGACCTGAGGATGGAGACTGCAGGTCCAGACCGGACAGCTGGTCCAGACCGGACAGCTGGTCCAGACCGGACTGCAGGTCCAGACCGGACAGCAGATCCAGACCGGACTGCAGGTCCAGACCGGACTGGAGGTCCAGACCGGACAGCAGGTCCAGACCGGACTGCAGGTCCAGACCGGACAGCTGGTCCAGACCGGACTGCAGGTCCAGACCGGACAGCAGGTCCAGACCGGACTGCTGGAGACCAGAAAAGTCCTTCATGGTCACTTTACCTGTGAGTTTGTGGTGCAGCCTCATTCAGCCCATGATGCTCCGACAACTTTCAGTCTTCAGCCGGGAGAGGCAGGCGGCTGGTTCCGGACCGGGTCCCGGACCGGGTCCTGCACCGGGTCCCTGCTGCCTGAGACACAGAACAGCGGGTTGGATCCTCCATCCGAACCTCCGGCCGTCTTCGGCCTTTTCCGTCACATTCCGGAACAGGACCGAGCTCTCGGATCTGTGGGCGTGCCTGTGGGCGTGTCCGTGGTGCGTTCACGGCTCTCAGTGGTCCCATCGGGGTGACGGACCAGTTTTTACTGGGTCGTTGTTGGACCGGGTCCGGGACTTTCAGGGTTTTCAAAGCGGTTTGTGGCTGATTTAGAATTTTCCTGTTTCTGTAACACGTTTTCTCACATCAGGGAATTCCAGAGTGTCTGTTTGAGGTGATTAATAAAATCCAGCTGTCTTTTCGTGAACCTACTTTAAAATTAAAATAATGTCAACATCAGCAATGCCTACATTTCAAAATTAAAATGTCAATAAAAGACTTATTGATTTCATAGAATAGAAAATGAGGATTTGTTTTTATATATTTTTTCAAATGAAACTTAATGACCTCACAGAAATAAAACAGACTCTAAGTCTCAAAGAAGAAAAATCCAAACAAAAAACTGAAATGTACCACCATATTGAAGAAACACCTTCCTGTTATTCTCCACATCTAAACCACTGTAGCTGCAGGATTTTATTTTTTATATAAATATGTACATGAACATACAGATAAAAAAAATACATTTTAAAACCTTTCACAATTTTCATGGATTCAAAAATGTATTTAATTTTATAATATATAATATGATTTCAGACCAGGAAGTAGTTTTGTCACTGTGATGTCTGTGATGATGACCCCATCTAGTGGCCAAGTTCTAGTGTTACACCTGAGTGGAACAGGTGAGGCCACAGGCGTCTCATCTTTGTCCCCTTTTTATTCTCTCATGAAGAATTTACTTCAGGAGCTGAACCACAGACAAAAATGTTCTCTGCTATTTTCTACCTTTTATAGAAATGAAAACAAATATGTATTTTATTTAGATTATTATTATTATTATTATTATTATTATTATTATTAGGTATATTACTGACTGATTTCACTTGACTCAAAATCCATCTTCAGTGGTCAGTAGTATTTGTAGTTCATAGTCTCCAGCCTGAAGAATCAGAGTCCCTGCAGCACCTGTTTGACCTTTCTCTGGGGTCTTACCGGGTTTACCTTCCTCTCTACAGAGCTGAACAGTTTGCAGAAGTACAGCCTGATGTGGCTTCTGAACTTCTTGTCTCTGACGCCGTAGATGAGCGGACTGAGCAGACGTGGAAGCACGTTGGTAAGCAGGAAGATGCTGAAGATGATATTGGCGCGCCTGTGAGGCCAGGAGGTGACGAGGATGAGGCTGATGAGGGGGCTGATGAATGACATCGTGCAGATGAGGAGCTGGACGCCGTGCAGCAGGATGGTGTTGTGGGTGTTTCTGGTTGAGGCCTTTTTAGAGCCAGAAATGGCCCGTGCAGCACAGAGGACCTTCAGGTAGGTGATGATCAACGTCAGGACGACAAAGGAAAACAAAAGGGCCTGATGGGAAGAAGCAAAGCTATGATCATTTTATCTGCATTGATTAACTACAAACTCATTCACAAAAAACAAACTGCTTTGTTGGACATGCTGCCTGTTTTCATGACCAGTCCACCTCCTCTCCCCATTTTGTATTTCGATCCCTGAGATTTCCTGAATGAACAAAGCTTCACTAACTAACATCAATGAAATAACGGCCAATGTTTCACCTGAACTACCAAACTTTTAGTCTTGTGGTACGGTGTGTTGTACACATATGCAGTGTAACAGGTGAAAGTCTGTGTGTAGAATGAGAGAGGCTGAGTGGCGAAGATGATGACCATATCGGTGAAGGCGGGAATAAAGGAGACGCCCCAGATTAGTGCAATCAGCCCATAAGCTCGCTGCACAGTGCACAGCTGGGCGTGATGAAGAGGTTGGCAAACAGCAATATAACGCTCCACTGCCATGCCAGCCAGGTTCAAAGGACTGTTCCTGGATAAAGACAAGAAGATGAAGCATGTTAATGATATTAGTCACATCTATAAATCTCTGAATTACTCTGCAGATTTTAATGGAAACTGGATATAAAAAGTATTTTCATCATTCACAGTCAGCAGAAATACCAAAGTGAATCAGACACATTCCTGATATTCGACGTAAAATCACAAGACAACATTGTGAATGTTCTGTTGTCAGCACTGACTATACAGCAGATTTTCACGCTCTTTTCCCCGAAGTACAAGATGTGATGTGACAACTAACCAGAAATGTACAACCTCGGCCCAGTTAGGCCAAATCATGAAACTATAATTTATCAAAATTTGGATATTAATCTTTTTTCAGCCTGTGAATTCAGTAACTGGGGGGATCATTGCAGCTCTATAGACTCATTCATTGTGGAAAATAACTCAATCACTGGACTTAAATAAAAGTAAAACTATGCCAAAGTTGTTCTTCGAGTCATTAAATCAGAAACCAGTGAACAGTCCAAAAAACTGATGAGCTCATTCACATGGTGAACCTTAAACGAGCTTCAAATGCTGCTACATGCTAATGCATCAGTGTCAACAATGAAATAATCTCATAAAACTCAGATTAGCAGCCATAAAACACACAAAAAGCATTTTAACCTTTAATAATGAACGTCTACGGCGGCTTCCTCCTCATTTATGTAAATTTGTTAACAAAGCGCAAAAATTAAGTAGAAAATGTAGAAATACAAACCAATGAATGAGGGACCGTTTTCTTTGTAAATGTTAAATAAAATAAATAATAATAAAAATAAATATACATGTATTCTATAACGTCATGATGACGCGTCCAGCCATCGGGTCAGAGGTCAGCACGGAATTGCGCGGCAAAGCCAACCGGTATGAGAAAACAAACAAAATGACAAAAACTAAAAAGAAAAAGAAGGTCGGAAGACCAAAAAGGAGGACGGAGAGAAGAGACACGATAAACTGAAAGCCGGAAAAACTTTCCACCTGTCTCCATTATTTCTGTTAGCGGTGAAGATGGCGGCGGCTAACGGTCGGGAAGAAGGACCGACGATGGAAGTTCAGCTGAACATGGCGGTGAAATGAGGATCCAGGCCCGCCGGTTTTCCCCGTCACACACCTTCTTCCTTGGAGTTTAATATCTACGGCCTTCCCGATGACCCACCTGTGTGGTTTCTGCAGCTCCCGTCGGAGGAAGATGGCGGACAGGTGCCCACGTCAGCTCTCCGGTTAAACAGCTGCACAAGATACCTGTTCTCTACTGAGCTGCTGCTTTACCTGTTTATTTCACCAGGTAAGTGTTAAGCTCGTCTGTGGGGGAATTCATTATAATCTATTGACGTTTAGCGATTCAACTGAAAAACATTAAGTACTGTCCATACATGGCGGTGGTGCCGGAGGGAAAGGCCTGTGTTGGTGTGTGCTCTTCGTGTTAGTCTAAACTTTATAATGTTGTCGTTGGCAAGTTGAGGATATTATAAACTACTTTGTTAAAGCTGTTGGTAAGCCTGACAGTTTAAAGATTATATATATTATTTTAATTCCAATGTACAAAATAGTTACTGTCACAAATAGTGCATTAAAATTTAAATACTCACTTTGGTTACTAGTAACTCAAAATATTTATTCGGGTTCCGCTCATCAAGTCCAAAAAATGTCCCTCGCCACTCCCACTAGTTTCTGTTTCCGCGCAGCTTGCCTCATCGGTATGGTAATTTTTTTTGTGTGTGTGTAAAAATATATGATTGTTGAGCTCACTATTCCTGACATGGACAGCAGCAGATGGTCTAAGTGTGGCTTCGTTTTGTTAAAAAAGATGATAGGTTGGACTCAGCAAAGTGCAACACCCTGAACACTCTCAAGTGATCTGATTTTCAGGCTTTTGCCATGTTGTAATTAATCCAGTATCACTTTTCACAACCAACCTCGCTTGAATGCGTTTGTCAAACTAATTCTGATCTGTATTGTTATAATAGTGGCTGAGCTCATGTTTGTTTTGGCTAGTTATCAATGATACTTTTTCAGGCTTTTGATCAGTTACGTTGGAACATGAAACAATTCATAGTTGTCCTATTCACATTTTTTTCCAAAAAATGTATATTCATTTCAGTATAAGACTATAAAACCTTTTTAGTCTGAGAGAACCTGCTTTATGTGACAGCTTTCTGTATGATTCATCATAACAAATTTACATCTTGTTAAACTGATGCCAGACTTATATTTCATGTTTTTTTCTTAGTTAATACACACTGTCCTTTAAGGTTACGCATGTCCTGAGGGTTTGGCTTTTGCCCCTTGCACCATCATCCTCAGGTTTTCTGAAAACACTAAACAATAGTTGTAGTTCTTATTGTGGATCATAGAACTTGAAGAAGTTCAACAGCTGCACTAAAAACTGTTACCATATTATGAGATGTGAACAGTTCAAATAAATCATGAAAACCACGAAATTAATATGACATTAATGCCCATGATGAGTGTATGTAAACTTCTGACCACAACTGTATGTTTCCTCTCTGCAAAAAGCACAAGCAGAATAACTGTAATTGTGTAATATATTCTCTTGAACACACACACACCTACTTGTTTGTCATGACTAAGATGAGCAGCATGATGCAGCAGGGTGTGAAGGTCAGGGAGATGGTGTATGCCATGATGTGTAAGGCCACAGAAACTGTCAGCATAATCATGTCGTTGATCACCAGATGGATGTACAGCACATACCTGCAGGAGAGAAGAGCACAGAAGTAGAGAGGAGAAAAAGCCAGGCAGACTGTCGCTGATTCAGCAGATCTCAATATCAAACTATTAGTTTAAATTTAAGCAATGAAAACAAGGAAATCACACACAGTCCCCTGTCACCTGGGGTCTCGCTTGAAGACCTCGCTCTTAAAGTAGATGTAGACAAAAGCTCCATTGATGAAGTTGATGGTGAGGCAGAGAGTGAAAGTGATGATATTCTTTGAAAAAGCATCCTTTAGGCCGTCCAAATGTGTGCTTGAATTCATTTCCTAGCTTAGTTCAGTCTGTACTGGAAACACAATCACAGTCCCGCTTTTTATTTAGTCAATCATTTTGATTATTGCTTGAATGGAATTTGGTCTGAATTTCTGATAAAATGGAACATTTCATACAACTAAAAATTGGAAATCCAACATGAGAACGAATCTGATCTTAAGAAACCTGGGAAAAGTGAATAAAGAAGTCATGTTCACAAGAAAGACTACAACTAATTTAAAATTGATTTTATGAAAATGAAATGGCTATTTATTACTAACCTGCAATATGATATTCTTCCCACGGAATTTTGTTTTCCATTTTCAATTGTAAATATTAAAAAGTACTTTTGAATATTTTCCCATCATGATTTTCTGTAATTTATATTCAAAGAAAATAAAAAGAACTGTTCAGGTTATTACAGTGATGATTGAATGAATTTAAATGATGATTTAACTTAAAATTGTAAACCTGCAAACGTTTTCATTTCAAACCTTAAATGCATGAGTGTCTGTCCTCAGAAGAGGCAAATATTAAATCTCCAGTAAACAGTGATTCTTTGTTTTCAATATTATATGAGATGTTAACTATCTTTTTTTATATCGGTTGACATTAATGGTCACGATAATTAAACTTACTTCAACACCGCTGCAGCCTGGTCTCTGTTGAGAGACCACTGACCTGAAACACTGTAAGTGGAGAGAGGACCAGGAAGAGATGCAGTTATATAGATTTCAGTGTTCTAAATACAGACAGATGAGATAATGTTCCTGTTATGATTTCTACTTTCTGTGGCCAGTTCACATTTTTATGAACACAATATTTTAAAGAGACATCATACACAGTTAAAATTTTACTTGTATATCGGTGATTGGACGTTTCTTGCTGAAAAATATCTGCTGCAGTTTGTTAATGATGAAATTGGTGATTATTTATTTTGTCTGCAAAATTTCATCAGATGCTGTAATACATCTCAGACCAAAGTGATGTTTGTCTGTCTTGTTTTGTCCAAGCAAAAGTCTAAAACTAAAAGATACAAAATTTTCGATCATGTGTTTGAAAGAAAAACATTTAACCAGCAACTACTTATAACTACGTTGCCTCGAAATGTACACAATGTGTGTGCACAGGCTGTTTAAGTACTGTATGTAGTATTGCATACAGGTGGTATTAATGTTTTGGCCTGATGAGCCGTCCGTCCAGGCTCTGGGAATGTACCAGCAAATCTAAGAGCTAACAGGGTTGAGGCCTTGTATGAAAGAGTAAAACATCATAATCAAAATGCTTTGTTAAAGTCTTTATTAACAAATTTAACAATATAGTACATACTGTTTTGTGGTATCCATCATTCAGTTGTCAAAGTGTCTTCATGTTTTGGACAGACATTTAATTTTCAGTGTAAAATAACATTTAATTTTCAGTGTAAAATAAAACTTGACTATTGATGAAAAGTTTTACTGTGAAAAATCAAACTGGACTGAGCTGAGCTGAAATTAACCAGGATGTTACTGTTGTGCAGTAGACTGACTGTCCATGGGTTTCTTTTTTTTTTACTCAAAAGTTCACTTTAAGTATCATCGGCCTGATCCTGATACTGTGGCTCTGACAAGCCAGGTACCGGGTCCAGTACTTCCTGAACTGCTCGTCCCGAAAACCGTAGATGACAGGGCTCAGAAAACGGGGGATGATGTAGACGAGCAGGAAGAAAATGTAGCGGATCTCCAGACTCAGGTGGGGGAAGAGAGAGATGAGGGCAGCCTGAAGGGAGGGAACCACAAAGGCAAGCATGCACAGCAGCAGCTGAAAAAGAAGGACCGGGGAGACCACAATGAAGATTTGAACAGTTCTGAAGAGTAATTTAAAATCCCAACACGTATAACAAATAGGATATTTGTTTGATTGTTATCGTATTCTAGTGTTATGTGGTTTTAAAAGGGCATGCCATATTTAGGTATCAAAATATTAAATAATAGTGTAGTAGATTAAGCCTCTTGGATTTAAAGTGAGCAATCTCAAAGTGGATATTTTGATTTGTTAAATATAAATGTGATGATTACATGAATGATCTCTATCCTTGTAGGTGCAGTCCTGGTGTTGTAGATCTGGTTCTGCTCACCTGCACCCCATGGAGCAGCACAGTGTTCCTGGCTCTCTTCACTGAGGCCAGGCCAGTGGAGGCAGCTCGCGCCGTCAGCATGATCTTGCAGTAGGTGTAAAGTAGCGTCAGTGCCACGAACGACAGGTATGTCCCATCAAACACACAGTTCTTGTAGTAGATGGACCGGTCACGGAACAGAAGTGAGTGGTCACAGAAAATGGTGGTGTGGAACATTCCTGGGGGCTCCTTGATTATAGTGATCAGGAGGTCTGTGATGGGTGGGGTGGCAGTGAGGATGAAGATGACACAGATGAGGAGGAGCGTACGAGGCATGGTGCACATCTGGCTGTAATGTAAGGGGAAGCAGATGGAGATGTAGCACTCCAGGGCCATGCCGGCCAGGATCAGAGGGGTGGAGCGTGTGGTCAGAACTGCCGTCATGATCTGTGCGAAACAAAGTGAAGATGCTGCGGTTGTTATTTTGTAGCTTTTGGATAAAACCCCTGAAACGATACTGACTTCTTTAGTGAGAACAAAGTTTAGAAATATTTTCTGGTTATTGTTGAAGTTAATTTAGTTTTAAGTGTGAAAACAGTACCGGATACAGAGCCAAGGTCGTGAACTTATTTTATCTTTTTTATTGTGATGGCAGCAATGTGTGCCCGCCGCTGACACAAATCACATCACGTGGGGATGTGACGACTCACCAGAAAGCAGCAGACGGAGGCGTGGATCCTCCTGAAGATGTAGCTGCCCACGTAGAGAGCTGTCACTAGAGTTAGCTGCAGGGTGTCGTTGATCACCATGCAGATGAACATGATGTATCGTGGGTTATCATAGAAGGACCTGTAATCAGACATTGAGAATAATCAATATTCAATATATTGTTGAAATTATTAATTAAATTTGAATTGATAATCAGTGGATTATTTGGTGCATAAAATGTAATTATACGCAGTCTGAAGTCCAAGGTCGTGTTGGAAACACTGTTTGGTCTAATCAATAGTTCAAAGTATTGAAGGCAGTGGAAGCTTTCTTTGAAAGTGAATCATGTCTCCTGAATAATGAACTAATCAATGGTTTGTGCTGTAAGTTAGAAAACATAGATGCCGAGTAAATTTGACCAATACTAAAGCTAAATATTTAACATGAGCTCCAAAAGCTTTGGTGGGTAAGAGAGATGATAATCAAGCAGTTCTTATGAATGACAGAAAGACACACCTCTGCTGTGTCTGCAGATGTGTGTGTACCTGTGTTGTAGGAAGGTGTGCACCATGCTGAGGTTGATGATACTGAGGATCAGCCACACCAGCATGGCCATGATATTCTTGGTCAGAGCATTAGAGAAGCTGTCTTTGGGCACAGCCTCGGCACCTTCTGTCAGCACCAAACTACTGTTACTCAGCAGCAGGTCCAGGCCGGAGGAGATGGAGTTATTCATCACTGACATCTGAAGAGACACAGACATGACAGATACAAATGATTCTATTCCTGAATTACAACTAGTGACTGTGTGATTACAGTTATTAAAACATAATGAATCACAAGTATTATTTGACATGATCAGCTTTTTTGAAAAATTTGCACATCATCACAGGAAAAACACAAGTAAGACGACATCATTTAAAAGCATGTCTATAAAAATTCTTTTTAAGAAGTGATTTATTAAGATTGATCATCTCAACTTTAAAGAACATTTAAAATGCCAACATGTTTGTTCCCTCTCTGATAAGACTGATTTTCATTTATAACGTTGAATTAAACATGCATTAAGTTGCTTTATAATATATCCTGCTTCAAAATTCTGTCAAAAGTATGACAAAACAAAAATGGAACTATCTAATTCACCTTAAGAAAACAGTTTTACAGTACAAATATACACACAAATTGTATACAAACCTAAAAGCCTTATTTGTGTCAGCATTCACTCAGTCTGTAATAAAATTGTGAAATGAATTAAACCATAAAATAAAATTTCTTAGAATAAGAAACTGTGGATATAAAGATTCACATATTCACCACTTACACATCCATGACATCAGCCCGAGTGTGAGACAAAGAACCATTTCAAACTCATACTGCCTTCTGACTGTAACAACAAAATGTAATGACAGGTGTGAAATAGACAAGAGTACTCTACTGCTGTGAAGACATACTGTCAGTGTGTCATTTAGAGGTATTTGTGTGGATGCGTGTGTTTGTGTGTATTGATCTGGTAGTCATAGTGATCATGTTGGGGTCATGCTGTAATGAGCTTGAGATGTTTGGTCCCTGAGCTGGTGAGGAAAAGGAGCAGAATAACATTCTTGACAAGTCCGTGTTATTTGTTTTTATACATATAAGTTTAAATGAAAGAAGTCAAACATTGAAGGTTTCTGGAGGATGTGTTGGAAAAAGTCAAAACTTAATGAGGCAATTTAAAATCAAACTGTGGACCAGCAGCAAAGAAGTTGTAACAAGACTAATTCAACAATGACTTTATTTTAGTTTACATCATGTGTTACAGCAACACGAAGCAGCTAACACATCTGAGTAACATTTGCTAACATTTGTAGGGTCTGTTATAAAACTCCATAAAGAGTTTGGTATAGACCTGCTCTATGTGTAATGGGACATGGTGTAACTTTGTTATGATTTAGCGCTATATAAATACATTTGATTTGATTTGATTTGATTTGATTTGACTTTGCTCCAGGTATTACAGGAATTTAAGTATCTCATCAAGGGAACAGCTAGGAACCAGAACCAGAAAGCCTTTTTGCCCAAACATAGCAAACATCAACCCCATAGACAACAGCTGATCGACTTTCAATTTTAATGGAGTTTGTTCATCTGGATTTTTGATAGATGAGCAGTAGTTTTTGAAATCGATGAAAAAGCAGCTTTATCTGCATCTTTAAAACTACAATAGTATCCTCACCAACATGTTTCCTACTCTACATGTGTTAGTACTAAAACTCCAAAATTATGTGATGTTATCCTTAACAGTTACATACATTAACAGTTTCCTGTTAATTCTTCTTCTCTCTGACAATGAAATACATTTTTAAATATATTTATTTTTGTTTAACCCTTTTAGAGCCACACTGTGGCTTCAGTTTTGTTATAACTTTTGGTTACATTTGCAAACACGACAAGGGTTTTTTAGAAAGAGATGATTTGTGATCCTAATAGTTTTATTCAGACCTTCATGCCATATAAAGAGTTAGATGCTGTCTTTATCCTGGGGGGCCACTTGGCGCAGTCTGTCGCTGCAGCTCTTGCTCAGAAAGTACATCATGAAGTATTTTCTGAACTTTTTGTCTCTGGCGCCGTAGATCATTGGGCTCAGAAACCGGGGAAGGATGTAGACAACCAGGTAGTTTGCAAATCTGATTTCCAGGATTCGTCCGGGAAAGATGAGATGTAGAATAATCTCCACACTGGGGGAGATGTAGGAGAGCAGGCACATGGCCAGCTGGACACCGTGGAGCAGGATGGTGTTCCTGGCTCTCTGGGCTGAAGTTTTCTCCGTGGAGACAGCTCTGGCTGCAAACAAGATTCTCAAGTAGGTGACGATCAGGATCAGAAACACACAGGAGAAGTAGATAATATCAAAGGCCTGTCTTTTGTAGGCAAGGATCGGGTCTTTGAACACATTCTGGCGTAAGCAGAACACCGAACCATGGAAGAAGCTCAGGGATTCAGTTGCAAGTGTCACAAAGAGATCTGTGATGTCTGGAGCCACGCTGATAAACCAAATCAGCCCGATGACTATGTAGGTTCTCCTCACGGTGCAGATCTGGGAGTGGTGGAAAGGATGGCAAATAGCTATGTAGCGCTCTATGGCCATGCCTGCTAAGTTGACTGGAGTATTTCTGGTGGTGAAGACTGCTACCAAGATGAAGAAGCAGCAAAATGACACATTAATCTTGTAGAAGATGTAGCTGAGGACAAAAAGAGTGATGGTGATGGTGAGCTGGATGCCATCATTTATCACCATGTGGATGAAGAGGATGTAACGGGGGTCTTCATAAAAGGTCTGGGGGAAGACAGGAAGGAGGGAGGTGAGGTGACATAGTTGGTTACACAGCGGCAGGTGTGAGAGTAAACCAGTCTGCATGGTAATCATCTTGAAAATCAATGAGTAATTTTAATACAATGATAATGTGATTGATTCTTGTGATTGAAATGGTTTTTCATATGCCAGTGATCAAACAACCAATAAAGCAGAAGGAGAGCAGATGATTTTCAGTCTGGAGTCGAAGGTCGGGTCCTCAGTTATGTCTGAAAATGTGCAGATTTGTTGATTCACTGATTATCAAAGCAACAAACTCTCACGTAAAGATGGATATCAAATGTTTTATAAAACACTGAGGTGGATCCCTGATCACAGTTATTGTTGTGTTACACATGCCTTTGTGTTTGTGTGTGTGTGGGTTTACATACCTGGTGTCTGGAAAAAGTTGCAACCAATGTGCCATTGATGCAGCTGAGGATAAGCCAAACCAGAACCAAAATCAGGTTCTTCACAAACGCTGTGGTGAAAGTGTCTCTGAAGTTGATCTGATCCGGCACCAGAGGGAACCAGAGAGAAGGAGACAGAAACAACTATCAGTGTCACCTCTGACCATTAACCCCGTCTCCTGACCTACTCTGAAACTCAGCTACAATATTTCATGGTTTGAGTTCAGTTGGCAAGGACTTTTGTTATGTGAACTCAAAGCTGGCATTTATGTGATATAAACATCACTTTATATTCATCTTGTTACAGAATATGGCAAAAGAGCTTTTCTGTTGAAAAAATTTTTATATTTAAATTTAAATTTCTCTGATTGGCCTATAACACCACGTGTACAAACCTACTACCCTTTTAAGTCATTAATGGACAAATGTTCACTTCCTAAAACTTTGATTAAAAATTATTACAGACCACTCTTTTGCCTTGAATCTTTTCATCAACTTCAGTCCTCAAATGTGTCTGAATTAATTTTGCGGGCTGTCACAGCCTTAAGTATGTCAATGATTAGAACAAATATTGATTTTGATGCATTATTAGTTTTTGGGCAATGTCGGATTTAAAATGTACTACCCTATACTGTATGTCCCAATTAAAAACCATTTTAAATAAACATTATAAATGCAGGTCTATCCAGAGTGGACATTTTTGTCCACTGACGAAAACGGTGATGAATTAAAATGAAGCTAGAAGGTTATGACTCTTAAAATAAAAATACATTCCCTATAAAAAATGTTTACTTGAGCCATTGGAGCACACAGCATACATCCATGTGTGTGTGCATGATCAGAATGGTCCAACCTCTACCTCAATTTGATCCAGGAAAAACCCTGTAAACTATACAGTAATTATAAACAGTAGTGTTGGTATGACTGGTATGTGGGTCAGCTGCTCTGTCTGTTTATACTGTACAACACTGTCCTGCTTTAGTCTGTATGAATAAATAGTGTCAGCTTTAAACTGCAGTGATGACCTTTACACTAAAACGGTGATGTATAAACAGATTTTTGCATAAAAAAAATCAAAAGCAGCTGCATGTTTTCATTGATATGAAAACAGCTGCTTCTCCATACCTGATAAGGAAAGGTCACATTTCGTCCTGGTCCCGCTGGTGAGTGCATGTTTTACTGAGACCTGAGGAAGGTGTTAAAAAACAAAAATATACAGGAATTAAACTAAAACTGCATAAAATAATCAGTCTGATCATCTGCATCTTTATGATGCACAAGTTTCAAATGTTTTTCTTTGTGTTACAAAAAAAACGTATATTCAAGAAAATGTAACATTTTTTCTTAAAATGTTGTTGGGGGGGGAATTTCTAATAAATATAAAGATACCGAATTTCCCTTCGTGTTAAAAACTATATCAAAATATGTAAATATGTTACTTTGGCATTAACTATAAATTCATTGTACAGTCATTTGTTTGAAGATAGAAGAGTAGAAAATTATAAAGATGATCAAAATTTTGCAGAAATCTGTCATCCTAAAAGTGTTTTCTGGTATTTCTTCATTCAAACGTGTGCATGATTGTAATGTCACCATCAAAGCTGTGTAGAGCTGAAGAAGTGTTGCTGTAATGCAAAACCTAATCAAGATAAACAAACAAACATGTGAATGAATCAAAAATAGTTACAATGCCAATCGGTAAAACGTGCAGTAGTTTCATCTTAAACCAGGCCACTGTGTGTCTGGACAAAGACAAAGTCAAAATAAAATATTGCATAATATAAGAGAAAATAACAACACACCAGAGTGCTGCAGCTTATTTTTGAAGAATTTAAAACCGTTACAGTGTGAACAATAATAATGAGTTCAATATTAAAGTATTATGGTCAGGAGCTGCTCACCTTCCACCACCATCCCTGTCATGCTCCCCCCTGCATGGGTCCACTCTGTCAGACATGCCCTTATAAATATCTAAAACGCTTTCTCATCCTCCTCCTCAGAGAAAAGACAAAGATGATGAAGACGATAGTTCAGGTGCTGATGATGACAGTGAGGTCATATCTTCTTTTCTTTTTTCTTTTTTTCTTTTTTAATGCTGTGGCTGTGTAACATTAATGTGTTGGGTGCACTGCAGCGTCTCCCGTCTAACTGTCATTCTTACATGTTTCCTCATATTTCCAGAATCCATTTATTGCCTCAGAAATAGTTTTTATGTTTTGCTGCAAAAAAAAAAAAAGATCAAATGAGGAAGTACTGAAGACATCTACTTTTAATATGAATAGTAAAACATAACAAAATAATTGAATAAAAACATTAAATCCAGGTCGAATGGTGGTGCAGGGATGAGCACTGTTGTACTCCGGCCTACTTTCACAGTCCAAAACGTACGTAGGTTAATTGAAGCTAATAAATCAAGGGAGAACCAGGGCCATTTTCCCATAGACTTCAGTACAATCTGACTATTTTTCTTAGCCAGTGGAGTCGCCCTTTGATGGTCTGGAGATCACTGTTTTTGATATGAATCATGAAAAATATCTCTCTTTATTAAATTATACATTTTATTGATTCCTCTATCAACCAAAGTCACACCGATCCCACTAGGAGAAAAAACACCAAACGATACAATAGGATTTATTTTGAAAACCTGCAGAGACCAAACAGAAACAACAAGAAAATACCGCAGAAATATTGGTGGTGCTAACTACTGAATGGATTATTATCACATACCAAATCATTGCTAAACATAGATGAGACTCAGACCTCAGAATGTAAGTACCAGGGTGCTGTTGACATAGTTAATGGAGCTACAGAGAACCAGTGGTCACATTCATGATTATAGCTGCATCTAAAGTGTGCCGATACACAGGCGCTGTGGATTTTCCTCCTGATGAGTAAACTGACCCGATCCTCTGAGGCCGAGTCAATAGATATCAGAGAGGAGGTTACCTTAGAAGACAGGAGGATAGAGCATTATTGATCATCAGGTCAGGTTCTTTGATTTAAAAAAAACAAACAAGCAAACAAAACTGCAGATTAGTTGCACCTGTGCTTTTCTTTTCTGTATCATGACAGAAAGTCTGTTACAGACAGATGGGATGTGAATCTATAAAACCAATATTTTTCAGTATGATTTCATTAATGTTGGCTCTGCATGCACAGAACCAACGTCCTGAGACATCAGAACTAAATGAAAAGCAGGCGTTAATTATAGCAGGGCTCTAACTATTAATGCAAAAACAACAATATTATAACACAAGTATCTTATTTTATCTAAGTATCTAATTTTGAAATCAGGAGCATTTGTCTAAATATGTATTATACACGATGAACCACACAAAATAAATGTCCTAATATACAAACAGAAAACACACACCAACCTGATGTTCATCATAACACGATCTCACACACACACACACCGAGTATGATGTGTTTTATATAACTGGTGAATTCAGTTCACGTGAATGTCATCAGCTCAAGAACAGTTATGGGTAGTTTGTGTGTGGGTGTGTACTTGGATCATGTTCTGTTAAAACAAACTTGGTTTAAATTGACGTTTTAATTAAGGTTAAGATGTCAACAGATGTTAAATGTGACGCACTAAAATAATCAAACTGATAAAACTCAATGAAGGAAAAAGTTATTCTTTTTAATCTAATAGAATTTAATAGACTCCAAACGTTACTTGCGTTTAATCAAATTTTTAATATCACTACTGAGACATATTCCACATACTTTTTCAGATGAACCCTTCACTGTAGATTTAACTAGAAGCCTCATGTGAACATTTGATTTTTGCATGAGAAGCCAGCGGACTGTGGTGCCTGTTTAGTTTAAATGGCAAATGATTTGAAATATGGAAGACTTTTACACATATACATATAATCATTGAGTGAATTTCTTTGAGTTTCACCTTACACTGAGTCAGAGTGTAGTTTTTCTTAGTGCTTTTCCAAAAGTGGAGACATTCTCTTAAAATGTGTGTATCTATTTAAGCAAAGTGATTTTCACTGAAACGGCGGTTTGATACTCGGCCTCACTGTGCACAGCAGGTACTTTCTCACGTGCTGTCTGAATGTGTTGTCTCTCAGACCGTACACCATCGGACTGATAAACCTGGGGAGGATCTGGACGATGACATAACAAACAAAGACAATGTGAACATTATATTTTGGGAACCAGAATAACAGAGCCTTCTTTAACAAAGGAGCTATATAGGTTAACATACACAGCAGAAGCTGAAAGCCATGAAGCAGGATTGTATTTCTGGCCTTCTTTGCATCTCGCACTCCTGATTTAGCCTCTTTAGCTGCTTTAGCGGCAGAGAAGATCTTAAAGTAAGTGAAGAAGAGTGTGAGCCAAACACCGACCAGATAAATGATGTAGGAAACGTCCCTCTTTTTTAAACTAACAGGGTGTTTGAACAGATTGTCCCTCTCACAAAAAATGGTTGAATAAAATAACTGCACTGGCTCCGTTGCCAAGACAAGAAACACATCCGGCAGAGTCGTGACGGCGCTCATGGCCCAAATCCAACCAATCAGAATGTACGTTCTTTTGATGGTGCACAGCTCAGCGTGTCGCAGTGGCAGGCAAATAGCGATGTAGCACTCCACCGCCATGACGGCTAAATTTAATGGAGTGTTGAGGGTGGTGAAGACGGCAGAGGTGATGATGAGGCAGCAGAAGGAAACATTAATTTTGTAGAAGACATAACTAAAGACAAACAGGCTGAAGGTTGTAGTGAGCTGGATCATATCATTCAGGACCAGGTGGATGAACAGGATGTAACGAGGATTCACATAAAATATCTGGAAGGGAGGAAAAAAAGGGGCATCTCATGTTTGTTCACATTCTTCCTCTCCTGATAATGACCAGTGTTAGTTAAATAATGATGATAAACAGAATAAAGAAGGATTCTGACCTGGTGTTTTCTGAAGGTATGAATCAGTGTGCCGTTGATATAGTTGATGCTGAGGCCAAGAGCCACAACAATCACATTTTTGGCCACAGCTGTGCTCAAAGAGTCTCGATAACTCAGGCCGGCCGACACATTATAGTTATCAGACAAATTCATGGAGACAGTCTGAAGATCCTGTCAGTCTCTGTTAGAAGGGAACATTTAACTGCACTTCAGTGGTGCATTCAAATTATTATCAGAGATCTACACTTTTCAGGTTTTGTCTTCATCTTATTTTCACATTTCCTTCACAATTGTAACAAAACAACAGTTCAAGGAATTCAGAGAATCAGAGATAAATATCAAACAATCAGCTTATTTTTTTACCTTGTATAGAGAAATAGATCACTTTAGTCACTGTTACTTTTGTCACGCAAAAATGGTTGTCAACAAATGATGACAAAGACACGAGAACAAATAAAAACCTGAGTGATGACTAAACTAAAAACGTTTTAAACAATTCACTGCACTGAAAATAAACCCTTTAGATCTTAGTCGACTAAATCTGTGGTAGATTTAGTCAAATGTAAAATCATTTTGGTATTTTGTGAACGATAACGAGACAAAAATTACAGCATTTCATACAGTTTGCAGTATCTCTACTGTCTGTTCCTGTAATTATATTTTAACGAGCCTAAGATGAAAATTTACTTTAACAAAAATAATTAGGATGTAAAAATTATATATATATATACAATTTCAATGTGTGGTTTAACCGCTGAGTTTTACTGTGCACATGACAATAAACATCTTGAATCTTGATTTTTTTTAATGTAGCTCATAACGTCTAACGTACTTGATGAATTAGATTATGCTTGATTTAGGATTTGCAAAAAAAACATTAGGGTTAGAATTATATGCATACAGTCAAACAAGCTTGGAAACAACATAAAAATAAATACAATAACACACTAATACAGTGTGTTGACTGTAAAAAGTGTCCTACCTCTGTTAGTGATCTTCAGTATGTGTCTGATTCCAGACTCACTTCATGTCCAGTGCAGTGTGATGGCTTTAAACTAAGCAGAGTCATGAGGTCACCGTGAAATCTGTCCCACTGCACTCGCATCATAATTACGCAAATTAGGTTTGCATCTGTCAGTTGTTTTTGTAATCAAGTATTACATCGATTATTTCATGGATTAATGGAGAAATTTAATAAATTCTATTTAATTGTGTCGTTTAGGTGCTGCATCCTTGGAGCAGCGCAGTGGCATAGTGGTTAGTGCTGTTGCTGCACAACAAGGAGGTCCTGGGTTGGGTTCATTGGTGACTCTAAATTGTCCGTAGGGCTGAGTGGTTGTTGGTCTCTGTCTGTCTCTGTGATGGACTGGAGACCTGTCCAGGGTGACCCCGCCCCTCACAGAGTGAGCTGGGATTGGCTCCAGCAGCCCCTCTGACCCGGAAACAGATCAGAGGTAGAAGATGAATAAATGATGTTGATGGATCCGTCAGTCTGCTTATAGCATTAATTAATCTGTTAAGCATGACTGAAGGTTGAACAACAGGTGACTTCAGTCAGCCTGAAGCTCTGTGTGTGTGTTGTGTGTGTGTGTGTGTGTGTGTGTGTGTGTGAGAGAGAGAGAGAGAGAGATTTAGAGATAATTTGAGTGTTTGAGTTGAGTGAACTCTGATCAGTTACCTTCTTAGTGGAGCTGAGGATATGTTAGGGTTAAAAAATAATCAGAAAAATAAAACGTGTATGAAACGTCTAACGTTCGTATTTAACATAATTTTTAATGCGACACTGTCACTCTCACACTCATGAAATGGTTCAACTGCAGCTGCTGTGAAAATGACTGAAACAGTCTTTTATTTAGAATTTTATTACCAAATCAACTGTCAGCCATCACTTGGCTGAATGTGGGAGTGAATGAAACTCTAGACTAGAAGTTTTACCTCTTTTAACCTCTTTATGGTTTCTGATTGTATTCTTTGGATTCACTGAATTTACACAGCAGATATCTCTTCAGATACCTCCTGAATATTTTGTCCCGTATGCCGTATATGATTGGACTGATGGATCGTGGAAGAATCTGGACTATAATATAGGTAGCAAAGAGAGAGTCGGTGTAATTCTCAGGGAACCAGTGCTGCAGAGCGTTTTTTAACTGGGGGGTGGCATAGCTTGCTGCAGAAAGCAGCAGCTGGAATCCATGGAGGATGATCGTATTTCTGGCCTTTTTAGCATCTCTGCTAGCTGTTTTTGCAGTGAACAGAATCCTGAAGTAAACAAAAATGATAACAAGCAAAACTATGACCAGAAACACTGTGTAGGTGATGTCTCTCTTCCTGATGATGAGGGGGTGGGGGAAGACAGTCTGTCTGAGGCAGAAGACCCGGGAGTGGAAGAAGTCCCGAGGCTCTGTGGCCAAGGTGACGAAGAGATCAGGAAGAACAGACAACATGCTGGTCGCCCAGATTAAACCAATCAACATCAGAGTCCTGCTGACGGTGCAGATCTGCACGTGGCGGAGGGGGAGGCAGATGGCGATGTAGCACTCCACCGCCATGCAGGCCAGATTCAGGGGGGAGTTCTCAGTGGTGAACAGAGCAAGAAGGATGAAGGTGCAGCAGACGGAGACGCTGAGTTTGTAGATGGTGTAGCTGATGAGGAACAGGATGACGGTCAGAGTCACTTGAATCATGTCGTTGACGACCAGGTGAATGAAAAGGATATACCGAGGATTTGTGTAGAAGATCTGGACGGGAGGGAATAAATGAACAATATCTGAGGACCATTAGGGACCTTTAAGGTCAGAGGTCACAGCGTTTAGCTCAAAGTGAAAACATTTATTCAAAGGTCACATGAGGGGTTCCTTTTTTGTCTCTGCCATTTTCTCGACTGCTTTCTGATTTAGCTTGATGTTAACTTAGAATTCAAATTATGAGCTTGATTAAAATGACCATCATCTAAAAAATGAACATCGTGTTGGATAAACCAGGGAGGAGGAGGGACATTTTCCCGTAGACTTCAATACAGTGACTTCTTAACAGCCAGTGAAGTCGCCCCTTGATGGTTATTAGATTGCAAATTCAACAAAATTAATAAAAATCCAAATCACATACATCACTATCTGCAAGGTGAAGTCTTAAGATGGAGTTTGGATGAATTATGTTTTTAACTGAAGTTACAACAGTTTATCTTCAGGTTGAGTCACTGATTGTTTGGACCAGCTTAAGGACAACAGTCCCATTTATCTAGAATAAAAAATGGCCAACTCTTAAGATTTTCCTTATCAGAGGTGCCCACATTTCATTTCAGATTCTTTTTGATCATTAGTGCAGCTCTGGACAAACCCAAAGTTCAGTACATCTATCATGACATGAGGAGACGTCAGACCTGATGTTTGCAGAAGGTGAAGATGAGACCTGCATTGATGTAGTTGAGGGAGATGCTGATAATCACAACAATCACGTTCTTGGTCACAGCTTTAGTGAAGGAGTCTCGATTCTGTAAAACCACAGTCACGTTGGCAGATGAGACGTTCATCTCTCCAGGGCTGAAAAGGACCGTAAGAGACAACATATCTTCAGTCATTTGATATTCCCAGCGATTATTGGTGGCAGAAATGTCTTTTTTAAGACCACTCTCTTTACACCTGTTTCTGGTCAGAACTTTGACCAACAGAAAAGCATTTAATCATACATGAAGTTTCACAAACTAAAACTTCAAGGCCAATGATCTCAGTCTAGACTCTGAATGAGGTCCAACTTTCTTATGATAATCCAGCTCATGCACAAGTCCAGGAGGCAGGAACACACTGAATGAGATCAATGAAATACATTTAAATGAATGAACATGACAGCCAAGTCACATCTCAGCACTGCAGACTTCCTGCTTAGATCATCCACACCACACGCTGTTAAACTGAATAACTCATTTATCATGAGCACTCTAACTTGTTTTATGTCACTTTAAGGTGTCAGAAATATATCAGTGTTTTCTAGAATTTAAAAACTGGATAAAAGAAAATATAAACTGAAGCTTAGTGTCATCCAACTGCAACATGAACAGCTGAACGAATGCAAATATGGGATGAGATCACACCCTGTAGATTCAACTGAAACCTGAAAGGAAGACAATCAGTCTGAATTATTGCAGTTGTTATTTTGAGTGGCAGAATTTAGTTTAAGTACAACATATTACATATTCTCTTTTCTTCTGTTAAATCAGTTAAAGTTTGAGAGAGAAAACAACAAAATCATTCTTCTTTTGAGTTCAAATTTTCATCGTCTGCTCGTTCCAACCGTCCTAAAGCTGCTGCAAAAAGGCAAAGTGAGAATTAGTTCAAACACATCTGACACTTTTGTCAGTTTAATTTCAGAGTCATGTTTTCTGAACTATTGAACAAATTGGTTGAAGCAGGAAAAGTTTGTATGAGTATAAAACTCACAAATAATTTTTGTCTTGATACAGTAGAACAACAATGATGTCAGTCTACAGTTCACCTTATTCATCGTTTCGCCCAGAAGTGAACAGCAGCTGCAGAAATCCCAATCCTTTATATTTTCTTTCATGGGAAATGTCCCATGATTCCCCCGGTGCACGTGGACTCATGTAGTAGTTGTTCATGTGAGCAGGGAGTGTGTGTGTGAACATAAAACATTTAATCAACAGAAAATTAAGGCTGAACGATATTAACAATGATTTTTTCAGAATTGTTTGTGATGTCATTCCTTGTTATTTTTAAATTTCATTTCCGTTTACCAAAGCTACAAAATGATGCTCGTTAAAGCTGGTTCTCTCCGGTCAGGAGAAGACCTCCTTCCATCTGGACATCACACTTACTTATGCTGAAATTTAGGTTACATTTAGTTTATGTATATAAGGGTTGCCTTACTGAACACAACTTTTTTTAAAAAGGATTCCATGAATATGATCATTTAAATTAGATGATTAGTCAGTTCTCTTTCTGTTGTGTAGACGTTTTCACTATTTACTATCATATTATGGACACAATTGAAACAAGTAACCAGCCGATTTATTATTTATTAGTCAAGGATCATCGTTTGTTGTAGTTCTAATCTGACATCTAATATTCTTTCACTTTTTAACTTAGAATTAGTTTGTAATGCAACTCATCAGTTTCAAAAACAGTGTCAATGGGTTGGATGAAAAATTAAAATTATTCATCTTACAGAACTGAAAAATAAACAACAACCTGCGTGAAGAAAATTTACACTTAAATCAGAATGTGTTTTTTTCAGGTCTGATGCCAAACACACATTTTAAAGCATCATCGGCTCAACTTCAAGAAAACAAAATCTTGGGTCACTCAGTTTGGACCAAACATGTTGACTCTCACTGAAAGCTCCGAGTGCACAGCAGATATCTCTTCAGATACCTCCTGAAGGTTTTGTCCCATATTCCGTATATGATTGGACTGATGGATCGTGGGAGAATCTGGACTATCATATAAGTAGCAAAGAGAGAGTCGGTGTAATTCTCAGGGAACCGGTGCTGCAGAGCATCTTTTAACAGTGGTTCTGCATATGTCGCCATACAAAGCAGCACCTGAACCCCATGAAGGAGGATTGTGTTTCGGGCCTTTTTAGCATCTCTGCTAGCTGTTTTTGCAGTGAACAAGATCTTGAAATAAGTGTAAAAGATGACAAACCAGACAATAACAAGGTAGATGATGTAGGTGATGTCTCTCTTCCTGATGATGAGGGGGTGGGGGAAGACAGTCTGTCTGAGGCAGAAGACCCGGGAGTGGAAGAAGTCCAGAGGCTCTGTGGCCAAGGTGACGAAGAGATCAGGAAGAACAGACAACATGCTGGTCACCCAGATTAAACCAGTCAGCATCAGAGTCCTGCTGACGGTGCAGATCTGCACGTGGCGGAGGGGGAGGCAGATGGCGATGTAGCACTCCACCGCCATGCAGGCCAGATTCAGGGGGGTGTTCTCAGTGGTGAACAGAGCAAGAAGGATGTAGGTGCAGCAGACGGAGACGCTGAGTTTGTAGATGGTGTAGCTGATGAGGAACAGGATGACGGTCAGAGTCACCTGGATGATGTCATTGACAACCAGGTGAAAAAACAGTATGTACAGAGGATTCGTGTAGAAGATCTGGAGGGAATCAGAAAGATCATTGAGCCAGTGAATTACATTTATTTAAATAACGCACCAGCACGACTCGCAGTTCTGGAACGTTTGAGTCTCTACTTTTGCTGGAATCTGTCTAAACTGGCCAAGAAGTCGCGCCACATAAACATTTGCAGGTGATTGACGGAGCAGGTTACCTGATGTTTGCCGAAGGTGTGGATGAGACCTGCATTAATGTACTTGATGGAGATGCCGAGAACCACAACAATGACGTTCTTGGTCACAGCTTTAGTGAAGGAGTCTCGATACTCAATGACCAAAGTCACATTAGTAGATGAGACGTTCATCTCTCAAAGACTGAAAGCAAACAAAGTATAATAAACAAAATGGCTTTTGACCACGACTCATAAAATGATCCAAGTTTCTGCAGCTCATCTGGAAATTCTCAGAAACCTCCTACTTCAGCCAATATCACACTAAGAAAATTGAGGAAAAAAGACAACTTATCATAAACTATTATGAGATCCCATCAGGAAAGTCATCAATGATCGAAATGGGACTTTGAAAGTTTTTTAATTGTCGGTATTTTTGTAACTAACCATAGTAACAATAATGCAAATTCAACAATAGTTCAAATATGTTTTCATATTTTCTTCACTACCTTGTTAGTTGAACACACACACACACACACACACACATATTTATATATATATAAAGCATTTCTGTTAGCATTTATAGTAAAAACTGAACAGCTGTCTTCTGTCTAATGAAACACGATAAAGAGTCTTCAGGTACATTACACATTCAATGTCCTTTTGTCATCATTGTATTTTTTGGTTTTCTAACATGTGTGAAGCCACAGTGCTTTTGTTAAACTGTCATTGAGGTGTTGACCAAACTTATACCATTTAAAACTGTACATTTACAGAATAAAATCTCCTGCCAACTCAAAGGAAGTCCTTTGATTATCCAGCAGTAAAACACACAGAGACCTGTCGAAGTGTGTAACACAGTCAGTACACAACCGGACAGCCTTGTCAGAACATGCATTAGTGTGCCAGGAAACAACACAAAGTACAGAATCTGTCCGAGCTACAGGAGTGAACTGAGCAGAAGGTCGTTACTGTGACATCACCTCACCTGAATTCACCTGAGTCACAGTTTACATCAACACACCAACACTGCAGCTGCAGGACGCCAAATTTATCTGGTCTGGATGGAAATCACTCGTGGACTTATGAACGTTTGGTGTGTCTGTGCGTGTGTGTTACTGCATGTTCTCTGCTAAATAATACAAAAGTAAACAAGTATATTGATAAGTAAAAGTAAATTTTAGGTGTAGATTTGAATGTGCAGAAATCTTTAAATCATATAAGGGAAGAGCAAAATATTGTTGTGTAATAAAAATATGAGCATTAATGTCCGTGATGGATCCAGGTTCAGGTCCAATCAGGGTCAGGATGTCAGGACTGGTCCGCGTTGTACAGTTCAGCAGCCCATGCCAACAGGAAGTGGAGGGGGCGTGCACCATTGTTCCCCGATAATGTGACCTGCACTTGAGCCACTTGACCTCCCCGCTGCCAACTTTGACAGATTGAAGTGTTTGAATTTGGCCCTTAATATCAGTTTATCTAAAATGGTGTTGAAATGACCACAAATCCATTTGAGTTTTATTTTGGTGAGACACTCACCCCTCCCTCTGTGTTGAAGGCCTGGACTCAGGTGTGGGAGAGTTTACTTTGTTGTTGCTTATCATTGTGATCAATGTAGAAACAGTCTAGTCCGCTGTGTCATTGTGAATTGATTATTTTGTCTAAATCTGTTGAGTAATACACGTCTGCAAGTGTGTAAGTCTTTTCAAATGAACATATCTGTAAATAATTTAAGAATTATGAGAGACGCCCTTTTCCCAACTGAATGTCTGTTCACAGCTCCGATTTTCACTTCAGTTTCATGGTCAGTGACTCCAAAACCCTGTCCGACCAACTCCAGACCCTGTGAACTCCTCATCAATACTCTGATCGATACACGCTGAAGGTTGTTGGATGGCATATATAAATATAAGTCCACCAAAGTTTAAGACCAAAAGATGACCTGAATTTGTTTATTTATTGTTAGCTGCTGCTGCTGTTGTTGTCAGGGAGGATTGGCTGATCATGGCACAATGATTCAACGTTCTAATTGAGGAAAAAATGACCATATCCTCAGAAGAAATCTCTTGTAAATGTTTGGTTGTGACTTTTTTCACCCAACAAGTGAAAACAGAGATGAACTTGTCTCCTCTGCTGAGCGAGTGAACTTCCTGTCTCCACAGAAGGAGCTCTGGGAACTCCTGACATTTTCACAAACCCTCCGAGTATTCAGGAAGAGTCACTGCAGGACGCACAACAGGAAGCCTGCTGCTCCTTCCTCATTAGGCCTCAGGTAAAGGTGTCACACACACACACACACACACACACACACACGGGGGGAGCTTGTTATGGAGGATTCAAAACACAAACACACTGACACACACGGACACACACACCACATCAAAGGGATTTATTAGACATGTCTTCTGAGACAGTTTCTCAACATTGTCTTTTAAGGATCTTTCATAAGGCGCCTGGACTCTGATATTTAAGATGATTGTTTACTCCGTGTCTTTTTTTAGTAAATTAAAAACAAGTTGCCTCATTATCGGTGGAGAACAGATGATTAGGATCAGAGACATTAATCCACCAGGGCCATGTTGGACCTTGTGTTGTTTTCCAGATTTTGACAACAGAAACTTGAAGAAATGTTTTCCTGGAAGTTGTTGAATCATTTCACACTTTAAAAAATAATCATCTTTAAAAACTTCTGACGAATACTGCAGCTACTGGCTGATTAAATTAAATTAAAACAGCTTTTAGTTGAAGCTTTAATTTAAATATATGAGAAATGTTTATCTTCATACAAAATATTAATTAGATTTAAATCTCCTCCTTTCACCAATAATGAAAATCATAAATAGTTTTCTTTAATCAACTGAAACTCATCAGTTTTTACAGTTGGTTGTTAAAAACAGTGAAACTTTGTAGAACAAACTTCTCTTTGATGAGAGTCTGTAGAGAAAATGTTTTTAATGTCATCGTCAGTAACAATGCCATTAGTTTGGTCCCGGTGGAGCTGCTCTTTAAGGCCACAGAGAATTAGCTCTGTTCCTGTAAGTGTTGACTTCGAACCTGATAAAACATGATGAACCTGCTGAGAATAAACTTCAGTAACAAACCTCATCTGGGAAATTATCTCTGTTTGCAAAGTTAAGTAAAAATGTTTTCAGTGAATAAACACACAAAACAAAACAAACAGCTTCTCAACTTCACTTCAGAAGACAATATTAATTGAATAATCATTAATTAGATTGATTCATTGAGTTGATCAACTGTCTTTGAGCCATTTTTATCAGACTTTGTGAGAAGGTCAGTAAAATGGCCTCGGAGCTTCTGTTGGAATTCATGTATGTCATTGTATGTCATGGATAAAATTACATCACACAGATGATGAAAGTTCACTCTTTTATTGCCTCCTGTGCCGTGATACATGGATTCTTAAGAAAAATACAAAAAGTAAGGTTATTAGAAAATATACAAAAACATACAGGCGTTCAAATATAAGGGTATATTTTGCGGTGCTCTTATTTTATGTTTTTGAGTCATCACATGTGCCACAGTTGAGGTGTTCATATTAAATCTACTGACAGACACATTTTAAGAGTCATTTTTTTTACGGTTATTTGTCAGTCTGTGTACTTCCTGTTGTGGTAAGACAGAATGTAGAAAGTGCCAAGTGAAGAACACATTTTTAAAAGGTCATATTTAATGCTGGATAAATCTAACAGACCACAGCTTCAGTGAAAACTGATACCTTATACTTCTAGCTTCCCTTTTTTTTTTTTTTTTTCAAACTAACCCACAAAACCTTCAGGTGTGCCATTAAAACCAGTTTTCTGACGAAAACAAGTCATGATTATTGTATGAAAATGACCCAGTGACCTATTTAATATCGGCAGTGGTAACAACACTTCATTTCACTAACTCCTGTTCTCTCCTTTCCAACTTTATTAATTGCTATTTTCTACTATTGGTACAAAAAATTAGCTATAAATACATAATATTTAACAAACCGTACAAAACAGATCAAGTATAAACAGGGCAAGAAGAGAAACAGGCCGAAGGTGAGAGACTGTGGGTGAATTCTAATGTTTCCATCGTACAGCACATCGATTTACAAAGATACCAACAGACCCAAAATCCTCTTTGTGCGTCTGACTGCACAGATGAAGTGTGAAAACAACAAATTTAAAAAAAAAATCTATTGTATTTATGTTAACTGTTTGTTTGCTTGAACATGTAGGTGTCAGATCTCCAGGAGGTGAACCAGGTCCAGGAGGTGAACCAGGTCCTGGAGGTGAACCAGGTCCTGGAGGTGAACCAGGTCCAGGAGGTGAACCAGGTCCTGGAGGTGAACCAGGTCCAGGAGAGTGACGAGTGAAAATGTTTGAGGGTTTTTTTTTTTGTTGTTGTTGTTGTTTGTTTGTTTTTTTCTTTCTTTTCTTTTTTTTTAAGACAAAAAGTAAAAAATCGGGTCATCTATACCAGAAATATGAATCTATATCACAAGATTTCAGATAAATGTCGTCCTCATAAACGTGAGGATCAACAGACGTATTGACGGTTACAAAGACTCTGTTGTCCATTGATGAGGAGAGTTTCTGATTCCCCCCCTCCTCCTCTCCATCCTGTCATTCTTCCTCTGTGACGTCCTGTTCGCTCACCGTGGTGACCTCATCACTTCCTGGACAGGAGCTGGTTTTCCAGCTGCTCCAGACGAGCTGTCATCCCCACCAGTGGAGACGGGATTAAGGATGGATAAAGACACTGATACATGTCGCCCACACTGACGTCACCTGTTTTTTCGAACACGCTACGTTGGCCATCTTGATTTTTGAATCCAGAGGGAACCATATTTGTCCTTAAAATTGATCCATATTTGAATGTTTTCACTGGCTTTGGAAGATTCAACATTAGTGACACCGACTTCTCTGAGGCCTCAAAAAAATGTACTGTGCAGAAAATAAAGTTCGGTGTTTAATTTGGTTTAAGTTTTAGAGAAATTACATTCAACAAATAATTTTGTTCTGATGTAAACTGAGGGTCTCAAACTTTCAACTACTGGCCATGTAAATGTTCAGTAAGTAAACATTACTTCCTCCTTTCTTGTGTTGAAGATGTTTAAAAAGGATATGTTTCTGTGTGAGCTGCTCCAGGCTGCTCATGGTCGCCTGCTGGAACTCCACCAGACTCTCACAGGCACAAGGATCCTTCACCTCGATCTCCCCCTGACTCTCCTCTACAGGGGCAGACAGAGGAAAGACAAACAAATCAGTCAGGAGCCCTAACCCAAAGGAAGGGGAGGTGAACCTTTGATGATCAGCTGCAGAGGAATCTGAAATTTGAAGGTGTGATAAGACATCAATAAACAAAACTAACCAACATTAAGACAATATTTACAGCATGAAAATAAATTATCCAATACTGTTGTTTATATACAATGTGTGCCGACAGGGAGAAATGCAAACTTTGCACAGAAAGGCCTGAGGTCCGGGAATCGAACCTGCGACCTTCTTGTTGTGAGGCAACAGTGCTAACCACTGTTCCGCCATGCTGCCCCTGTCCTTTTCAATCTTGACTTGTATCATAGTTTTTTAACATTTTCCTTTCTCCACCTGTCATGTTGTGTTTCTGTCAGTAGATGGAGCCAAACAACATTTCATCATCAGGTCACAGCCTGTCACTGGAGTCATGAAACAGAATGAAGGTTTAAGGCTCCTCAGTTCAGAGTCCAGGTCCAGGATCAGTCTGATCTTGACTCGTGTCTGTGGAAATTAACTTTGCTTTTGGGGCTTAAACGTGAAAGAATAAATGTAATCGGTGAAATGTGGAGATGTTTTGTCCTCTTTGTGTTTCCTGTTGTGTTGTGTCCTTCAGTGCGGTCCAGAGTGTCGTACCTGGACAGACGTTGAGTTTGAGGTTCTCAGCGATGGTGCTGATGGCAGTGAAGTCGGTGGTGTAATAGAAATGTTTCTCCACCGGCTCCGATGCAATTTCACGGAGCTCGTCCTCCACAGCTTTTCCGACGCCCACAGCGTACATGGTGATACCTGCACATGAGCACACATCACAAACGTGCACTTCCTGTCTGCATTAAACCTGGTTGGCTCTCACACTGGTCCAGTCTTACCGGCCTCTTTGGCCTTCTTGGCGTACTCTGTGATGTCGTCCTGAGAGCGTCCATCAGTGAAGACCAGCCCGATTCGGGGGATGTTGCGGCTGGCGGGACGAGCACCCTCCGCCTCTGAGAAACTGTTCTCCAGCATGTGTTTCAGAGCCAGGCCGGTCATGGTGCCTTTTTCCATGTAATCAACCTGGACAGGTACATGAACAGGACCAGGACCAGGCTCAGTGGATGAAGACTCATGACGTGGTGAGGATGTTTGATTTGTTCCTGAATTAAACTAGCGTCTTTTATAAATTAGATTTATTGCCTTAGTTAAATCACCCGTCCTTTAAAATGATGGTACCGTCTTAATTATTTTTTTTTTCACTGGTAGTTGATGAGGCATCTGCTATTAAAACACAAATGAACTGAATATGATGTATTAGAAACACACAACTTTACCTTCATGACTGCAGCTTTGATCTCATCAGCAGAGTGATACATGTTGAGGGGGAACTCGGTCCTGACCCGGCTGGAGTACTGGACCAGACCAACTCTGGTACCGTGGGCAGAGACGTCCAGGGAGTCCACAACCTGAGGGACAGGAGGAGGGGACACTTGGACTCCACTCATGTTGTTCGTGAAAAGGCCTTTTTAATGACAAACTCAAAATTCATTCTGTGTTGATAAATATCAACAGGCCTCACCTGGTTGACAAACTTCTTGACCAGCTCAAAGTTCTGAGGGCGAACGCTCTTGGAGCCGTCGATCAGAAGCACCAAGTCGATGTTGGCAGATTTACAGGCTGAAGACGGACACATGAGAAGGTGTGATATCTGATAATGAGCCGGTGTGTCGATAACAAAGGTCATACTGAGGTCAGTTAGCCGGAGCTGATTGCACATTCACACAGTCATATGTTACTGTTCTGGTCTGATCGGATCACACCTTCGTCGAACTGACTGTCAGAACAGATTACTTTTGCTCAGCAGCACAGGTTGAACCCACCAACCCCCCCCAATCTGGGATCTAAATCCACATCCCTAATCTACAGTCTTGTTATTCGTCTGATGATGATTGATGATGTTTCGGTCAGCCTTCTTCCTTCGTCCCTGACCCGCAGCACTTCCATGTGGTCCAGCGGGACCTCGGGGACATCTGAGTCTCCGTCAGTTTAAGATCTGCTGCTCCAGTTTGTTTTAATTTAACATATTGGATGACGAGATGATTTTATTGATTGTTACTGACAATCAGCTCCCACTGTTCTATTTTATTTTCTGTATATTTTACAGAACACTGCTGGATGGACTCACTGCCGCAGCTCTTGCCGTCGTCCTGCAGGAGTTGTCCCTCTGGACAGACGCAGTAGTACGATCCTGGAGTGCTCACACACTGATGCTCACAGCCGTGCTCCACTGTGTTACACATATCCATGTCTGCAAAAACACAAGTTCACATCTTAATTACACACAGACACACGCACGCGGGCAGAACAGCTCTGGGAACCAACCACAGGAAAATTACATGAAGCTTGTGCAAAGTTTCAAGAATTGGGATTTGACAAAAAGTTTACTTATTTCCATTTTACCTCAAAAAATTTTGAATCTGGATAAAAAAATGTTTTAATCTTTTCAAACTTGAGAAGTTTAAGAAGCTCAGTTTCAGAGTTTTTGTGTAGATCTAAAAACAGTAATGTGTGTGTCTGTGTGTGATTCACTGACTTGTGCAGGTCTTCTTGTCTTTGTTGAGTTTGAATCCTTTGTTACAGTCGCAGGTGAAGACGCCTGGTGCGCTGATACAAATCTGCTGACAGTCGTGTTTCCCCTCAGCACACAGGTCAATGGCTAAAAAAAAAAAAAACACACACACACAATTATTTCTAATTTGCATTAGGTGATGTTTTGGGACGTTGTTTGTGTTTGTCTTCAAACAGGAGTGTGAATGAAGTGACATTTTCTGAGGGGGTTGGGGGGGCTCGACAGAGAAGCTGCAAAAGAAGCAACCAAGACACTGACAATAATGACTGATCATCAGAGCAATCACTGAATCGTCTGATAGAGCGGATGAGATCAGGCTGCAGGAGGAACCAGGTGCTCTGACTGTAGGTGTGTGTACACCTGTGTGTGTGAGACTAACGTGTGCAGGTCTTCTTGTCCTCATTCAGTGTGTATCCTTTGCTGCAGTCGCAGGTGAAGACGCCTGGTGCGCTGACACAGATTTGTTCACAGTCATGTTTCCCCTCAGCACACAGGTCAATGGCTAAATAACACACACACAGACATATTCACTTAGTTTGTGTTTTGATGTTGAAGTCATTTTTTTCTCCCAGGAGAGGAAATTATATGAAATATTATTTTAATTTAAGCTAAGACACATTTTTTTATTGTTAGATCCAGAGAGAAGAAGAATCGAACACAGTGACATTAACATTTAAAGATTAAAGATCCACCAAATGAGTATTGGAAAAAAATTGTGATATTCTTTCAACCAATTTTTTCTCATTTTTAAAACGATCTCCACATATTCAGAATCAGATGATTCTATCTGTGACTCAATAAAGCTCCGGAAACAAGAGAAAACCTTTTTTTTCTTTTTTTCTTATACAAGATAAAAACTGTAAAGCAGAATAAACAAAGAAAAGTTCCTCTCATGTGTTTGTGTTGTTCTGGAGCTGATCTGAAGTTTCTATCTTTATCTGATCAGGAGTTCTGCTCATTAATGATGAAACATCAGCTCTAAATATCTGATTGTCTTTATTCTGTCAACACAATAAACTCAGAAACATACAGGACTGATCCAGAGACTTTGGATATACGAGCAGCTGACAGCGATTATAAGTTGCTGTGATTCAGAAGTGTATTATTTTGTTTGTAACCTGTAAATGAACTTGTGTATTTAAAAGTTATAAACCAGGTGTTTTCAGAAAGTCAAAAACAGCTGAACCCGCAGCAGCGTAATAATATGTTATTTTAAATGCCCGTCTTTGGCTGTGGAATTTGGGGTAAATAGACGACACGATTACACGTTGACGCCTTCAGGGGGCGGAGCCAGCGTGTGCTTGTAAATTGTCTCCATTTCACAGTTTTCTGTCAACAAGATCAACAACTGCAGGTTTTGCCGTGCTGCTGCCTGTGTTTGTTTGTGTGTTTGCTGCACGCATGAAAAGTGTACGAACACATTGTGATGCATACAATGTGTTTGTGTGAATCCATCAGGTGAAGAGTGTTTAGGCCTCAGTGGGTTGAAGCTTCTACACCTGATGAACACCTTGTTAGTTGTGTCTCCTGATTGCGTCACTCACCCTGGCAGGTCTTGCTGTCGTCCAGGAGCCTGTATCCCTCGTTACAGCGGCAGTGGTAACCACTGAGCACGCTCACACACTCGTGATCGCAACTGTGGTTGCCAAACGAACAATAGTTGATCACTGAGGGGAGGAAAGCAGCGAGGCTGTAAGCTGGCAGCCAAACCTGTGGGATTGTTTCTATGTTCCCTCTGACCTCAGCACCTGGAAGCTTTTATTCTGAAAATCAGCTTCATTCCAGTAACGTAGCTCTTCAAACTGTTCAGAAGTTAAAGGTACTTTTTAAAAGTCAACACACTTATGTTGGTGTTTGTGATAAAACTCCTGTTGGAGAAGTTGAATGAGTCCAAACAGGACAGCTCAGGAGTAAAAGGACCAACAACTCCTGCTCATCCTTTCATTCAGCAGAGGAACATAGAACAATCCCAGCATCATGAAGCAGCAGACAGACAGATCAATGAACATCAGGAGGTCACGTCGGACACACCTGACTGTTCATTCAGATTGTGACTTTGTGTTTTCACAGCTGAAACTAACTTGAACAGGTTTTCTTGTCGTCATTCAGTTTGTATCCTTTTTTGCAGTCGCAGGTGAAGGAACCAGGAGAGCTGATGCAGATTTGTTCACAGTCGTGATTCCCCTCAACGCACAGGTCGATGGCTAAACACACACACACACACAGACATATTCATATTTATACAATCATCTTAAACTCTGCCTGGATATATTTAACTTTTATCATCCATGTGTGAAATAAATTCTCTCTATGTCTGACTGTATCTTCCCTTCTATATATTCTGCACCTTGATCACTGCCACAGTTAATGTCCAGTTGTCACCTGCACATGTTTTGCCGTCGTTGTTCAGTGTGTATCCTGGCAGACAGAGACAGTGGAAGGAGCCCGGCGAGCTCTCGCAGATGTGTTCGCAGCCGTGATCCGACTCCAGACACAGATCCACACCTGCAGAGGAGGACAGGTCATGTGAGGCCATCCTGGATCAGGATTATCAAAAATTAAGGCCACCGACATAAATACAGTGTTTTCTCTTAGCCCCGCCCACTGATTTGAAGTGGGCGGGGCTCTATTTGTAGCTAACAGTTTAGTCCTTCATATAGACTTAAAGACTTCTTTCTCCGGCTGAGCAATGAAATGTTTTACACTTCGGGGATTTGAGTCAGTTATGAGAAGTATTAAGTTCTGTGTGGTTAGACGGACATGGTGGGTTTTTTTTTTTATTCTGGCTAGACACTAATAGTCTTTTAATAATAGAGGATCTAGTGTTTCCCAGGTTGCACAGACTCTGTTGCAGGTTTTTATTTGTCTTGTGATGAAGTGACTTTAAATAGAAATAATACATCAGTGGTGATATATGTAAAGGTTTTAATGGTTTTTATACTCATATTACTACTAGAATTACTCATCTCATAGCTCAGGTATTTTATAAACTTTGTTTTTGTTGGTGAAAATGTTTTTGTTCTGGCTTCACCCAAAACTTTGGAGAAAAAATAATATAATGAAACCTGAGATTATACATCTAATCTAAACCAAGTGAAAATAACATCCAGCCAAAGGCTGCTTGATTTGTCTTTCAAAAGCCAGCCGTGTTTTAAAACTCCTGCTCGGCACTTTAAAACACGGCTGTAAATGGTTTTTGTGGCGACACCAATTAAAACGTCAAACATACACTTTGGATTTCAGAGACAGTGAAGTCATTTCCTTTTTCCCAGCAGCCTTACCACAGAGCTTGTCCTGGAACTGGAGTCCAAACTGGTGGATGAGGTCGAATGACTCCACCAGGAAGACGTGATCTTCGAATGGCGGGGACGCCATGGCTCTCAGTGATGTCATATCGGCCCTGGCCACTCCCACGGCGTAGATCTCAATGCCTTTATCTCTGGCCTCAGCTGCCACCTCGGCCACGCGGTCCTGAGGACGCCCGTCGGTCACGATAACGGCCACATTGGGGACCTGAGGGGAAGGAAATCTCCGGATCAGACACAAGGGAAGGTACCAGTCCACTTCATGAAAACAAAACACAACACTTCTGGAGTGAAATGACTGCATTGTTGTGTAATCAGGTGGAGCTGATGGGATGGTGTGTCCTGTAGGACCTTCGGCCGGTCTCCCTCCTCTGCACTGAAGGCCACGTTCATCATGTATTTGATGGCGAGTCCAGTCATGGTGCCTTGAGCAAGGGGGATGATCTGGTTGATGCCTTTGACCATGGCGTCCAGGTTGCTGTGTGTCTTCAGAGAGAACTCACTGCGGACCTGCAGAGTGGGAAGAAAGTGTTGAGGTCCACTCATAATGTTTATCAAAGCAGAGCCAAAGGAAAAATGAAACACACGGTATGGACCTTTAACGTCTACTTTTGGACCTTTAAACTTATCTGTTCGATATTTCCATTATGAATGAAAGCTCCAGAAACTGAACAGATTGATGGGGCTTAATTTTGACTGAACACTCTTCTGCTCTAAATAGAGCCTGTGGCGGTTTGGGACGAGGATGAGGAGGGACTGAATGATGAAGGCCTGGATGTGCGTCTACGCTACCTGGCTGGAGTATTGAACTACTCCCACTCTGGTGGTGTTGGGTCCAATATCCAGGGTGTCCAGGATGTCGATCATGAACTTCCTCATGGTCTCGAACTCGTGTGGCCTAACGCTGCGGGAGCTGTCAATGAGAAAGACCAGATCCACTGGACCAGACTTACATTTCTGGGCAGGATCTGGGACAAAGAAGAGGAGCAGAAACGGTTAAAAGGAATAAATATATTTGGTGTTTACATGAAATTTGAATCAAGTTGTTTGGATGGTGTCACACTCTCTGTGATGTCACCCAGGTCATAGATGTCCTGACTCCGCCCCTAACTGCAGGCCAATCCAATAAAGGGACAAAAAGTTCAGACACTTTGTTGTTTGATGTCACTCAAAGAGGCCACACCTTCAATTTACTTTGACACGTTCACAAATTACAACAGTATAAATGTTTTCATGTTTTTTGTTGAATAACACCAGTCATGTTCTTCAGGTTAGAGACATTAAACGTCCCTGTGGAGTCAACAGAGCTGTGAAGATGCTTTATGAATAATGAGACATTTCCTCCTGTCTTCTCTTGTGTGTGTGTGATTTTCATTAATCGGTGTAGCTTTTATATTGTTTACCACCTGAGCTCAGGTCTCTGTGACTTCAGCCGCTGACGGCGCCTGTTTTTGTCTTTAATCTCCACCGTCTCTGTGGTGAATCATCATCTGGGCTCAGAAGCAGCAGACTGAGGTATGAGCTGAGCTGTGTAACTTTATAACTTGGGAAATAATAGTTTGATTCATGAACGTCTAGAATCTCCTCACAGGGATCGAAGGCTAGGAGTCTGAACAGAGGCGGTGGGGGATTGTTGTGGATCTTTAGTTTCAGACAGACATGAGCAGTGACTGGTTTCATAGTCTGCTCATATAAATCAGATCAGCTGCAGAAAACAGCATCCAAACTACAGGGCTGATACGTTTACAGCCTTTAAAGGTTCTGCAGAAGAGCTTTTCAACAATAATGTACCAACAACTGGAGGAGCAGAGCAAAGGAGGAAGTGGACTTTGGTTTAGTGTGTTAGTACGCAGCATTCAGGTCAAAAGAATCTACAGGAATTTCCTCCAGTGAAGAAAACAGCCTACATTAAATCCCATCAAAACCTTCAGACAGTTTTTACCTGCTCCCTCAATGTCATTAGTGAGGCTGGATCTCTTTCCCAGTCCTGGTCCGGATCAACAGATGGTGGAGGGTCCAGTTGGACTATTTTTTTTTCTCCATGTGTCAGTAACCTCATGTTACGTGTCTGTTTTCATAGCTCGATAACATTTAATAACCAGCTGCTCTTAACAGTATGACTTAGTTTGAGCCACTGTGGGCTCACGCTGGATAGTCAGTTTTTGTTGACTCTCTATTCAGCTGAGCTTCTTGTATATTATTGATATTTTTACTGGCCTTTCTTTTTTTCACATCTTGCGGACCGAGAATATGAAGGAGCATGAACGCGGAGGATCGTGGTTAACAAAGATTAATCAGGATTATCTACATTATCTAACAGTGAAATGATGATTCACTGAGTTGGATCACAGGTGGAGAAGTCTGAAAATTTTCTGAAAGCTCAGAGTTGATTTTGTTTGTTTTTACATGTTTGTCTCTTATTCTGAGAAATTGTGAAAATAACAAAATACAGAGAAAATAAAGTCTATTTATGTTTCTATTTCCATTTCAAGGAGGCATTTTTGTCCCTAATGAGTGCAGACCTGTAAACAGTCTTTCTTTTGTCTTAAACTTCGTTGGCAGACTGACCTGCTTTCGGCCTGGCGGCGGTGAGGACAGCCAAGGTCAGCAGAATGAATCCACCCAGAGCACTGAACCGTCTCATCTTCATCCTGATGATACCGATCTACCAGACGGCTGATCACAGCTGGACTCGGCTGGAACTGGATTAAACTGTGAGTGGGAGGGTTTGAGGGAAACGGGCAGAAATACCAACAAGGTTACATGAGGGAGAGTTTTGGGGCTCTTTAATAAGACTCAGTTATTCAGCTGTTAGATTTGATTCCAGAGACATTTTTTAGTTTTGTTTTTAAACAGAATGAATGAATGATGGTCTTTTAAAAACAAGCAGCAACTTAAAAAAAAAGGTTGTCCAAGGTCAAAGGACAAGGACTGAGGGGTGGAGCTGATCTGCCCTGGTACAGTCTGTCAATCATACAGTAGCCACACCGCCTAATACACCTCCTTTATGGTCTATTTAGTAAACAGGCCACAAACAGAAAACAAATAATCTAAAACATCTGTGTGTGTGTGTGTGAGTGTTCAGTGGTCATGATGGCGATGATGAGCGTGTCTGTTGAAGTGGGAAATTCCAGTCCTGCCCCGTTGTAAAATACTTGGCTCCAAACACCTGGATCAGGTGCTTGGCAGTTTCTGCTAATAGCCGACTGTTAAACACACACAGTTCCTGATCCGCCTCAGTCGGTCAGCATCACTGAAGTCCTTCAGCAGCACAGCAATAATCAACATGTCTGAAGGCTCTGTAAATTCAAAAAGGCATGAAGACCACCTCTCCCTTTAGTCCACAGAGACGGGTCTTTTGGAGGCTTATCTCTGTCTGACAGGAAGCCGGATTCTGTGGTCCAGGATCAGGTCTGAGCTCTGAGTCAACACATAAAGCACAAAGGCTCTTTTCTCTGCTCGTTGTCTTCCTTCCTTCTTTGCCCACTCGCTCTCATCCCTCGCCCGTGTTTTTGCAAACATCCACGTGGGGGTGCAAAGGTCAGTCAAACATTTGGAGCTCCTTATTTTTTTCACATTTTCAAGGATCCTCTGCAGCGGTGACTTCCAGATTTTGGTGATGGCCTGCAGTGACTTCACTGTCCGCAGCCTGAACAACAGTCCAAGTCCTGTGTGACCGTTTGTCATCCGCCAGCTCCGGATTCATTCTAATGATTTATTCCTTAATCTTTCACTTTGTTGAAAAGTTCCTCACCTTCTTGGATTCTAATGGTGTGAAAAACCAAGATGGCCGACAGACTGATGGGTGACGTCAGTGAGGTCATAATAACCTGCTGACGGACGACCAATCAGCTCAGCTTTTAATGGATGACTTCACACACAAAAAAAGTCTTCATCAAAGAACAAAGAGAGAAAACGATGAAGTGAAAGCAAACACTCTTTCAATATATCAGCTCTTTCAGTTTGGTCTCAGTCCAGGCGTGTGTGTGTGTGTGTGTGTGGGTGGGTGCGTGTGCGTGTGTGTGTTTGCGCGTGTGGGTGGTGGGGGGGGGGACAAAGAGTCCTCAGTCTAACTTTCTGTAGCCCCCAAAGCCCTTCCTGTCTCCTCATGTCCACCAACTGACAGTCTACAACAATCCAGCACACACACACACACACATTCTCACTGCTCCCCCACAGACCAATAAAAAATTACCCACAAAGAGAATCATTCAGCTCCGATCAAATATTTTCTCGTAAAACGACTCACTGACTCGGATTCTGGACTCGGCCGCTTCTTGTCTTGACCGTGAGTTTGTTAAATATGGAACTGAAGATCCTCAGTTCACATTTACAAGTAAAAACTGTGTCTGCTCTGTTGTCCTCTCTCTTTAGAGGTCCAACCAACGAGTAATGAGCTGAGTGACCTTTTTACTTCTGACCTGAGAGAAAATCTGCAGAGCTAAAGTATGTATATGTGTTAACAGAGCTGCCTGTGAGAAAGGAGTCAAAGAGCAGCAGCGGCTGTTTACGTTGGCACAGACGTGAGATTAACGTGACGAATGGAACAGTGGCTGTTTCGTGAAAGGCCTTTTCAAATCCCAACTGTGAAAAAAACTAACTGATGGATTTCCTCCCATCTGATTTGTGGTGGAGTAGAATGTCAGCAGAGTGAAAGGTTAAACAAAAAATCAGCTCCATCACGACACTCCAGCTACTGTTGCTCCTGAACCAGGAGGAAACTGAACACCATATCGAGTTTAATTCAGTGTAAACACTCATCACCCGTTTTTTAAAACAAGAGTTAGGTGGTTCAGTATGTAGCCCCGCCCCTAACCCCTCCCCTCCTTCCTGCTCTGTTTCCCTCTAAATGGAGCATCATTTAAAAAATGAACATCATGTTGTATTGAAGACTGTAAACTAGAGACTGAGACCATAAACTCATCAGGAAAACGTTTACTGAGGAGGAGGAGGGACATTTTCCCATAGACTTCAATATAAAGGAGGAGGAGGGACATTTTCCCATAGACTTCAATATAAAGGAGGAGGAGGGACATTTTCCCATAGACTTCAATATAAAGGAGGAGGAGGGACATTTTCCCATAGACTTCAATATAAAGGAGGAGGAGGGACATTTTCCCATAGACTTCAATATAAGTGAGGAGGAGGGACATTTTCCCATAGAATTCAATATAAAGGAGGAGGAGGGACATTTTCCCATAGAATTCAATATAAGGGAGGAGGAGAGACATTTTCCCATAGACTTCAATATAAATGAGGAGGAGGGACATTTTCCCATAGAATTCAATATAAGGGAGGAGGAGAGACATTTTCCCATAGACTTCAGTACAGTCTGACTTCTACCTACCACCAGAGGAGACACCAGTTTGTGGCTAGTTAGCATGCTAGCACACTTTCTCCTCTGTATGAAGCAGTTTTGTAAAAACGTGTCTGCGGTTCATTGTTTCCTTTTCTGAGGTGAATGGACCTTTTCAGAGTGACTTTCAGTTTGAGCTCATTTTAAATACTTTATAAAGCTGCACCAGTTTAACATTTAATGATATTCATTATTATGAAAAAACAGTAAATCAAAGATCCTCATATGGTGGATCTCACAATAATCCAGGGCATTTCCATCGACTTCTGGATTTGTTCTTTAAGCAGTTTTTCTCGTATGTGCTGACGAATGATGTTGGTCTGAATGATCGAGTGCTCAGAAGATCGATAATCAGTTTGTTACAGGACGGGCGGGAAGGGGAGGGACAGTTGTCAGTTTTTGGTGTCTTAGCAGTGACGACACTTCTGTTTGTATTGTAGGAGGCCTGGAGTTTCTGTTAGTGCTGCCCTCTAGGGAAGGCGCCATGTTAAGGCTTTTTCCAGATTTCCTCTGAAACGGCTCCGGATGTTCAGTCGTTGACCTGCAGCATCTGCACAACAAATCAGAGCGTCCGGCTGCTTCGGCAGCGTAACGACAGGTGAGGAGCAACAATTCATCTGACACATCAACTTAATCCAGAGTTGGTTCAACTGATTTTTCTGATTATCAATTACCACTTTATTTATTTAGTATTTCATTAAATCAAAATGTTGATCGTCTGTCTGTGGGGTTTTTTTTTGGGGGGGGGGGTTGAGTTTGACTGACAAAACATTTTCCCTCTGCTCTAAAAGGAAATCTGAACAGATGTCAACATTGATCAGTGCTGATAATAAACTAGGGGAGCTGCAGTACTATCAGATATGTGATTTTGGAAAAGTCACCTACACTGACTTTGCGTTGCTGCTGACTGCTGTTTGTTTTCAGCAACGTCCTGCAGCACACGTCAGCTCAGAGATGAAGGTGCTTGAAGGGAAACACAACCTTAACCTTAAAGAATAAAGAGCCTGTTCAGGGAAAAGAGGTGAGACCAACTTCAGAAACATACAGGACTGATCCAGAGACTCTGATTGGCTGTGACGTCACCCACCGGAGCCAATAGGAGCGTCCGATGTAGAGACGTGACTCTAGACGTCACTATCAAAGATGGAGGAAGAGAATGGACGGATAAACACACAGAAGTAACTGTGCAGTTCCCTTGGGATTAATATGATTAACTGATAGCCTGTTAATTTTACTTTTATTTGGTTGTTTGTATTGATTATTATGTTAATCACATTGAATTTGTTTAATCATAAATGGATTTATTGTATTATTATTGAGCATCGTGTCTGTTTAGAACCAAAGCAGATTGTCACATAAATAAAACTATGAGGTGAAAGTCTCCTTGTTTTTTCCAGAACAAGAAAACAGTCTGCTGATAAAGAGACTTTTTCTTTTAATGGTATACTGTCAACAAATACGTTTTTTTTTTTTTTTTTTAAATGTAAAATTAACTTTATAAGTGATAAAATGACACCTTGTTAACCTGAATAAAAACAATAATTTTGTGTTTTAGACGGATCAGATAAGTTAATGTTTCAGTGTTTAAAAAACAAGGCGTCTGCTCAGATCTGAGTGTTTACTGAAGAGGAAGGTGTGTGTGAGAAACCTGCAGGTGATTATCTGCTTATCCACACACACACACACACACACACACAGCAGGACCAGGACCAGGACCAGTGGTCAGATAACAGATCTGGAACGGAGTACAAACACACACACGTGTTTTCCAGTGCAGCCTGTTACTGTAGATCGACTGTATGCTGCATCAGCTCTGAGCTGTGCTGAAGGTGAATGACTGACTGTTGGATGAAGTGTTTTAACTGAACTAACTGCATCGTTACAGAGTCTGAATCATCTGGACGGAGACTGAAGCTGCAGGATGAGAAGAACAAGTTCTTAACCAACAAGCTACGGAACCAGTTCAGGTCAGTTCAACTGACCACAATAACAGATTATTATTATTATTATTATCTGATATTGATTGTTCTTCTGTTGTCAGACTGTAAGTGAACTGAATTTAACTCATAATCTGGAGTGTTATCAAATCCAGTTTAGATCCTGGTCTGATTAATCCAGGAAGTTTTATCAGTTGCCTTTAGGATGAGTTTGTAAAACAGCTGGAGAACATCTGATCTCAACAGACCATCAACCAGCCTGATGTTGGTTTGGTGCTGGACTCTGGAGGCTTGGTCTTTGTTTCAGTCACAAAGGGCCCTTCAGATTTAACATCGGTGATCTGCACTGTTGTGAAAACAGAGCGACCATGGACCTGAGAGACGCCCCCTCCTAAAATCAGCTGACCCCCCCCCGACATGGATGAGCCTGACTTCATGGGCGAAGACAGAGAAGGTGAGCAGAGGGCGGCTTTGTTGAGCACTGACAGATTCCTGAAGTCAGTTTAACAGAAACAGATGGATCCTGTTTTGACTCCATCAAGCTATCATTTCTAATGCAAGTTCTCGGAATCTGCTCTATTCTGTGATTCTTCACGAACAAAGAAGACATGAAGAGTTAAATAAAAATATGACTCATAACCAAAAACTTTATAAAAGTGGAGGTAGACTCAGTCTGGTCTAAGTGGAGCCAATTTTTATGGTCTCTAGTTTACAGTCTTCAACACAACATGATGTTCATTTTTTAAATGACGCTCCATTTAGAGGGAAACAGACCAGAAGGAGGGGAGGGGTCAGGGGGCGGGGCTACTGTGTGACTGACAGACTGTACCACCCAATCAAGATAGAGTCCAGAGCAGGTCAGATCCAGTCCTCACTCCTCCTCAGCCTGAGACATGAGGCAAACATTTTATAATCTCATGTTCTCATAAAAGCTAAACAAACAAATTTACACAAATTACACCTCATTAAAAAAGAGTTGAAAAATCCCAGACTCCTCTGTGTCATCGTGCTGTAGAGACTTTCTGATTTTGTTCTGACAAACAGACTGATCCAAAAACACAAAAACAGTACGGAATAAATGACGCTGTAAAAACAACTTTGTTCAACATTTCACATCTCAGCCTCGGCTCAGTTGTATCTTATTCACCACATTCTATCGTCTGACTCGCGACCCCTGGTGTCCATCCCACGACCTCCTGTCAGGGTCGTGACCCTCAGGTTGAGCAGCAGTGACAGCTGACAGATATTTGACCTGAACTGACGTCCTGGTTCAAAGTCTCAGTTTGGTGGAGGGAAGATGACGAGAAGCACTTCCAACTTATGATGAGTGTCAGCTGTGCTACAGCATGAAGCCTTTAACATCTACCTTTAGACCACCTGGACCCTGAAACCTTTAGACCACCTGGACCCTGAAACCTTTAGACCACCTGGACCCTGAAACCTTTAGACCACCTGGACCTTTAAACCTTTAGACCACCTGGACCCTGAAACCTTTAGACCACCTGACCCTGAAACCTTTAGACCACCTGGACCTTTAAACCTTTAGACCACCTGGACCTTTAAACCTTTAGACCACCTGGACCCTGAAACCTTAAGACCACCTGGACCTTTAAACCTTTAGACCACCTGACCCTGAAACCTTTAGACCACCTGGACCTTTAAACCTTTAGACCACCTGACCCTGAAACCTTTAGACCACCTGACCCTGATACCTTTAGACCACCTGGACCCTGAAACCTTTAGACCACCTGGACCCTGAAACCTTAAGACCACCTGGACCTTTAAACCTTTAGACCACCTGACCCTGAAACCTTTAGACCACCTGACCCTGAACCTTTAGACCACCTGGACCTTTAAACCTTTAGACCACCTGACCCTGAAACCTTTAGACCACCTGGACCCTGAAACCTTTAGACCACCTGACCCTGAAACCTTTAGACCACCTGGACCTTTAAACCTTTGGACCACCTGGACCTTTAAACCTTTAGACCACCTGGACCTTTAAACCTTTAGACCACCTGGACCCTGAAACCTTTAGACCACCTGGACCTTTAAACCTTTAGACCACCTGGACCCTGAAACCTTTAGACCACCTGGACCCTGAAACTTTTAGACCACCTGGACCCTGAAACCTTTAGACTATCTGGACCCTGAAACCTTTAGACCACCTGGACCTTTAAACCTTTAGACCACCTGGACCCTGAGACCTTTAGACCACCTGACCCTGAAACCTTTAGACCACCTGGACCCTGAAACCTTTAGACCACCTGGACCCTGAAACCTTTAGACCACCTGGACCCTGAAACCTTTAGACCACCTGGACCTTTAAACCTTTAGACCACCTGACCCTGAAACCTTTAGACCACCTGGACCTTTAAACCTTTAGACCACCTGGACCTTTAAACCTTTAGACCACCTGGACCTTTAAACCTTTAGACCACCTGACCCTGAAACCTTTAGACCACCTGGACCTTTAAACCTTTAGACCACCTGGACCTTTAAATAAACCCTTTCTGGCTCAGATTAGATGTTGTGTTACATCCCGTCAGTCTTTCTGCAGGTTTTCGTACCACACACTGCCGTGGCTCTGTCGGACAGTCATGCTCTACCAAACCTCTGTCAACAAGAAGTGTGTCGTGCTGCCAAATGTTTGGACCGCTGGCTTCCAACCAGCTGGTCGGAACAAGCCGAAGGGTTTGCTGGAGAAGGAAGGAGATGTTTCTGTTCCACAGATGTTTGTGAATAGGCAGAGCATCCCTTTGGTCCAGGATTAAATATCTCAACAACTGTTGACATGTTAGACATTTAACATGTCAACCCGACTTCATGTGATGACACCAGCAGCTTTTCATTTACTCATTAACATTAACTTCATCTAGATGATGGACGTTTTCCTGGACTCCTGATACATTCATGCTCACTTCAGGGTGAACTGTTTCCACCTCTGTGATCTCTTTACTTTGAGCCACCATCAGGACAAAATTTAAATTCATTGACGAATAAACTTTGGTTTGTAGTTAAACGTCTGAAAATTCAAACGGTAGCTCATCATTTGTCCATCATCTTAGTTTTTTAAAACCAGAAGAAACCAGATTTGGAGGAGAAGGTGGATCTGACCTGTTCTGGACTCTCTCCTGACTGGGGGGGGGGGAGACAGACGGAGGGGGAGAGAGACAGGGGGAGGTAGAGGAGGGCGACAGGATGGAGGACTGTGGTGGTCCTGTATCTGGTTCGGGTTTTGACTGACAGACTGAACAGTGAACTTCTTGTTAGCAGCTTCAGATTGGAACCAGATGTGGACTCTGCTGGATTCTGTCACTGTTGTAGCTCTCTGACTGACTGACTGTTTCCAATCAGTCGACCTCATTAACGTCTCATTATCTAAATTAAACTCAAATCTAATTAGAATTCATCATTAAATCTGGTCGGTTCAGAGTTTTGAACTGAAAATTGAACCCGTTTGTTTTCTGGAGCAGCAGTTTAAGACGTCCGGTCTTCAGAGATCTGGATCACCAAATCGGGACTCAGCAGTAGTCTGCTAGACCAGAACCTTTCTACGGGCTCTGAGTCCAGAGATGGTCTGGACTGTACAGGCTCACACTGAGACCAGGTTTCATGTCTGAACTGGTCTGTCCTGACCGTCTCCTCCAGAGAGCCAGTGTGATCCCACAGCTCTGTCCTTCATCGGAGGACAGACAGGAGGGGACATTTGTTCAGTCTTCATCAGACATTAGAATTAGGAGGACTGACCATCAGTCAGAACCCTTAACCAGTCCAGATGTGTCCCTCTGAGCTTTAATTTAATGTTTGATGATAAAATGTCCAACAGTCTGTTTTTAGATTTCATCTGAACTCTGAGGAAAGACAGAACCGGACCGAGTCTGTCCTCTTTAACTCTGAAACTTAATGCTGAACTGTTTCCATCTGGTCCCGTCAGACCACCGGCCCGGACCCCCCCAGGCGGACCCGGCTCCGCTGTACCCCCCCGGCCTGTCCCCAGACCCGGTCAGCCCTCTCACTCACCTGGGGACGCTGCTGGCCGGACACGACGCTCCGAGGACCGGGGACGGATGGCACGGGTAAGGTGGACTAAGACAAAAGGTCCAAACACACTGTCCCGGGTCAGGAGGGGGGGTCCGAGTCTGATCCCGGACCAGGCAGGTCTCCGGTCTGCAGTCTCTGGTCTTAGTGTCTCCGGTCTCCTTGTCTCGTGTCTCCGGTCTCCGGTCTCCGGTCTCTGGTCTCCGGTCTTAGTGTCTCCGGGCTCCGGTCTTTAGTCTTAGTGTCTCCGGTCTCCGGTCTCTGGTCTTAGTGTCTCCGGTCTCCTTGTCTCGGGTCTCCGGTCTTTAGTCTTAGTGTCTCCGGTCTCCTTGTCTCGGGTCTCCGGTCTTTAGTCTTAGTGTCTCCGGTCTCCGGTCTCTCCTCTCTCCTCCTTCTCCTGTCGGTCTGGACTGAGGAGGCGGATGATGGAGTGAAGGTATTAAAGGTCCAGGAGGACTTGGACAGACCCCTCCCCCGGTCTGTGGAGTCCAGGAGAGGAGGACTGAGTTGGGCTGCCGACCGGCCCTTAAAATACGGGACCGTCCCGAATTAGGACACCCAAAGACCGGATCCTGATGGGACTGATGAGGGACCGGCTGAGTCCCTGATGTGAGACTTTATTACAGGAGACTGAACAGCCCTGGGTCACTATGGAGACCGGAACTCTGTCGTTTCTATTGGTTCTCTCTGACCAATAGAAAGCTGTCACCTGTTGCTATGGCGAGGTGCTGCTATTGGTTCTCTTTATATTTGATGTGCTAACAGGCTAACATGTGCTAATTAGCCATGACCTGTTTGTAGACCCGGACCTGGACTCTGTCGGCTCTGGTCTGCAGAGTGAAGCCTTAAACCTTCATCCTGTCTGATGACCATCAGGGGGCGACTGCTCTGGTCTTAAAAGGGTCAGACTGTACTGAAGTCTATGGGAAAATGTCCCTCCTCCTCCTTTATATTGAAGTCTATGGGAAAATGTCCCTCCTCCTCCTTTATATTGAAGTCTATGGGAAAATGTCCCTCCTCCTTTATATTGAAGTCTATGGGAAAATGTCCCTCCTCCTCCTTTATATTGAAGTCTATGGGAAAATGTCCCTCCTCCTCCTTTATATTTAAGTCTATGGGAAAATGTCCCTCCTCCTTCTCAGTAAACGTTTTCCTGATGAGTTTATGGTCTCAGTCTCTAGTTTACAGTCTACAAAAACGCAAATGGCCGACAGACAAATGTCAACGTGGAATGCTCAGCTACCAGACCGATGTCTGTTGGTTTGATTAATAATGAAGGAGCAGCTACAGGAAGTGACCTAATCCGACTAGTTCTTTTCTGACTTTGTCTTTGGAGTAACGGTTAACTCTGATTTACGTGTAAGACGGAGATAAAGAGAAAACGTTTTCAGGAAACTTGAAGCTGAAGGCTGATGTGTTTTTATTTTAAGGACCTTCCCTTACCTGAACTCTGACCTTACAGCCAGTTTGTGGACACTCAGGAGGGTTTCCTGTCTGAGGTTCTATTTTACTGCACTGACGTTCGCTGACAAACCGAACCACGACTGTTGTCGTGACACCGTTCAGACTCTGGACCAGGACTTCGACTGCCTGGACCCCCCCCTTCTGTGTTCCTGCTGTGAAATACCAGAAGGCACACTGACCTTTGACCTTTGAAGAGGGAAGGTCTAATTTAGACCATTGGTGGCACCCTGGTGACTGACCCCCCCCCACCACACACACACACAGGTCAGCAGGCTGAAGTGCTCTCTGTTTTACTCTGTTGTGCTGATCACAGAATTGAATCAGAACCAGATATGCAAAATCATTATACTGCAATTTTATTTTCTCTGTTAAAATATAAAAATGTGATGTTTGTTGCACCAGACAAGCTTGTTCCTTCAGATCTGTACATTCTTTTTGATAGTGTATTAATGAGAGATGAGACACTGACTCTCAGAGGGGGCAGGGAAGAGTCCATCCGTCTGCTCACTCATGGTTTAGACCTTCACCATCAGGTCGTCCTGTTGACTCACTTTAAGCACTTTGTGTGGATAAGGAGAGCAAAAAAAAAAACTCTGTAAGAGCAGCCGGTTAACGTTTGGTTTGTCAGGTCAAACTAAATCTGCATCAAAAACTAAAACTTGATGAAACAAGTTTCATTCATGCAAAAAGAAATGAAGAATCACATGAAACTGGATTTATTCATTGAACATAGGTCAGTCAGTTTCAGTCATGTTGCTCCTTCAAAGAAAGAGATTTACATTTTAAATTAAAGTAAATTGTTTCTGTTATAATTATATATAATTATCAGCAAATGAGCTGCTGTGTTAAAACCTCCAGTCTGTTTATTGTCTGTTGGCCATCTTGGTTTTTTAAACTAGCTGGAACCAGATGAGGGGAAAGTGGATCTGACCTGCTCTGTACTCTATCCTGATTGGGTGGTCCAGTCTGTCAGTCACACCATAGCCCCGCCCCCTAACTCCTCCCCTCCTTCCTGGTCTGTTTCCCTCTAAATGGAGCATTATCTAAAAAATGAACATCATGTTGTATTGAAGACTGTAAACTAGAGACTGAGACCATAAACTCATCAGGAAAACGTTTACTGAGGAGGAGGAGGGACATTTTCCCATAGACTTCAATATAAAGGAGGAAGATAGACATTTTCCCATAGACTTCAATATAAAGGAAGAGGAGGGACATTTTCCTATAGACTTCAGTATAAAGGAGGAGGAGGGACATTTTCCCATAGCCTTCAGTATAAAGGAGGAGGAGGGACATTTTCCCATAGACTTCAGTATAAAGGAGGAGGAGGGACATTTTCCCATAGACTTCAATATAAGGGAGGAGGAGGGACATTTTCCCATAGACTTCAATATAAGGGAGGAGGAGGGACATTTTCCCATAGACTTCAGTATAAGGGAGGAGGAGGGACTTCTTGTTTATTTTAGTGCTTTTCAGTTGAACAGTTGTGTTCCGTCATATTAAATAAAATAATAAATAAAGTCAAATACTTTTGTTAGTGTCCTATAATGGATCTTACCTCCACGTTTTTTAGTGTCTTCGTCCTTTTTTGTAGTTGGTTTTAGTCGTCGTTCACAACGCTCTGTCATTTGGTTCCCTCCTCCCTTCGTGTCAACAGGCTTCATTATGAGCAGCATTCCAGACCTGAGCCCCGGGGCCGGGGCCCCAGGGCCAGAGCTCCACGTCGGGCTCCTCATGACTTCATTACTGCGCAGAGAAAACACAGCTGAAGTGACAGCTGCCTTTGTTATCAGAGCTGCACGGGGCCGGTCCTGCTCTGTCGGACAGCTACCTGCCGCTCCGCTGAATATTTAAAATCTAATCACACACATGAGTTTGTTGATTTTGATTCAGCAGGATTGTAATCAGCAACATGAAAAAAAAAGGTTTTTCAGCAGATTCATGAAGGAGAAAAAAAATTATAATATTTCAATTTAAAATTGAAATGAGTTCGACTATTTTTGTTTTGATTTTGGGGGTAAAATCTTTTCTTCTGATTTTTTTGTTTATAATCAGCTAAAAACACCTTTAAAGGTAAAATATGAATAAGAGACGCCAAAACGAATCCGTCTGTGGTTGTCAGGCTTTGATCCGCTCGCTCGACAGTTCGCCTGCTGTTCGTTTTGGCCCTGACTCAGATTTAATACGACAGGAAAGGCCTTTCATTGTATTTGACTGAGGTCAAACTAATGAATGATGGAAACAATAACTGAGTAAATTTGAACAAAAACTCAAAAGTTAGCTGGTTTAAATGTTCACGTTCTCATTTATTCATGCTGCAGAGTGTTTTTAGCAGCAGAAGCGTCACCTGTTCCTCCATTAACCTGCAGCCTCCGTCACTTCAGTCCAGTGTCTGGAGCAGGAACTAAGACTGTCGGTCTAAAGGGACACACACCGACGTCCAGTTTGTTCCTGCGACTTTCTCAGCACTTAAACCGCCTTCAGTCGTTTGGGGAGTTTCAGCCACAGACTGTTAAAAACTCAGCCATATTTCACACGTTCGACTGATCGCCATGTTTAGTCAACAGCAGCCCACAAACATGAAGGAAATCACAGTTCTTTAATCAACAACAGGTCGGCTCAGAACCTTCAGGGAAGTGTGACACAAACTCATGACAACACAACTGAAGTCGCTCTGCCGCTCCATTTGGTTCACGTCTCACATCACTGGATTCTAGTTGGTGTCATCTTCAGCTGTACTTTGTCTTTAGTGCTAATTAGCTCATGTTAGCATTCGCATGTGACTCTTTATTATTGTGTTTTTCTTTGGTGACCAATTTTTTTATTTATTTTTATTTTTTTTGTATGTTGTTTTGATTTGTCCTCATAATCAGCCTCCAGCTGACTCATTGTTTTCTTTTCCAATCAGGAGACTGGATTCAGGATTTCAAGGCTGTCAGCTGCTGGGAACGACGAGGGAACCAGGAAGAGAAGCCCACGCAGACCAAAGCATCATCATCCTGCACGCCAAGGTGGCTCAGAAGTCCTACGGCAACGAGAAACGGTTCGATGATTAAAGCTGAGCAGACGTGAAACAACAGAAACTTTACTCGTCAGTTTAGTGAAACACGACACAGCTCAGGTTTGTGTGTCTGCTGTCTGAATCCATGTTATATCTGCAGGTTCTTCTGCCCTCCTCCGTGTGTTTACATCAGCGGCCATGGATGGAGGGTCATGCAGGATCAGCTGAAAGGTGAAGAAGAAAAATTGGTTTTAGAGAAAAGCTCCTCATCTCCTCAGCTCATGTGTTCTGTTGTTCCCTCCGTCCCTCCTTCCTCCCTGTCGTCCAGCTGCTGGCTTCGGAGACTCTGTATATCGAGTGTGTGGCTACATGTGTCTGGACAACTCCACCCAGTCTCAGGCCGACACCTTCAAACTGATCTTTGATCAGCAGCCAAACTCTAAGGTGAGAGTCTGAAGTCTTTAAGGTTTTCTCCTGTTAGTCAGTTAAACTGTTAGTGAAGGTGGAACGTGTGAATGAAGATCGACCACACTGTCCAAACATGAACCTCAAAGAAGTCACTAAAGATTCAAAAGGTAGAAGCTCAGAAACCAACATCAAAACTCTGAGATCAGGAAGATACAGGACTGATCCCAGAGACCTCAGAGAGTCTGATCCTGGTTCAGGTGGACCAGCTTCTCCTCCACAGACCTGAACTCAACAACACCCCCCTCATCACAGACACACAACACCGCTGTCAACACTCAGTATGTTCAATCAGATGGGCAGAGTCAGACTCTCCAGGTCCACGCCATTAACTCTCTGACTCTCTCTCTCTCTCTCTCTCTGTCTCTCTGTCTGTCTCTGCAGATGTTTGCCTGTGCCAAGTCCCTGTTCATCTCCGATCAGGACAAGAGGAAGCATTTCCGCCTCCTGCTGCGGCTCTTCCTGGGCAGCAGACAGGAAGTGGGTTCGTTCCAGAGCAGAATGATCAAAGTGATCTCCAAACCTTCTCAGAAGAGACAGTCCATGAAGAACGCCGACTGTGAGTCTGTTTCTGTCCGTCTGTCTCCTGCTGTCGCTCCAGCTCAGTCATTTTTATCGTTAGATATTTGCCTGTGATCGTCACTGTGAGACGCTCAGAGTCTCAGGGAGGTTCAGCCCCCAAAAACTAGGTCCCCCCACAATCCACCTGGACCTGAGCCTGGACCTTAACCTGGACCTTAACCTGGATCTGTACCTGGACCTGGACCTGAACCACTTGGTTTTTATGTGTCAGTTTTTTTAGAAGTGCTGTTGAAGGTCATTAGATGGGCTGAAGGTTTAAGGCTCTTCAGCTTTGGCTTTGCTTTACAGACTTCCAGGTCCAGGTTTATAGAGGGTCCGGGTCCAGGTTTATAGAGAGTCCGGGTCTGGGTGGATGTTATATTGTTATGGATGTTAATTATTCAAATTATTCAAACATTCAATTTAAATGTTTATAAATTGATTCAATCATCATGACGAACATTTTATAAAACTTTGTTCTGTGTGTCACTGCAGGTCACAGAGTCTGATTCAGGCATACACACACACACACTCTAAAAAGGGACATCATCCTGAGAGCTGAGATTGCAGATCAGGTGACATCAGACTGCTCCAGTTTCTGTGGGAGGCTCTGACCACTGTTTGTGTGTGTGTGTTCAGTGTGTATCTCTTCGTGCTCCAGGGTAGCTTTGTTCAACCGGTTGCGCTCTCAGACGGTCAGCACTCGGTACCTGTCAGTGGACAGAGGAGCGTTTGTGGCCAGCGCCCGACAGTGGACGGCATTCACCATCACTTTGGGTAAATGTGACAGAAATCAGAAAATACAACATTGATCTAGAGGATTTTGGATGTGGTCCAAGTCTTGTGGTCATCGCCGGCATCGTACCTGCGTCCTCCGGTCACCACACGTCCTCTGACCCCCCAGGCATAAATACAGTCAGTGTTTCCCTCCCACACTGAGACCGAGAGCTTATTTATTCAGCACACGGACCTCCCACCACCAAAACCTCAGTCTGTCTGCTCTGCAGTATCACCACATATACACACATATACACACACAGACACACAAAATCTTTTTTATTGTCTACATATCAGACAATGAGAAGATAGACAAACAAACAGCGTATGAATATTCATAATAACTGTGTGTCTGTGTGTGTCTGTGTCTGTGTAGTGGAGGAGCAGCGCACTGACCAAGGAGACTTTGTGCTGAGTGAAGGCTTCATCTGTTATGGTTGTGTGGTCCAGTTAGTGTGTACTGACTCTGGACTGGCCCTGCCACCCCTGGTAACACACACACACACACACACACTTTCTTATGGGCCGTATGGACCTTTAACCCTGTAGGTCTACACACCTTTAAGATAAAAACAACGTGATAGATTCAGTCTTTCTCTCAGTTCACTTCAGTAACGTTGAGGTTTTTAAAAACTGCTGCTGATTCTCTGAGAATCATTTTAAATCCCCATGACGGTAAAAACACACCCTGCTGAAGTGCCGTCAAGCAAACACTAAACTAAACACTGAAACACTAAACTCACACCATCTGACAAGTTTCAGGTGTTTAGTGCTGAATGAAATCAGGTGATCTCACTTCCAGCAGGAAAGTTCTGCCTTCTAACCTGTCAGACTGTGTGTTGCTGCGCTGATGCAGAAAAGGTCGAACTTTCAGAGTGATTAAGGTCTTTGTTTGTAACCAGACGACAAAGAAAAGGTTCTGCAGCCGTGTCACCTGATTATTTCATGTTTCAGTCACACAGCACTGACCTCGTATGTCTGACAGATGTGTCCGTTACATAACCTGCTAATTCCTAAACTGCTCTCATTATTCCTCCCGTCTTCCACTTAAAGATCTGCTGAGCCCGACTTCAGCAGAATCCCCCACATTCTGCTGAGCGGACAGTTTCTCTCTCTCAGTCATAACAACGTGGCCTGGGGGGGGGGGGAGTGAAGGTATAGCTGCTCATTACACCTCTATATGTTTTTATAGTTGGGGCCTCTTTCTGCTGGGTTTGTTTGAAGATGGAGGTTTTTCCTCGCGTGACGAGCAGGTTGGGTCGGTTGTGGTCGATGTTCAAGGACTGAAGAGGTGAAGGAGGATGTGCGGAGAAAAGCTGCATCAGCATCTGTGAGAGGACTGACAGGAGCTGGGTGTGTGTGTGGTGCAGGTTTAGGTGGAGTGCCGTCAGGTCAAATGGAGACTGCAGGAGACGGACCACCTCAGTGACGGACAGTGAAATCTCTGGATCTCTGCCGCTCCGTCTCTGTACATTTTACTGTGTTGGTCGGGACACTTTTTGATATCTCAGCAGGAAAACTGCTGTTCCTTCAACCTGGTCTGTCTTCAAGGTCCATAATTAATGTTAAAGATCGGTATTTAAGTCCTCCAGTCTTTTATTTGGAAGCGTTGATATTCATAAAGAGCTCTGGAGTACGGAGATCTAGAGACTCTTTAAAGCCTCAGATCCCTAAAAGCAGCTCAGGTGTTTCTGGGTTTGGGTTCTTGACTTTGCTGCACTTTGATCTGGACACAGTGAACATGTCAAATTTCAGACATGTTGGTTCAGACTTGGTTAGTTTGTCTGAGAACAAGTCTGGATGGAACGTCTGACAACCAACAACAGGAAGCTGCTACGGAGAGGACAAAGTCCCTCCAGCTGATTTTCATGTCGTCATCGGCTGCAGTTTGTTTCCTTTACTGGCTAATGTTAGCATGCTAACATGCTAAGATAAGATGGGGAACTTGGTTCCTGCTGATTGAGCACATTTTAGTTAAAACACAGTTCCCTCCTTTGATAAAGTGATGAATAAATTGATTGTTGGCTTTGCCAACAGGTGATTCGTAAGGTCAACAAGCAGTACGCCATCTTGGACGTGGACGAGCCGGTTTCTCAGCTGCACAAGTGTGCGTTCCAGTTCAGAGACGATCCTCACGCCTTCCTGTGTCTATCTAATGACGCCATCATTCAGTACCAGGTGAGCCTGACACCTGCTGTCCTCCTCCTCCGTCTTCCTGCTCCTCTTCTCAAACACCTCTCTATCCCTCCAGGCTCCTTCCAGCACTAGAGACTCCAGCCGGGTCGTCCTGAACGACGGCTCCTGCTGGACCATCATCGGAGTGGAAACAGTGGAATTCACCTTTAATCAGGGCATCGCCTGCGTCCAGACTCCAGTCACTCCTTTTCCTGTTATCACCGGGTTAGAGGTGAGTCTCACACACACACACACACACACACACACACACACAGAACATGGGTTTATGGATCCTCTAAGTTTTCCCATAATTTGGAACTTAAGTCACTCAGATTTTGACAATGTTTTGTAATTTATTTGCTCCGTAGGATCTAAACCTTCACGGTTTCTGTTCTGGGAAAAAAAAAAGCCTGATTTTGCAATAAAATTTAAAAAAACTGGTTGAGGTTTCCACAGAAGAGTGAGGAGGTAAAGGAGAAGTTGTTCCTCCACTGCTTCACTTCAAAAACTCTTGATCACAGCATTTAGGAGATTAAAGCTGACGTTTGAGAAACTCCTGACGAAAAGTTTCTCTTCTGTAAAATGAACTGAGAAAGAAGATCAGAGGAACTGAGCCGAGCTCTCACCTCTGAGCAGCAGAAGTCAGAGTGAGGACATGAGCTTCAGTGTGAAAACAACATTTCCCAGCCTCCTCCAGCCCGAAGCTGCTGAACTCCAGATCGTACGAACGTGAGAGGCAATAAGAAGAACAGTGACTCATTACTGTCGTCATCATCCGTTATCTCTGCGTTTCCTTCGAGTTCAGGGTGAAGACAGAAAACTAACACAGCATCATACAAACGAACATTAAAGCCGGGCAGCAGCACACCGATCACTGCTGTAACGTACCGATTCAGTAAAACAAGCTGTGAACGTTCATTTCTCTTTGCTCTCTGTGGTTCGGCAGAACAGAAGTGTGGGGTTGTGTTTAACGGGACGTCAGCCGATTGGACAGACTGTCTGTGTGTTCCCGCAGGTGAACGGTGGAGGACACGTGGCCATGTTGGAAATCCACGGAGAAAACTTCAGCCCTCATCTCAAAGTCTGGTTTGGCAGCAGCGAAGCTGAGACGATGTTCAAGTGAGTCCCACAGAGCTGACGCTGAACAACGTCTCATGTAGAAAACACAACTCACCTTATCGTTCCGTTTTATTGGACGGCTGCTCTGGAGCCGTTAACATCTCAGCAGATCTGACAGACAGACAGACTAAAACAGTCATTCAAAGGCTTTCTGAAGATCAGCCGCTTTGTTTTGATGAAAACTGGTAAAACACTTTATTATCTATAATCAGTTAACCAGTTTTTTGGTCTTAAAAGCTGATCTCATGAATTACTTCTGTTTTTTTCTTTAACACTCTGAGACACCTTATTTTTACGTCCCTGACTCTTTCTTTTTCTTTATTTTGCTCTCATGCTGCTTCACCACAGAGCACCAGCTGTGACAAATCAAAGCTCGGGACTTCTTTAAGTCAGACCGCTTCCACTCATAAAAGTTGACCCGTATGTGAACATTTTTATGGCGTTTTCATGTAAAATAATTATGTGGCACCTCCAGACCGAATATCAGGTCACCGAACAGTTTGAACACAGATGATCTCACATTTGATCCAGATTTCAAAAGCAGTTATTTCACTGTTGTTGAGGAATTTCAATAAAACACAGCAGACTTCAGTGTCATGTTTCTAAAAGAACGTGTTAACAGATGAGATGATTTGTCCTTACGGTCTGAAGGTAGATGTTAAAGGCCTTAAAGTTCATCCTGGTTATTCAAAGAGCTGTCCTCTTATTGATTAATCAACCAATCAATGGTTTTTATTTGATTTTCGTTCTGGATAAAATTTGACAAAAGCTCATTTTCTTTTTCATTCAGGGTGAATTCAGTTTGTTTTTTATTTTAGTTTGACCAGAAATATTCATTCATTCAGTCACGACGTCCAGTTTCCTGAACCTTCCAGTTCTCCCACTTTAAAGGGGCATGAAGCGGCTCATGTTGCCCTCAGCCCGGTCTACAGGATCACTCCTCTCCAACTGACCCGACCCATCCTGAAACCCAAACAGCTCTGACATCGAAGTCCAGCTCAGATCCCACACCTGAAGTGCTGAGACGTCGTATATCAGGCTCTCCTCAGTCAGCAGCTCAGAGGAAAACCATGTTTGTGTAACCGTCAACCACAATGTGCTGTTTGTACGAGAAGCTGCCGAGGAACATGATCCTTCTGCAGAGAGGCAGGACGGGCCGAAGGGGCCGAAGGGGCCGAAGGGGCCTCGTTATAAAGAGCCATTCAAACATGAGCTGCTTTAATACAGTTTACATCTCACTCTTTTTGTGTCCCTCTGTAATGATCCTGCAAAAATCTGAATCAGATCTAATCTGATCTTCTTCTCTCCACGGCCACAAAGTCCACCATTTTTAAATCTGTTACATGCCATACCATAACATCTACCTGGTTGCCTTGGATACCTGTCAGTAGGTTGGACACACCTGGTGACTTTCATATTAATTTAATGAAACTAAATGATCTGACTCTCGTCCAGTGAACCGTAACGCTGATGAGCTGTGAGGAGTCAGCTGATGACTGTGACCTTTGACCTTTAGCTGTTTCCAGACTGACTGAGCATGGTCACGTTCTGTCCGTCTCCTCAGGTCTCCTAAGTCTCTGCTCTGCGTCGTTCCTGACGTCTCCGTTTTCACCGACGGATGGCGTTGTCTCCGCCGCGTCATCACCGTCCCCCTGTCCCTCCTCCGACTGGACGGCCTCGTTTATCGCACGTCCTTCAGCTTCACCTACACACCTGAGGTCCAGCCGTCCGCATCTCTCCGAGGAGCAGGAGGCGGAGGAGGGAAGAGAGAGGGAGGGGCGGGCGGAGGCCAAGAGGACGACGTCCTGCTGGAGACCATCCATCAGGAGTTCACCAGAGCCAACTTCCACCTCTTCATGTGACGATGACAAACTGTCCTCAGCTGAAATCAGTCAGTCAGATACTACAGGCCGATCCGTTTATCTTGGATAAAGTCAGAAAATTAGGAACACTGACAGAACTGTCAACATCATTATGAATACATGATCCAAACATCTCTCTGCTTATTAAATCCACCTTCAATCTTCCTTCACATTATTCATTTTCTTTAAGAACCTGCAAGCAGTTAAATACCTTTAATGCCACACCTTCACCCACCTGTCAATCAAACAGGCCACTCCCTCCATTATTCTAACTTTAGTCCTTAATAAAATGTAAATAAATAAGTTGTATAGATCAGGTGTGATGAACATCAATAAAACATAAGAAGGAAATGAACATTGTTAGATATTGTGTCTGTGACAGACTGATCATCATTTCTGCTCCTTCTGTGAGTCAGAAGGTTTAAACCTGAGTCAGGAAACATCATGCTTCTATGTTATGTTATAAAACTTAACGCATCTGAACAACCACAGGAGCTTTATTTTACTCCAAACGGTCTCAGATGATTCTGATGCATGAGCAGGTTTTTTTGGAAACAGAAACCACAACAGGAAGTTGTTAGTGTTCTCAGAAATACTTCTGCACCCCAGGTTTTCAAATTTAGTTCAAGGAGACGTTAACGTCCAACATCTGCACACAAACACACACACACACTGATCTGCCGCCCACAAACCAACGACAGTCACCACCTCATTTCTGACTTCATGTCTTCGTGGGGACAGTTTGTGCTTTTGGACCCGTGGATGACTTCATATGTCTGAGTGATAACACAACACTGATATACACAACAGACAATGAATCAGCAATAACAGCACCATTCGATGGAGAGTCTGATAGTTGGTGTGAGTTACAACGAGATGATGAAACAGCTCAGCCAGAAACAGGAAGCACAGAGCTGCAGACTGACATCTGAAGGAAGGCCGAGAGCTGGAGGACGTTTGTTCAGTCATGTGATCCTTCGACAGCTTTCAGTTCAGTAGTCCCTGAAAACAGGAGGAAACCGGAGGCTTATCTCTGAACACCACCTGTCTGTGAACGGCACTTTGTTCCTGAACTGTAACTGTAATCAGTTACTTGGGTTCAACATTTTCCTCGTTGTGACGGTGATGTCTGTTTTTTAGGAGTCGCTGTCAATCATAACGACAGTCAGAGTGAGAGCTCATCCTTCATCTGAACTGATGTCTGCTTGGACCTGGTCCGATCCGGGCCGTGGTCAGATCGTTAACGTGAATGACGAGGCTTCGGGGGGAGGAGCCAATTGGGCGAGGGCGGGTCTCCGTCGTCTGTCTCCTCCCCACGTCGGGCAGCTGCGATCAGGTTTTTCTGATCTCAGGTGGACTGTCAGAGCTCTGAGTCGTCACGACGGGAAATAAAATACATGTGACCTGCGTCTGAAAGCCGACTCTTTTCCGTCGCAGATAACAACCAGATGTTTGCAGAACTTGGTGGCTTTTTGGAGCCGGGGAAAACAAACAGACTTCACACTTCCAGCACTCAGAGAGTCACCAGTTCACCTGCAGGTCTCTGTGGGAGGAAGCTGGACGACCTGGTAAGAACCGTCAGGCAGGAAGGCCCAGATCTGGAGGTTCACCTCTGATTTTCTAACTGAACCACACATTCGACAAACGAAGGCTCCAGAGCGACGACAGGAATTCATTAGATCTCATTCACGTCCACATCCTCATGATGTTAATCCGATTAATTAAAGTGTCTGGTACCAGAAAAACCCACAAACCACAAAGCTGACTCCGTTCTACACTTTGTTCCTTCTGTAAGTTTGATCTTTAAAGTGAACCCATGATTCATTAAGTTTGCGGTGGAAAGCAGAAAAGCCTCTTTTGTTCCAGCCAAGTGAAGCAGATTATCAGACAAGCATGACGGGACCTCCCACAAGTCGCTCGGTACAAAAACAACATTTCTTTTTGTTTTCATGTGTTACATTCTTCTCATTACGGCTGGACGACGGACCGACAGCTTCCCGTGGTCACAGATCATTTTCCTTTTAAAACGCTGCTTTAAACCAAGAAGCCGCCGTGATGTCACCCTGCCTCCACTTTGTAATCTGTCTGTCAGCCATCTTGTTTTTTGAAGGGGGTGGGCCTGACGTGCTCTGTACTCCATCCTGAGTACAGGTCCTGGCACGGTCTGTCAATCACACAGTAGCCCCGCCCCCTAATCCATTCCCTGTTTTATGGTCTGAACTGGAGCATCGTTTAAAATCTTTCAGGAGGCCTTTAAATTATTATAAATTTATAAGTTCCTGATAAAACTAAATAAAATGAAGACGTCAGTTTTAGTTTTTTCTCTTCACCCGAACTTGAAGCATCAAATGTAAACAGTTGTGTAACCAGAGGCCTTCGCTCACGTGTCTCATATTCTGACGGGAACAGAACGCCATGTGTCTCTCTTCCTTCCTCACCTCCTCGTCTTCCTCATCATTAATAAGACAAACATGTGTGAGAGGAGGAAGGAGACGGGCAGAAACACCGTCTCTCCTAATCTCTATCATGTGGCAGACATTCACGTGCCCAAAACCTCCATCCTGATGGATGAGGAGTCAGATGAAAAGAGCCGTTCTCAGCTTTCTCCGTTCAGACCTTTCACCTCCACTCTCTGCGGTCTCGGCTCATTTTTGCCTTTTAGCTTCTTGTTGAATGCAGCTTTTCTTCACCTACTCAGAGGAGTCTGACGCTGACTGACTGTTTTATGGTTGTTTTAAGTAATCGGATGGAGATGATGCAGTCGTGACGCTGTCGGGGAAACCGTTTGGAGGTTTTGGGAAAGGGACCGCCATCTCAACTTTTTTCAATCCTTCCTGATCTGTTTTCATCAGAATAAATAACTGTGACTCTGAATTTGAGCTGAAACTGCGTGAAAGTCACAGTCAGTGTCATTTTCATCAAACACATAGACACATCAGAATCTGTCCTGGGACCAGAGAGGTTATGAGGGTCCGTCCTCAAAAACAGCATATATGTCCCATCAAACGCATCAAGAGAGAAGAATCTATTTCATGTTTAGACTCAAAGTCCGGATCAACTTGAGTTTTTAACTTGAGAATAAGATCAGGGTGAAGTTTAGTGCTGGATTTAAAGGAAGGGAACGGGTCGCTCAGGAAAAGTGGATTAAAGTTTGGAATCTTTGAAGGTAAAACACACGTGTGTCTGTACAGAGGGAGTATTATCCCGAGGCCTGCAGCGTGAGCTCTCATATCCTTCACAGTGTGGTCGAGAGGCCCCGTCGCTCTGGGCCCTCTTTGTGTATTACCCCGAATAAAGGAGCCCACTGTCCAACTGCACCACAATCCTCTTCCTGGATATCATCACCTGAACATCACTGTGATGGACACACGGCGAGGTGAAGACAGAACACATGAGAAAATGGAGAAGGGCGGAAAAGGAGAGGAAAGTAAGTCAAATAAAGACCACGGAGTGAACGAGGAGAGAGTCCACACGAGCAGGAAAATAAAGAAGGCCGGGATTAAAGTGGAAAAATCCAGAATCAGATAAAAGTTTATTAAAAGGAGAAGGACAGCAGGGATATCAGGTGACTGGAGAAGTGAAGAGGACAGATGTTCACAGCTGAGGATCCTCCTGTCAGAGCAGCTGGACAAATATGAGCAGAATGCTAATTGTCCAGCTAACAGAGCATGGGAAATATGGCAGGAATGTTAATGAAGGATAATAGAGATCATTCCCAGGTGGTCACGTCCTGGAGCAGGGCAGGATCAGAGGGGCTGATGGGAAATACACGTGTCTTCACCGTGAGGACGAACTGCTCCAACCACCTGTTGTCTCCTTTTACCTGAACAGATCCAGGTGAGGCTGTTTCACCTGGACACAGACGACTGCTGAGCTCACTGAGTTCAGTCCTGAACCGTTTGGGTGAATTACAACAACAGTTTATGTTTATGTCACTAACTTAAAAATCAAAGTGTGAACATGAGCTGGATTTATTCTCCACGCAGAAGTCGATGACTCATTATGACCTCAGAAGGATCAGACCACCCGGACTCCTCTGACTGTCCGATGGTCCAGCGTCTGGACTTCAGTCGGTCTGTCATCCCTGAACCAGGACCATCTGAGTCCAGACCGTTCTGGTCTGTGGTTCCCTGATGGCGAAGCAACTCCCGAAGTGTCTCAGGTGTTTCTAAAGTCCGTCCGTTCAGACTAACTAAGTTCTCACACTCAGTGACTCTGGAGGTCTGAAGGAGTCGTGTGGACGGACGAGGAAACAGAAGGAGCTAAATGTGGAGCTTCAGTGTGAACTGGAGTTTGAGCTCAGACCAGTTCTGTAGTCTGGACCAGGAAGCAGCTTCACACCGATTCTGGGTTCTTCTCTTTGTTATCAGGAGACTGAACGTCTGATGTCGACAGCAGCAAACAAACAAAACAGCAGACAGACAGGAACAAACACAGGTGTGGATTCCTGCTGTTACTGTGTGTGTGTGTGTTGATGTTGCCGTGGTGATCTCAGATACTCTGTGTGTTTGACTAACTGCGTGTCGGAGGACGTTACCCCAGATATCCAAACAGTTCAGGGTCACATGTAGAGCCAGAGATGGTGAGCAGGAAGAATTTATGAGTCTCGTTGTGTGAAAAGTGTTTCATGAGCTCACAGCGAATATCATCCATCATCATCATCAAATAGTCCAACAAGTCCTCTGAAAATCACCTGGATGTGGAAATACCGCCGAGGGGTTTGATCCAGGAACGCAGTTTGGTCAGCAGGTTGTTGCATAATGTTGTTTTTTTAATATGTCAGCTGTAACGTTTGGAGGAGAAGTTAGAGAGTTCACAAAGAATCATTCTTTAAGGCTGTACAGTCAGTCGCTGTGCAGCTCAGCTCTTCTTCAGCATCTGTTGAGGATCGGGAGGAAGTCCAGACTTTTATTATGAAAAGATGTCTATTTGTGTCGTCAGTCCGTTGACTGGAGATATAAAACTCCACTGAGATGGACGTCACTTCGTAAAAACACAAATATGTCTTCTATTAGAGAGTAACCCTTCACAATAAAAGACCAGACAAGTTCAAATATAAGACCTTTAAGTTTATATTTCATGACCAAACAACTTCCTGTTTCCTCATCCAGCACACTACGAGCTCCAAGTTTGGTCCCCGCCAGCTCCAAAAGGGAAACGTCTGACTGTTTAGATGCTCAAAGCTCAAATTATTTCCTCATGGATATTAACCTTTCAAAATAAAGTCCTGGAGAAATTACACTGTGGGACCGTCGTTGTTTTGTTTCAGTAAAGATCATTAAAGTTGAACAAAGCGAACATTCGTTGACGGTGAAGACTTCGGCTGCTCAGTCCGGTTTTATTAGAGCTGAAGGTTTGAAACGTCGTCTGGCCAGCAGATGTTTCTCACATTAACATGAACCCGAATGGAGGAAATAAACCTGGTCCAGTTCTGGTCCAGTTCTGGTCCAGTTCTGGTCCAGTTCTGTCAGAACGGACAGAGAAGTTTGTTAAACCAGTTTACTTCATCAGACTTTGACCTGAAATTATCTGAGAAACGTTCAAACAAGTTTGAACGACAACTCAAAACCAAATGTGTACACAAAGTATCTCCTAACAGCCGACTGTGTGTGTCTGTGTGTTAATGATTGTTGACCCACAGTGGAGCTCACTGACCTTCACATCCTCCTGCCAACCTGAAAACTGAAGGCCAGTGGAGCCCAGAGAGGACACACACAGACAGACACACACAGTGTCCCACACAAAATCTAAGATTGTCGTCCTCTGATTCAAACAAGGGCCAAAAATTAAAGTAAGCTTGAAATCACAAACTAATTTACACACACACAGACACACACAGTTCAGTGTGACATCAGAGCTGAATTGTGTTCATGTCAGTGGAAGTTAAAAGATAAAATCAGTTTTGAACAACGAACTCATAATATTGTGATTTTTTTTTCTCCTTTAATATTTCCGACACGTCTAACTGTGAAAACTGTTTAATTAAATACACAAACACAGTCAACACATTTTACTGTCACACTGCAGGAAGGAACAACAATGAAGCTCTGCAGTGTGATATTGACGACTGACACACACACTGCTACACAATTTATATCATGAGTCCTTCAGGTGTGAAGGAGAGTCGCTGATGTGACCTTCAGAGTCCACAGAGTTCTGGTCCTCATACCATCAGGACCCTCAGAACTTTGTGATGTCACAACCAATCAGCCAAGCCCCGCCCACCTGGACCATCCAACCAGGTCCAGGTGGTCCAAGGATTTGATTTCTGAGTGCTGAAAGATAAAACTGACTTTCCTCCTTCCTGTCGGCCGCATTATTGACCGTTTGAACTTTAAAAGCATCCTCCGAAAGAACGAGACCGAACTGAGGCAGACCGTGTGTGTGTGTGTGTGTGTGTGTGTGTGTGTGTGTGTGTTGAAGTACTTCCTGGCAGGAAGCATCTACCCACAGAAATACTGTCAGGGAAGGTTACACACACGCACACACAGACACACACAGACACACTGCTGTAGTCCGACTGAGACGAAGCTCAGTTCATTGTGACACTAAAACAAACGAATGTTGTTAACTGATATTTTGGTTTTCTGATTATTGATAAAATGTTCACTAACAAACTAAATGGTCTGTTTTGGAGATAAAAAAAACAAACAGCTGTTAATGAATAAGAGAGAAGGAAAAGCGACGCAGGTTCAGGTGTGTAAACGTCCAGTCTGGTTCAGTCTCCTCCATCCTCCACCTGACTGCGACGCTCTGAACTCCACGCAGTTTAAACTGGTCCTCAAACGCAGCAGAGTGAAAGAACAAGGAAACAAAATCCTGAATATCAAGAAGGAACTCAGGACCAGGTCCAGTGGACCGGCCTCGGTCCTGAGGGGAGGAGCTGGAGGAGCTGGAGGAGCTGGAGGTCTGCCAGGAGGTGCCTGTGTGGAGGGTAAGACCAGATCAGGAGAGCAGAACCGGCCGAGTCTGTCTCCGATTTAACCCACAAATGTCCGTAAGATTTAAACTCCTGAAGTTCTCTGGAGGTTCAGAGAGATAATTCATCACTTTGGGCTTCTCATTTTTAAAAATGTGTCCACACATCATGAACTCTGTTCAGTGTTTCAGGGAGAAGCTCAGAAAACACACTTTGAATTTTTCTCATTTTCTGGACGTGAAGCTGCAAAATGTTTCTGAGCTCAAATGAATTCTAAAGTCGCCTTCAGCTTAAAGGTCCGTACTTTAATGTCTCCATCGTTTAGAAGATCTGTTCGAGGTTTTAAGAACCAAAAACAAAAGAACCCCCCTACACACACACACACTTGTCCACAAAAGGAACACAAAAAGAACCCACAACCACTCATTCATGAAAAACTGAAAGTGCTGAACTCAGTTTTTGGGGAATGGCTGATTTAATCAGAAATAAGAATCCAAACCTCAAACCTGAATCTGAAACCTGATCAGAACTTTTAACTTTTCTCCAAAATCAACACAAAACTCACAAAGTCTCCGTCTCTCCAACACAACAAACATAGATAGATACAAATAAAAAATAAATATCAAAGGGTCAAAGGTCACATGTCTGTCGGCCATCTTGTTCTTTAGAAACCAGATTAGGAGAAGGTGGATCTGACCCCCCCTTCAGATTAAAGATCAGGCTGAAACTTTAATAGGAAATTAAAAACATTGATCAGATATTATAAAATTAAAAATAAATCTCTTTTATTTCCATTTCTATTTGTTTTTATTTATGTCTGAAATAAATAAACAGATGATCTCCTTCAGTCAGAGCTCACTGTGAAAAGCTTTTCTTCATTTTCCAACATCACTGAATGGATCTGATGAGCAGGTTCAGTTCTTAAATGTAGATTTCTCTGCACTTCTTCATTCTCTCCTTCCTTCTGATGACGCAATGACCGTCTGAAGGCGCTGACTGCGACGGAAGCCGAGAATCGGAAGTGTTGTGCAGAAAAGCTGCAGGTTTGTGTGACAGCGGCAGTTATGGAGCTGCTTCCTCTGTGTGTGTGTGTCCTGATGTGGGCTGCAGCAGCGTCTGCTGAGGAACCCGGTGAGAAACTGACCTCCATCTAACTCAACTTCTCTGTCTGAGCTGCACACAAAAATAACAACTTTGTGTTTGTAAAAGTCGTTCAAAAATGGAAATCCTGCCGTTTTACTTGATAAGTCAGTGACAAACTTTCTGTTCATATTTGTTTAAAAAGTCGGATGTTACTTTTAATTTGACAGCAACATAAATGTGAAATAATGTTCAGGTTATTTGAAACTGATGGGACTGGGACAAAGAGAGATTTGTTAATATAAAATATTAAACTGTTATCATCACTGATATTGTCACGAGCACAGGTGCTGATTTATACAATAAAGAACTGATGTAGAAAACTAACATTGTTTTCTATAAAGTTCTGATCATAAAGTCAACACATTTCTTATCATTGTTAAGCTTTTGTGTTATTTTGTTGGGTGATGTGAACACATTTTCACAGAAATCTAAAGTGAGCAGGAAAGAATCTTTCCCCAAAAGATAAAGAATTTAGTTTTTAATAGAATAAAGTGACATTTCATTTACACTCCAAAAAAGACTTGCTGTTAATTTTAGATCACATCAAGTTTAACAGTTTTTATGTGTAACTTTAACTTTAAATGTTCATGTTCATGTTCATCATAATTTAAATGTATTTTAAAGATTTCTGTATTTATCTCACTGAGCCAAACGTGCCTCAAACATGGAGGCAAAAACGGTCGAGGAAGCTGAGCCTACCACACACACACACACACACACACACACACACACACACAAACACACAAACACACACACACACACACACAAACACACACACACACACACACACACACACACACACAAACACACACACCTACACGTCTTTACGGAGGTGAAATTTTTTGCTTCCTCATTTCAAACGTCTTCATGAGAAAAAGAAACTTTGCAACTTAAAGAGTTTCTCACATTACGGCCTCTTTGAAAACACAACGAGTCCGTCTGAAACGTCCCAGAATAAAAATAACATCATGAAATAAAGTAATGAACGAGAAAATAATGAGATGTTTAATGATCTGATGTTGTGAAGATGAAATCATCAGACTCTGTGACGGATCATCTTATTTCCTGCTGAGCTGTTTGTTGACTGAACATCTGTTCATGTTTGTGCATTCTGTGGATGGAAACCTGTTTATTTAGAAATTAGTCCTTTTACAATGAACACAGACAAATGAAACACTTAAATGTCTCGTAATTTGTATTTCAAAATTGTTGTTTCTATCACCGTCAGGATTTGTTTCTGTCTTTAAGTGAAAGTATTTTTTATTATAAATTCAGTTGTTCACGTGTCTAAATCTAACTCCTCTGGATGTAAACTCACTAATCAAAACATGTTTTATCTTCCAGGACCAAAGATCACAGTGACAGAAGGAAATGATGTGACTTTACCCTGTTCCATCTCAGAGGATATTACAGCACGGAGGTTTGACTGGAAGACTGACGGTCAGAAGGAGGTTTATGTGTATGATGCTGATCTTTATTCCAGTAAAGATCTATCAGGTCAACATGAGCAGTTCAAAGGTCGTGTCTCACATTTTCCTGGAGGACTGAAGAACGGAGACGCCTCCATAAAGATCAGCAACACGAAGGTGTCTGACAGTGGAAACTACAGCTGTGAATTTAGACATGATCCAAATCAGAAACAGCACGTAAAGCTTCTTGTTGGTGAGTGTTTTCATCAAACTCCTGATTATTCACTGATCTGACTGATCTCAGAGTCCCAGATGAACTTTGATCAAATATCAGAATACACATCTGGAGGACCTTGTCCCCACAGACCTGCAGTCACATCTGGACTGATTCCCTCTGAAGGATCAGACATGTTTGATATTTGTGACACGTTCCACTTTAGTTCATTCTGAACAATCAACTTTCTGCAGTTTGTCGTAGATTAAATTTGAGATTAATCTACTTCAGACTGATTAAACGAGATTAAAGAAGAAACGTGTTTGTTTCAAGCTCAACATTAACATCTTTGAATGTTATTTTTAAACTTGGTTAAACTGGTTTTCAGTAGATCTGTCATACATTCCCAGGTTTGTTATCTGTTTTCTACATGAATGATTTCACAAACTAACATCTGTTTTGTTTTGTTCTTCCTTTTAGATGGTCCTTTAACCTGTTAGGGTTCATTTTACTGATGTGCATTTCTGTCTCTCAATACTTTCCCATTTTTAACCGTGTTTTACACCAAAACCACCAGAACCCGATCCATTTCCACAGCATGAGTGAAAACGAACTGTCGGAGGTTTCATCGGCTCCGTTCATTTGACTTTCAGCTCAGAATCTGTTGAACTGACGAAGGATTGAACCGACAAACACAGAAACGCCGCTCTTCTTTGACTTCCACCTCATATTTGGACCGCAGTAAAACCGTCGTATCAACAGATATCAGGCCGACGTTCACACGGTCCGTTCGTCAGCTGGTGTCCAACATCTGTACCAAATGTCATGTTGATAGACAGAAGTGTCTCTGAGATATTTCACAAAGTGCAGTACAGATCATCTCCATCAGAGGACTACAGAGCTTTAGAAAACCTCTCCAAAGCTCCAAATAAAGAAGAGAAAAGTGTTCAGTGACTCTGAAAAATGTCCCTGAATGTTAAAGCCCACTAAAAGAAGCTGTAGTTCATGTTTAGATCCAGATTTCCATCTTTAGTTTATTCAATCTGGTCTCTTTGGACCGATAAAGACTTCCTCTGTTCTGTGGGCGGGCCTCCGCCACAGGAAGTCCAACTACACTAACTTCCATATATGGTCAGAGAGCTCCTTTTACCGCCGACACACTCTGACTGTTTTCACGGAGCTCACTTCCTATTGGACGGAAGCAGCTGTCCGTCAAAGTCATTAGGGGGCCGCGGAAAGGCGCGCTCCTCTGATTGGCTGAGGAGTAAAAAGTTCGTTAGTGACGTCAGTTTAGGTGTTGTAAAGATGCTGATTGGTTGGATTTGTTGCTGGGCGGGTCCTGATGTCAGAGATCTTGAAGCTCATTGGTCAATTATTCAGTCCGAACTGAAAATTGACAGAAATGTCGATGAATCGGAAGTCTGAAGAGCAGCGTTCAAACTAAAGGCGGATAATTAATTCACTTTAATTTGGCTCATTTTTACATCCACTGGATTTAAAACCAGCTGGATTTAATCTGCGGCTTCTTCTTCTTTAAAACGAGCCCAGTTTGTCTTTAAATGTCTATTTTTGGACCAATAAACCGATTTTAACGGCGGCGACACAAGTTAGCAAGCTAGTTTCTACCGGCTGACTGCCGTAAAGTGAGACGTTCATGTTCGAACGTCGTAAATCCGCCATTAAGATCGTTAAGGGCGATGAAAAAACGAACATCTGAGCTTTCAGATGAGATATAACGTGTTTATATGAACATTTGGCTCAATGTGGAAATATACAGTCAATGTATTTATGGAGTTTTCCACATTAATGTCGGGTCGTATGCAACCTCTGAGCCACAAAAGGTTAAAAGACAGAAGTGACGAAAACATCCCAGGTGAGTTCGTTGTGTTATGACGTCACGGTTACGGCGCCACTCTTTATTTGTGACGTGAGAATAATTACCCTTCACTTTATGTAGAGATTCATCCTGATTGATTTAGATCTATTCAGACATTACTGCTCCGTGTTCTGAAAAACAAGATTATGTTAAATTCAGTCAGTTTATGAGCTAAACCTCAGAAAGAAAAATAGTTCATTCTGTGTTTATATGACTCTTTAAAGAGCTTCACAGTTCAACTTCCTGCTGCACGCACACAGACACACACTTTAAAATGGGCCTCTATAGAAAAGAGTCGGTTCAGTTCTGTGGTTCTCACTGAGCTCAGACTTAAAAACTGAACATCAGCAGCATCAGAGAAGTCGACTCCATCACACAACAGTTGTGTTGGATTGTGTTACATTGTACAGGTGTACCTAATAAGGTGAACACTGAGTGTTTTGTCAGTGACACATTAATACTTGACATAATCTTTAAGTTGTTTTAGTGTAATAGAAGATATTCTTTACGTCTTAACAAATTTCACATGATTTCAATTTGACCAATATCAATAGCTGTATATGTGCTTCTCTCATAATATCAAGTCAAAAGTACACTTTCCACTTGGGAGTAATTCCTCCTATTGTGCCTTTCTCTGTTATGTATTTTCCTCTTAAACTCAATGTAATCAATTTTTAAGCTAAAAGATGCTGTAATTGAATGTTGGATACTGTAAACATTCTTCATAAATTATTGTTTATGTTTACAGGTGCCATTTCAAAGCTGTCCTTCAAGATACTTGGTGAAACACAGGACGGTGTGAATCTTGAGTGTGAGGTTCATGGTAAGACCTTCAAACCTGAAGTCCAGTGGAAGGACGGAGATGGAAACATCCTCCCTGCTGAAAAACCAAAGATCTCTGAAAGAGGAGGAAGCTACAACATTACCCTCCAAATTAATGTGACCAAGACCGGCTACTATCGCTGTGTAGCTACACAGGAGACCATCAGACATCAGATTTATGCACAGAACTATATACCTGTACCTGGTGAGATTCTTCACAGATCTGTTTTTAGTAATTTTATTCTAAGTGCCCATTCTGTGTTCAGACTTAACTCAAAATACATCTGGATGATGAATCTGTCAAAGTGGTTGAAATGTTGTAAAAGAAACCCTTGATTGTAGCCACAACTATCAAACAGTGATTTGAATATAAACTCTGTGGAACAAACCACACTTCATTCATCACATCATGATGCACATATTCTGTTAGTGTACTGAAAAATATTGTCTATTTCACATTAATTCATTCCTGCATCGAAACTCTACAGAAAAAAATTCCTCCAGTGATGTTTGAGAAACGTCTGAACTTGTTTTCATAGGTTTCAGCAGCATGTACACCTTCACAGTGAGAATCTGAGTGTAAGCTAAATGACTTTGTTCTGTATTTCAGGGAGAAAGAGCGCAGACACACCGGTCCGTCTGTATATTGTTATCGGAGGGTTATGTCTTGCTTTAGTTATTGGAGTAGTTTTCTACATACGTCGCACTGGAAGTAAGTTCAAATCAACACATCCAAATATATTTATTCAAACTTAAGACAATTATGAGTCCTCTGGATCAGTCCTGTATGTTTCTGAGTTTATTGTGTTGACAGAAAAAAGACAATCAGATATTTGGAGCTGATTTTTCATCATTAATGAGCAGAACTCCTGATCAGATAAAGATAGAAACTTCAGATCAGCTCTAGAACAACACAAACACATGAGAGGAACTGTCTGGTTAGCAGTGTCAGTGTCCCATTGTCAGTTATGCTGGATTCAGAGCAAAACACTTTCATTTTACAAATACAAAGACAATTAATGCTGATCAACAATAACGGTGAAATAATAATAAGATAATAAATAACTCACCACCTGTTGACACCAATGTGACACTTGTTCTAACAAGTCAAACTGTATCTCAGGATTTATCATCGTGCTCTTTGTTTTTGGGCTCAGGATCTCAGAAATGTAACCAAGGCAGAGACCACGAAGTAAAGCTCATCAGTTAAACGTTCAACCTGATTATTAATGACAGACTTGAACACAAGTAGTTGAATAGATAAAACAAAGAATCAAGCAGCCTGGTGAGAGTTGAGGTTTTCTTCTATGTAATTTTGTTTTCTTTTCTGCAGGAAGAAGTTAAACTCATCCACAGACGAACAGGATCCACATCAGTCCTGAGTCATCAGAAGTGTGTGCAGTCGGGTCCTTTCTGATGTGTGAACCAGTTTAGGACAGGAAACTGGATCATTTCCAAAGCTTTTCATCATTCATTCCTCTTTAAAGGTCTTTGTGTTAAACTTTCATGAAAAGTGCTGCTCAAATAAAGATTGATTGATTGATTGATTGATTTACATGAACACACAGATCAGAACAGAATGACACCGGGTCACATGTTGATCTCATGTAAACACTCAGCTTCCACTTTATCAGGTTCACCTGAACAGTCTAATGTAGTTCAGTATAAATGGTATAAATGAGGGTTTGTCAGGGCAGCTTTACAGACCTGCCAACACTCCCGTTTTTTAACCCTTTCTCCCGCCCTGCTCCTGATTTGTAATTTATAAGAGTCAAACTGGTGTTTCTTGTGTTCTGGTACCTGACACTTCAAATGCCTCCGCTACGTGCCTTGCGTGACTTACGTCACTACCCACGTCCAAGCTCACGTCAATTCCCGGGCTACACAAAATGAGCGAGACGGTAAAACAAAAAGAAGAAGTACGCCTCAAAATTCATTAGCACGCATTCTGTAAAGTCTGTCGGCCACCGTAGACTTCAGCGCGGAACACGGAAGTAAAAATGACGTTAGCATGCAGGCTAACTGTGCAAAACATAAACAGCTAGTGGAGGCACAGAGTGACCTCAGTCTCTCTTTCTGTTACTGCTTCTTACTTACTTTACACACTTTGGAAACTGACCTCCATCTAACTCAACTTCTCTGTCTACTGGACAATATGAACTTGTAATCGGTGTCCACTGTGCTGCAGTGAGGCTCCTATATGAGCAGCATGTTGGTAGAAATGGAGCTTCCTAACATTTGGTTCATGACCTGCTGCAGCTTTGGTTGTTCAGGAGCAGAACATGTCAGAATGTGATGTGTGGGGCTGTTGCTATCGAAGAACCGGATAAAACATATTTTTGTTTAGTTAAAGAGAAATTATAAATATATATGAGAAAATAATTTATTTCACTTAATAATTAACATTTGGTTTCCTTTTTTAGACAATCAACATTTATCTTTATCGTCGCTTTCGTCGTTGTTCACGTCTTTCCTCCATAGAGACAGAGCGCATTGAAGCCCCGCCCACACCGGAAAGGGAAACAATCTAGAGCTCTCCATTGACTTTGTGTTGTGTGAAGGTGTCTCCTGTCACTCTCCGTGTGCCAACAAACACAAACAAATGCCCCAAAGCTGCTGTGTGGTAGGGTGATCTACTAACAGGGTGAAGAACCCTGATCTAAGTTTTTAGAAGCTGCCCAACAGAAAAAATGAGAGAAGTGGATACAAGCAGAGAGAAGAGAGCTGTCGGCTACACATCAGTCTTAAAGACCGGGCAGTCAGAGTCGGCTGGTTTATGGTGGAACACAACTTGGATCCATTCACTTATAAAAAGAGTTCTCGTCATCCAAAGATCTGTAATTTCTCATTGTTGTGAGTGTATATTCCGAACAAAAAGGAAGATAAATAACAAGCAATTGGCTCTCACTGGATACTCCCCAGACAGCAAACTTTTATTAGAATATTTAGTAACATAAGGGGTGTAATGTTAAATTTTATAAGACTAATAAAAAAGATAATAAAGCTCTTCTTCTTCTCCTTTCGGCTTTTCCCTTCAGGGGTCGCCACAGCGAATCAGTTGCCTCCATCTAAGCCTGTCTTCTGCACCCTCTTCTCTCACGCCAACCACCTTCATGTCCTCTTTCACTACATCTATAAACCTCCTCTTAGGTCTTCCTCTAGGCCTCCTGCCTGGCAGTTCAAAACTCAGCATCCTTCTACCAATATATTCACTCTCTCTCCTCTGGACATGTCCGAACCATCTCAGTCTGGCCTCTCTGACTTTATCTCCAAAACCTCTAACATGTGCTGTCCCTCTGATGTACTCATTCCTGACCCTATCCAACCTGGTCACTCCCAAAGAGAACCTCAGCATCTTCAGCTCTGCCTCCTGTCTTTTCCTCAGTGACACTGTCTCTAGACCAAACAACATCGCTGGTCTCACCACAGTTTTGTACACCTTTCCTTTCATCTTAGCTGAAACTCTCCTATCACACATAACACCTGACACTTTTCTCCACCTGTTCCAGCCTGCCTGCACACGCTTCTTCACCTCTTTTCCACACTCTCCATTGCTCTGGACTGTTGACCCTAAGTACTTAAAATCTTCCACCTTCTTTATCTCTTCTCCCTGTAACCTCACTCTTCCACTTGGGTCCCTCTCATTCACACACATATACTCCGTCTTGCTGCGGCTAACCTTCATTCCTCTCCTTTCCAGGGCAAACCTCCACCACTCTAGCTTCTCCTCCACCTGTTCCCTGCTCTCACTACAGATCACAATGTCATCTGCAAACATCATAGTCCATGGAGATTCCTGTCTAACCTCGTCTGTCAGCCTGTCCATCACCATAGCGAACAAGAAGGGGCTCAGAGCTGATCCCTGATGCAGTCCCACCTCCACCTTGAACTCCTCTGTCACACCTACAGCACACCTCACCACTGTCTTACAGTCCTCATACATGTCCTGCACCGCTCTAACATACTTCTCTGCCACTCCAGACTTCCTCATACAATACCACAGTTCCTCTCTGGGCACCCTGTCATAAGCTTTCTCCAGATCTACAAAGACACAATGCAGCTCCCTCTGACCTTCTCTGTACTTCTCTATCAACATCCTCAAAGCAAATACTGCATCTGTAGTACTCTTTTTTGGCATGAAACCATACTGCTGCTCACAAATGCTCACTTCTGCCCTTAGTCTAGCTTCAACTACTCTTTCCCATAACTTCATTGTATGGCTCATCAGCTTTATTCCTCTGTAGTTGCTACAACTCTGTACATCTCCCTTGTTCTTAAAAATGGGCACCAGCACACTTCTCCTCCATTCCTCAGGCATCTTCTCACTATCTAAGATCCTGTTGAACAACCCAGTCAGAAACTCTACTGCTACCTCTCCTAGACACTTCCAGACCTCCACAGGTATATCATCAGGACCGAGTGCTTTTCCACTCTTCATCCTCTTCAGTGCCCTCCTCACTTCATCCTTACTAATCTTTGCTACTTCCTGGTCCACAACAGTCACCTCTTCTACTCTTCGTTCTCTCTCATTTTCCTCATTCATTAGTTCTTCAAAGTACTCTTTCCATCTTCCCATCACACTGTTGGCATCTGTCAATACACTTTCATCTCTATCCTTAATCACCCTAACCGCCTGCACGTCCTTCCCATCTCTGTCTCTCTGCCTTGCCAACCTGTATAGATCAGTCTCTCCCTCCTTACTGTCCAGCCTAGCATACAAGTCATCGTAAGCCCTTTGTTTGGCCTTTGCCACCTCTACTTTCACCTTACGCTGCATCTCCCTGTATTCCTGTCTACTCTCTTCAGTCCTCTCAGTGTCCCACTTCTTCTTAGCTAACCTCTTTCTCTGTATACACTCCTGCACCTCCTCATTCCACCACCAAGTCTCCTTATCCACTTTCCTTCCAGATGACACACCAAATACTCTCCTACCTGTCTCCCTGATCACATTAGCTGTAGTTGTCCAGTCAACTGGAAGCACTTCCTGGCCATCCAGAGCCTGTCTCAACTCCTTCCTAAAAATCATACAACACTCTTCCTTTTTCAGCTTCCACCATTTAGTCCTCTGCTCTGTCTTTGCCCTCTTCATCTTACTCACCAACAGAGTCATCCTACACACCACCATCCTATGCTGTCTGGCTACACTCTCACCTACCACTACTTTGCAGTCACTGATCTCCTTCAGATTACACCGTCTACACAAGATGTAGTCTACCTGTGTACTCCTACCTCCACTCTTATAAGTCACCCTATGTTCCTGCCTCTTCTGGAAGAAAGTATTCACTACAGCCATTTCCATCCTTTTTGCAAAGTCAACCACCATCTGTCCTTCTGCGTTCCTCTCCTGGATACCAAACCTGCCCATCACCTCCTCATCATCTCTGTTTCCTGCACCAACGTGTCCATTGAAGTCTGCACCAATGACAACTCTCTCACTTCTAGGGATGCTCTGCATCACTTCATCAAGGTCCAACCAGAATTTCTCCTTCTCCTCCAGCTCACATCCTACCTGTGGAGCATACCCACTAACAACATTGAACATTACACCTTCGATTTCTAGCTTCAGACTCATTACTCTATCTGATACTCTTTTAACCTCCAGAACATTCCTAACAAACTCCTCCTTCAAGATAACTCCTACTCCATTTCTCTTCCTATCTACACCATGATAGAACAGCTTGAACCCTGCTCCTAAACTTCTAGCCTTGCTACCTTTCCACCTGGTCTCCTGGACACACAGTATGTCTACCTTCCTCCTCTGCATCATGTCAACCAACTCTCTACCTTTCCCTGTCATAGTTCCAACATTCAAAGTCCCTACTCTCAGTCCTAGACTCTTGGCGTTCCTTTTCTCTCTCTTCCTACGAACACACCTTCCTCCTCTCCTTCTTCGACTTCTTCGACGAACAGTAGTCCAATTTCCACCGGTACCCTGTACGTGAACAGCACCGATGGCGGTCGTTGTTAACCCGGGCCTCGACCGATCCGGTATGGAAGTCATTGATTCGATTCGCATGTTTGATTTGGCAAAAGTTTTACGTCGGATGCCCTTCCTGACACAACCCTCTGTATTTATCCGGGCTTGGGACCGGCACAATAAGGCACTGGCTTGTACCCCCTTGCGGCTACATTACGACTGACACACACACTGCTACACAATTTATATCATGAGTCCTTCAGGTGTGAAGGAGAGTCGCTGATGTGACCTTCAGAGTCCACAGAGTTCTGGTCCTCATACCATCAGGACTCTCAGAACTTTGTGATGTCACAACCAATCAGCCAAGCCCCGCCCACCTGGACCATCCAACCAGGTCCAGCTGGTCCAAGGATTTGATTTCTGAGTGCTGAAAGATAAAACTGACTTTCCTCCTTCCTGTCGGCCGCATTATTGACCGTTTGAACTTTAAAAGCATCCTCCGAAAGAACGAGACCGAACTGAGGCAGACCGTGTGTGTGTGTGTGTGTGTGTGTGTGTGTGTGTGTGTGTTGAAGTACTTCCTGGCAGGAAGCATCTACCCACAGAAATACTGTCAGGGAAGGTTACACACACGCACACACAGACACACACAGACACACTGCTGTAGTCCGACTGAGACGAAGCTCAGTTCATTGTGACACTAAAACAAACGAATGTTGTTAACTGATATTTTGGTTTTCTGATTATTGATAAAATGTTCACTAACAAACTAAATGGTCTGTTTTGGAGATTAAAAAAAACAAACAGCTGTTAATGAATAAGAGAGAAGGAAAAGCGACGCAGGTTCAGGTGTGTAAACGTCCAGTCTGGTTCAGTCTCCTCCATCCTCCACCTGACTGCGACGCTCTGAACTCCACGCAGTTTAAACTGGTCCTCAAACGCAGCAGAGTGAAAGAACAAGGAAACAAAATCCTGAATATCAAGAAGGAACTCAGGACCAGGTCCAGTGGACCGGCCTCGGTCCTGAGGGGAGGAGCTGGAGGAGGGGGGAGGTCTGCCAGGAGGTGCCTGTGTGGAGGGTAAGACCAGATCAGGAGAGCAGAACCGGCCGAGTCTGTCTCCGATTTAACCCACAAATGTCCGTAAGATTTAAACTCCTGAAGTTCTCTGGAGGTTCAGAGAGATAATTCATCACTTTGGGCTTCTCATTTTTAAAAATGTGTCCACACATCATGAACTCTGTTCAGTGTTTCAGGGAGAAGCTCAGAAAACACACTTTGAATTTTTCTCATTTTCTGGACGTGAAGCTGCAAAATGTTTCTGAGCTCAAATGAATTCTAAAGTCGCCTTCAGCTTAAAGGTCCGTACTTTAATGTCTCCATCGTTTAGAAGATCTGTTTGAGGTTTTAAGAACCAAAAACAAAAGAACCCCCCTACACACACACACACACACACACACACACACTTGTCCACAAAAGGAACACAAAAAGAACCCACAACCACTCATTCATGAAAAACTGAAAGTGCTGAACTCAGTTTTTGGGGAATGGCTGATTTACTCAGAAATAAGAATCCAAACCTCAAACCTGAATCTGAAACCTGATCAGAACTTTTAACTTTTCTCCAAAATCAACACAAAACTCACAAAGTCTCCGTCTCTCCAACACAACAAACATAGATAGATACAAATAAAAAATAAATATCAAAGGGTCAAAGGTCACATGTCTGTCGGCCATCTTGTTCTTTAGAAACCAGATTAGGAGAAGGTGGATCTGACCCCCCCTTCAGATTAAAGATCAGGCTGAAACTTTAACAGGAAATTAAAAACATTGATCAGATATTATAAAATTAAAAATAAATCTCTTTTATTTCCATTTCTATTTGTTTTTATTTATGTCTGAAATAAATAAACAGATGATCTCCTTCAGTCAGAGCTCACTGTGAAAAGCTTTTCTTCATTTTCCAACATCACTGAATGGATCTGATGAGCAGGTTCAGTTCTTAAATGTAGATTTCTCTGCACTTCTTCATTCTCTCCTTCCTTCTGATGACGCAATGACCGTCTGAAGGCGCTGACTGCGACGGAAGCCGAGAATCGGAAGTGTTGTGCAGAAAAGCTGCAGGTTTGTGTGACAGCGGCAGTTATGGAGCTGCTTCCTCTGTGTGTGTGTGTCCTGATGTGGGCTGCAGCAGCGTCTGCTGAGGAACCCGGTGAGAAACTGACCTCCATCTAACTCAACTTCTCTGTCTGAGCTGCACACAAAAATAACAACTTTGTGTTTGTAAAAGTCGTTCAAAAATGGAAATCCTGCCGTTTTACTTGATAAGTCGGTGACAAACTTTCTGTTCATATTTGTTTAAAAAGTCGGATGTTACTTTTAATTTGACAGCAACATAAATGTGAAATAATGTTCAGGTTATTTGAAACTGATGGGACTGGGACAAAGAGAGATTTGTTAATATAAAATATTAAACTGTTATCATCACTGATATTGTCACGAGCACAGGTGCTGATTTATACAATAAAGAACTGATGTAGAAAACTAACATTGTTTTCTATAAAGTTCTGATCATAAAGTCAACACATTTCTTATCATTGTTAAGCTTTTGTGTTATTTTGTTGGGTGATGTGAACACATTTTCACAGAAATCTAAAGTGAGCAGGAAAGAATCTTTCCCCAAAAGATAAAGAATTTAGTTTTTAATAGAATAAAGTGACATTTCATTTACACTCCAAAAAAGACTTGCTGTTAATTTTAGATCACATCAAGTTTAACAGTTTTTATGTGTAACTTTAACTTTAAATGTTCTAATAGATCATAATTTAAATGTATTTTAAAGATTTCTGTATTTATCTCACTGAGCCAAACGTGCCTCAAACATGGAGGCAAAAACGGTCGAGGAAGCTGAGCCTACCACACACACACACACACACACACACAAACACACAAACACACACACACACACACACACACACACACACCTACACGTCTTACGGAGGTGAAATTTTTTGCTTCCTCATTTCAAACGTCTTCATGAGAAAAAGAAACTTTGCAACTTAAAGAGTTTCTCACATTACGGCCTCTTTGAAAACACAACGAGTCCGTCTGAAACGTCCCAGAATAAAAATAACATCATGAAATAAAGTAATGAATGAGAAAATAATGAGATGTTTAATGATCTGATGTTGTGAAGATGAAATCATCAGACTCTGTGACGGATCATCTTATTTCCTGCTGAGCTGTTTGTTGACTGAACATCTGTTCATGTTTGTGCATTCTGTGGATGGAAACCTGTTTATTTAGAAATTAGTCCTTTTACAATGAACACAGACAAATGAAACACTTAAATGTCTCATAATTTGTATTTCAAAATTGTTGTTTCTATCACCGTCAGGATTTGTTTCTGTCTTTAAGTAAAAGTATTTTTTATTATAAATTCAGTTGTTCACGTGTCTAAATCTAACTCCTCTGGATGTAAACTCACTAATCAAAACATGTTTTATCTTCCAGGACCAAAGATCACAGTGACAGAAGGAAATGATGTGACTTTACCCTGTTCCATCTCAGAGGATATTACAGCACGGAGGTTTGACTGGAAGACTGACGGTCAGAAGGAGGTTTATGTGTATGATGCTGATCTTTATTCCAGTAAAGATCTATCAGGTCAACATGAGCAGTTCAAAGGTCGTGTCTCACATTTTCCTGGAGGACTGAAGAACGGAGACGCCTCCATAAAGATCAGCAACACGAAGGTGTCTGACAGTGGAAACTACAGCTGTGAATTTAGACATGATCCAAATCAGAAACAGCACGTAAAGCTTCTTGTTGGTGAGTGTTTTCATCAAACTCCTGATTATTCACTGATCTGACTGATCTCAGAGTCCCAGATGAACTTTGATCAAATATCAGAATACACATCTGGAGGACCTTGTCCCCACAGACCTGCAGTCACATCTGGACTGATTCCCTCTGAAGGATCAGACATGTTTGATATTTGTGACACGTTCCACTTTAGTTCATTCTGAACAATCAACTTTCTGCAGTTTGTCGTAGATTAAATTTGAGATTAATCTACTTCAGACTGATTAAACGAGATTAAAGAAGAAACGTGTTTGTTTCAAGCTCAACATTAACATCTTTGAATGTTATTTTTAAACTTGGTTAAACTGGTTTTCAGTAGATCTGTCATACATTCCCAGGTTTGTTATCTGTTTTCTACATGAATGATTTCACAAACTAACATCTGTTTTGTTTTGTTCTTCCTTTTAGATGGTCCTTTAACCTGTTAGGGTTCATTTTACTGATGTGCATTTCTGTCTCTCAATACTTTCCCATTTTTAACCGTGTTTTACACCAAAACCACCAGAACCCGATCCATTTCCACAGCATGAGTGAAAACGAACTGTCGGAGGTTTCATCGGCTCCGTTCATTTGACTTTCAGCTCAGAATCTGTTGAACTGACGAAGGATTGAACCGACAAACACAGAAACGCCGCTCTTCTTTGACTTCCACCTCATATTTGGACCGCAGTAAAACCGTCGTATCAACAGATATCAGGCCGACGTTCACACGGTCCGTTCGTCAGCTGGTGTCCAACATCTGTACCAAATGTCATGTTGATAGACAGAAGTGTCTCTGAGATATTTCACAAAGTGCAGTACAGATCATCTCCATCAGAGGACTACAGAGCTTTAGAAAACCTCTCCAAAGCTCCAAATAAAGAAGAGAAAAGTGTTCAGTGACTCTGAAAAATGTCCCTGAATGTTAAAGCCCACTAAAAGAAGCTGTAGTTCATGTTTAGATCCAGATTTCCATCTTTAGTTTATTCAATCTGGTCTCTTTGGACCGATAAAGACTTCCTCTGTTCTGTGGGCGGGCCTCCGCCACAGGAAGTCCAACTACACTAACTTCCATATATGGTCAGACAGCTCCTTTTACCGCCGACACACTCTGACTGTTTTCACGGAGCTCACTTCCTATTGGACGGAAGCAGCTGTCCGTCAAAGTCATTAGGGGGCCGCGGAAAGGCGCGCTCCTCTGATTGGCTGAGGAGTAAAAAGTTCGTTAGTGACGTCAGTGTAGGTGTTGTAAAGATGCTGATTGGTTTGATTTGTTGCTGGGCGGGTCCTGATGTCAGAGATCTTGAAGCTCATTGGTCAATTATTCAGTCCGAACTGAAAATTGACAGAAATGTCGATGAATCGGAAGTCTGAAGAGCAGCGTTCAACCTAAAGGCGGATAATTAATTCACTTTAATTTGGCTCATTTTTACATCCACTGGATTTAAAACCAGCTGGATTTAATCTGCGGCTTCTTCTTCTTTAAAACGAGCCCAGTTTGTCTTTAAATGTCTATTTTTGGACCAATAAACCGATTTTAACGGCGGCGACACAAGTTAGCAAGCTAGTTTCTACCGGCTGACTGCCGTAAAGTGAGACGTTCATGTTCGAACGTCGTAAATCCGCCATTAAGATCGTTAAGGGCGATGAAAAAACGAACATCTGAGCTTTCAGATGAGATATAACGTGTTTATATGAACATTTGGCTCAATGTGGAAATATACAGTCAATGTATTTATGGAGTTTTCCACATTAATGTCGGGTCGTATGCAACCTCTGAGCCACAAAAGGTTAAAAGACAGAAGTGACGAAAACATCCCAGGTGAGTTCGTTGTGTTATGACGTCACGGTTACGGCGCCACTCTTTATTTGTGACGTGAGAATAATTACCCTTCACTTTATGTAGAGATTCATCCTGATTGATTTAGATCTATTCAGACATTACTGCTCCGTGTTCTGAAAAACAAGATTATGTTAAATTCAGTCAGTTTATGAGCTAAACCTCAGAAAGAAAAATAGTTCATTCTGTGTTTATATGACTCTTTAAAGAGCTTCACAGTTCAACTTCCTGCTGCACGCACACAGACACACACTTTAAAATGGGCCTCTATAGAAAAGAGTCGGTTCAGTTCTGTGGTTCTCACTGAGCTCAGACTTAAAGCTGCTTTTGTTCTGGACCACATTATACTGAGAGCTGTTTGTATTTTTCTGTCCTCCCTGTTGACCAACATGAAGGCTCAGAATATTAGGAACACCTGTGAATATAACACCATCACTGACTGGGACCTCCATGCTAAAACACAGAAGAGAGTGAACGTCTCTATGACTGAGTCAGAAAACTGAACATCATCAGCATCAGAGAAGTCGACTCCATCACACAACAGTTGTGTTGGATTGTGTTAGATTGTACAGGTGTACCTAATTAAGTGAACAGTGACACAGTTCAGACCTGATAACACAGTGAGTCTGTTCTTTAACAGCCCGTGTCTCATATTTTAGATCAGTTTTATTCTCAGTTTAGTGGAATAGAAATGGAAAAAACTGGAGGATGAACTTGTTCACAAACTCGTTCCCTCAGTTGATGTTTAGATGATGAAGGTGGAGACGACTGTCTGACACGTCACTCCAGAGTCTCCTTTATCTGCTGAACTGGGTCAGATCTGGAGACAGTGAAGGTCACAGTTTATGATTCTTATCAGACTGTCAGTGACCCCTGGTGACCTCTGGGTGGAGACACTGACTTCCTGTTTGACTTGTCTGTGTTTAACTCTGTCCACATTGTTCATAAGTTATTGTTCATGTTTACAGGAACAGCTCAGAAGCCAAATATTGTGACACTTGCTGAAACAGATAAATGGGCTCAGCTTCAGTGTGAAGTTCTTGGAGCTTCACCCAAACCTGAAGTCCAGTGGAAGGACAGAGATGGAAACATCCTCCCTGCTGAAGAACCAAAGATCTCTGGAGGAGGAGGAAGCTACGACATCACCCTCCAAATTAATGTGACCAAGACCGGCTACTATCGCTGTGTTTCTACACAGGAGACCATCAGACATCAGATTGAGGCTGAGACCTTCGTTCGTCTATCTGGTGAGTTTTGTCTTGATATCAGATTTTATATCTGTTATAAATTCATGTTCAGACTGAACACAAACCAAACTGGGATGAAGAATCAGTGTGAGTGTAAAATGTGTCTCAGTCCTGAGATGAAGGTGAAATCAGGGATTTGTTTTGTCAGGATCTTTCTCTCTTTGTTTCTCTAATAGTGATTTAGGCCACAGGAGCTGCAGAGTTTTATTCACATGCAGCAATTTAACAGCAGCAGAGTCACATGAATCAAACAACAAACAACATCAACACTCTCAAAAGTTCCTGATCATTTCATCAGTTTCTTTCTTCACCACAAACTTCAGATAGAAACTAGAACCAGACTCTGTCTCTGATTCTACATGAGATGGGAATAATTTGATCCTATGAAGGAAAATACAGGCAGAGGAAGTGAAGTGTTGACTGGACAATATGAACTTGTAATCACTGTCCACTGTGCTGCAGTGAGGCTCCTATATGAGCAGCATGTTGGTAGAAATGGAGCTTCCTCACATTTGGTTCATGACCTGCTGCAGCTTTGGTTGTTCAGGAGCAGAACATGTCAGAATGTGATGTGTATGAGCTGAACTCCATGAGCAATAGAAATAATACGAGTCAACATGAGCCAAAGAAATCAAACATTAAAACACGGACAGTGATCGGAGGGAAAAGGGCTCTAAAACAGCATTAAATGCTCTTTAAGCATCTTTGGTCAAAGTTTGTAGAGGACAGCTCTTTGACAGACGGAGAAAGACGCTCCATCATTTCATCCTCAGTCTGAGTGAGAATGAACGTCTGCAAGTGATAAATTTAGGAGGATGAAGATCAGAAGGTGACCTTCATCTGCTGATCTTTGGAGATCAGAGGAGCATCAACACACTGAGCTGTTCTCTTTGTGAAGCTGTGATGTTCAGTCTGATCAACATGATGAGCACAAACTCTGAGTCTCACATCCACTTTCTGTCGTCTCTTACAGGAAGTCTAACTGGATGGATTGTTGCTGCAGTTGCTGTGACTCTCCTTCTTCTTCTTCTTCTTGTTCTCGCTGTTCTTAAAGCCAAAGGTTACATTAATTGTACTAAAGGTGAGTGACACTAAGTTGTTATACGAACATGTTGATGATGAACAGACAACAAAAGCACAAGGTGTGTGTCTGTGTCTGATGTCCAGAGTCAGTTGTGTTGATGTTGTTCCCTCTCCTGGACCACGAAGCAGCTTCAACAGACCAGGATATCTTTGTGTTATCTGTCTCCACTGAACCTGACATTGACCTCCTGATAAGCTGCACTAACAAGCTGAAGATCAACTAGTTGAGTTAACCCTGAGTTTACCCGTCCAGGTACGAGCGCCTTCATGTGAAAGACTGAACATGAGCTGAGAACAAACTGTGACACCTGTGACATTTAACAAGGTGAAATCTGAACAATCTGATCACATGACTGAATCAAAGAGAAACACTGGACATTATTTCCAGCAGTTAAAGTCAGACTGACTCTAATCATCAAATATTGATCTGATCAAAGACGTCACAGGGTTTCTGCTCATCATCATAGAGTCAGGAGTTCAGCATCAGTTACCATGGTGATTTACCCCGGCAACAAGTCCCCCACCGTCGGAGGACTGAAAACCAGAGTTAAACCTGAAGTTCCCTCCATAACCTCAGATCCTGCTTCGTGGTCCAGGACTCAGCTCAGCTGGGATTTTCTGGATTCTAACTTTATTTTCCCTCCATCAGGCCCATCAGCTCCATCAGACTTCCCTGAAAGACAAGGATTAAGAGGATGAGCAGTCTGATCAGGACCTCCAGCTGTAAACTGTGTTCTTCTTCTATAAATAACTGGAATACAAAACCAGAAAATTGAACCATTATTATTATTTTGTTTATTTGAAACCAAAACACAAATCACCATTTTTTTGTGTTTGTTTGTTTTTTTAGTTTTGATTTCATGATGAGATCCATCAGGTCCATCAGACTTGCAGAAAGAAGTCCTGTAGCCTTCAGCTGTTTGTGTTACTGCTGCTGCTGTTGTGTGTCTGTCTGGTGAGGAGGCTGAGATCTTCCTCAGATTAATACACAAGGTTTTTATTTTGTTTCCCTCCATTTAAATAGTGACTGAACTTCAAGAACAAAACAAAGAGCTGACTTCTTTCTGTTCCATTCACTGACTAAAGTTTACTTTTGGCCTTAAGTAGACAAACTCAGGACACACACACACACACACACACAGCAGCACAACAGTTTTTGTGAATGATGCCTCTCTTTAAATGAACTGATTTTAATGTTGCATAAAGAAGAGTATTTCTCAGTAGAGCTGTTTCAGCTGTTACTGTCTGTTGTTTTGGTAACTATGGCCGACTCGACAGTGTAGAACTCAGTTTCATCTGTTGGAGTTCTTGTCAAACTGCCTCCAAACAAATTTAGACTAAACCTATATGGACTGTTTCAGAGCTTTATCAGGAAGGTTTCTTATTGAACTAAATATTTCAAAGGTTTCAGCCTCTTAAAGGAAGTTTTTCCTGCTCATGGGGGGATCTGTTGGGTCTCTTTAAATCATTTTGGTCTAGACCTGCTCTATGTGTAAAGTGCCTTGATGTAACTCTGTTATGATGGGTGCTATATAAATAAATCCGTTTTTAACTAATTACTCTGATGGTTGTTGATTGTTTAGCTGAATTTCCAGCTAAATAATGAAATGTGTGTGTCTCATGTTGAACTGTCTCTTCTTTTCTGTCATGGAGTTCATCATTTCACTGCTGAAACTAAAGACTGTCAGTTCAGAGCCTTTCCATGAACGTCAGACTGCAGACTTCAATATAAACGTCAGTCCTTTTTGTTCACAAACACCTGTATTTGTTCTCGTGGCGGATCTGCCACTCCCAACATGGCGGACGCTCTGACGTTCCACAGCTGCGGGCCAGCAGCCAATCAGCGTCTGCGTATGTGACCACAGTGTGACGTCTTCTGTCGGAGGTGCCCAGACTTTTGGTTCAGCAGGTTTATTCCACATCTGTTTGTATTTGTGACAAAAGAAAACAAACCAGTTCATCTTCTGTTGCGGCTCCGAAAGGCGGCATCGTGTTTCTGTTAGCAAACTACGGCGAGTTTTACAGAAAAAAACCAAGATGGCCGACGAACGAACGGCGAAGTCGATGTAAGACAGATAAAATAAAACAAGCTGAGTCATCTTAATGATTCTACATAAGTCTTATATCAGTTCATGTAGTTTTGACTCATCAGCCTTCAGGAAGTCCTCGGAGCTTTGGGGATTACCCAGAATCCTTTGCTGTTATTCCCTGATGCAGGTACGGCTCTAACGGCAGATGGCGGAAATGTCCCATTTAGCGGGATTGTCTGGAAACATTCCGGTCTGCAGCCCTACATGTGACATGTCCTGATCCACTCGAGCCATCACTAATGATCTGAGGTCCCTTTAGTCCGTTAAATGAGGAGCAACTCATGATGATAAACAGGTGAAGCGGCCATTTCCTCTGTGATGCTGGATTAGTTATTGGAGAATATTTAGCATCACCAATATCCTCACTGTGGATGGAGAAAAAATTCCAATTGATTTTTAGTGCAGTAACAGCAGTTCTAGATAAAAACACTGGACATAAGTATGCCTTACGTTTTAATTTGAAAGTACGTAACTTCCTACCTGTAGACAGGTGCTGGAAACGGAAGTGAAACAAGCGCTGAGTTTAAAAAATAAAAGAGGACATCTCACTTTATGTCACAGTCCTCTGTGATGTGTTCAGCATCGGGCTTTATTCCCACAGTGACAAATACCACTCTGATATTAAAAAGATGTATTTAAACTCCTGTTCTCTGTCTGAACTGGAGCATCGTAGTTTGAGTGCACGTTTAACCTTCACAGCTGTTTTCTTTTTACATCAGTCACACACTGTTATATACAGAGCTTTTTCACACATTAGTGCCTTAATGAAAGGTGCTGGTTCAGTGAAATAACTGCCTTATTTCTATAGATTATGGATTGACTACCAGGCAGAGTGACGTAGAGGTGAGATTAACAGACACACAGTTGTACGCTTACACTGACACACACATTCAAACACGACACACACTGATTTCACTGCCATGTGAAAGAGTCTTCTCCAAAGATGGAGAGCTGCTGACAGAGAAGAGAAACTGACTGAAACCAACTTCCTGTCAGTCCAGCATTCATCATCCGAACAGACCCAAACTGTGATGATCACATTCCTGAACTGAGTCAACATGGAGTCAGACTCAGAGCGACACCTGCTGGACACCGGAAGTCATCACCATCGTCAGATTTACGTCACACCTGTATATTGTGTTTTGGATGTTAATTTCACCAACTTAAACTACCAGATCAATATTAATCACCGCAGACCACGACGAGCTTCAGCTGGGCAGTTTTTTATTCACTGACCTGAACACAGGAGTGCCCTCTAACGACAGGTACATGTAATGTGCCACTCTGACCAGAAGGTGTCAGTGTGAGTCCATTAATCACCACAATATACAACACTGCACAACAACATGACGTTTAACTGGCGGGTTCTTTCTGGCGCCACCTGCTGTCAACTCACTAATTCTGCTTTTAGCTGATTCATCAATCTGTGATTGAATTGACATGAATAGTTTTTTATTGTTACTTCGGTTCGTCCAGCAGTCCAAATCCTTTTTAAGTTATTTAACAGCCACAGTTTTAACAGTAAAACTGATTATTGATTAATTTTCCACTAGTTGATGAGCTGTAGATTGACACCGGAAGTTTATTTTACAGCAGAATCCCTGTGGCTCCTCCACAGTAAAGTCAGGACACATTCAGGTCCAGGACTTCATGGACCATCAGAGCTTTAATCATTTCTGAAAACAGGAAAAAAGCAGAGTGTGTTTTGTTTGTAAACAGATCTAAAGAAGCAGAGAGGTACAGAGGTCTGCCCTGCAGCTCAGTTAGACCCTGACCGATCCGGTTCTGTGGTCTTCACCCGAACCTTCAGTCCATCACCGGACAGGCTTTTATTGTGAAGGCCGTGCAGCGGAAGCAGAGGGAAGGTGTGTGTGATCAGCCAATCAGATTGTGAGGAGGCTGCAGCTCGGTCCTCCAGATGTTCCCTGATGTGGTGCCGGTGAATGTAGCCGTGAGCCGGACCGCCATGGAGCTGCTTCCGGTGTGTCTCTGGGTCCTGACCTGGTCCGGATCAACGTCTGCTGCTGAAGCCGGTGAGAATCATCGGAAACACTCTGTGACGTCAGCACCGGCACCTGTGACGGTCCTGTTAAACGGCCGGTGACGTCATTGAATGACATCATCCGTCGGGTTAATGTCAGCCGTTAACAGAGCTGCTCAGGTCCAGAAAAGGTTTGGGACTTTATGACGAGACAGTTTGTGTGTCTGTGTGTGTGTGAGAGAGTGTGTGTGTGTGAGAGAGAGTGTGTCTGTGTGAGAGTGTGTCTGTGTGTGTGTGTGTCTGTGTGTCTGTGTGTCTGTCTGTGTCTGTGTGACTGTGTGTGTGTGTGTGTGTGTGTGAGAGAGAGTGTGTGTGTGTGTGTGTGTGAGAGAGAGTGTGTGTGTGAGAGAGTGTGTGTGTGTGTGTGTGTGTGTGTGTGTGTGTGTGTGTGTGTGTGAGAGTGTGTGTGTGTGTGTGTGTGAGAGAGAGTGTGTGTGTGTGTGTGTGTGTGTGTGAGAGAGAGTGTGTGTGTGTGTGTGAGAGAGAGTGTGTGTGTGTGTGTGTGTGTGTGTGTGAGTGTGTGTGTGTGTGTGTGTGTGTGTGTGTGTTGGTTCAGGGCGTCGTCTCCATCCAGTCCTGAGGACACAGATCAGAGATGTTGTTGCAGATGTTTGTGTAGATGTTGTAGATTTTGTTGTATTGTTGTTGTAGATGTTGTAGACGTTGTAGATGTTGTTGTGTTGTTGTTGTAGATGTTTGTTGTAGAGGTTGTAGATGTTGTGTAGATGTTGTAGATGTTTGTGTAGATGTTGTAGATGTTGTGTAGACGTTGTAGATGTTGTGTAGATGTTGTAGATGTTTGTGTAGATGTTGTAGATGTGTAGACGTTGTAGATGTTGTGTAGATGTTGTAGATGTTTGTTGTAGATGTTGTTGTGTTGTTGTTGTAGATGTTGTGTTGTTGTAGATGTTGTGTAGACGTTGTAGATGTTGTGTAGATTTTGTAGATGTTTGTTGTAGATGCTGTAGATGTTGTTGTGTTGTTGTTGTAGATGTTGTAGATGTTTGTTGTAGATGTTGTTGTGTTGTTGTAGATGTTGTGTAGATGTTGTAGATGTTGTAGATGTTTGTTGTAGATGTTGTTGTGTTGTTGTTGTAGATGTTGTGTTGTTGTAGATGTTGTTGTCTCTTCACTGTCTCTGTCTTCTTCCTGTCAAATCTTTCTGACAGCTGATTCTGTAATTTCTCTCTTTTTCTCTGATCAGATCTAAAATCCTCCTCATGAGTTCATTTGTTGTGTTGTGTAGTTGTGTTGAACTCCGTCACAGCAGCCGGTGCTCAGGTGTCTCAGGTGGAGGAGTGTCCGTCAACGTGGCTGACTGGAGCTCATCGTTTATTGATTATTGACTGATGATTTTCATCATGAACATTCAGCTCAGATGTTTTCTTCTCAAACGTTGACGTCATTTTTCCAGGAATATCGAACCTCCTCAGCGTTTCCGTGGTAACGCCCCCTCTTCCTCAGGAAAATGACGGTTGAGATGGTTTTCCTGATAACTGTTGTGGAACAAAAGTGAAAACCTGTTAGTTTGGTTCTCCTTCTGTTTCTGACGACACACTTTGTTTTATCACTGACGAGCTGTCACGTCTACAGGAGCCCGGAGGGGTCAGCTGAGTTTGTGTCAGGGCAGCGTTCATGAAGGTTATACTGTTCAGTTTGTGTTGAACAGGTGTCGACTCGCCTGTGTGATGGTTGTTAGGACGTAGTTTGTGTTGTTTAGTCTGCCCTCGTTGATCTGGATCAGAAGGTGTCACATTCGTCCTCCTTTCCTTCCTGACTGACTGACAGTTTCCTTCATTGTGTAACTTCTGACTCGTTTCTCTGCTGAAATATGAAACCTGCAGAATCTGAACCAGAATGAAATAAAGAGCACAGACGGCTTTGATTTAATGTTCATATCCATGTTGGAGCCAGAGCTCTGAATGAATATGAACATAAACTGACTGCAGATTCACATCATTGTCTTCAACATATCTGTGTTTTAAATTATAATAATGATCAATTTACTTTAAAACTTCATCAACACATCAAATCAGAACAAAACAGAAACAACAAAATCCCTGAAAACCAGACAAACAGCTTCATCCTAAATAATATTAATAATGATAGTAAATTCAGAAACATTATTATGCTGTCAAAGTGAAACTTAAAACATTTCCTCGTCTGTTTGTCTTCAGCTCTGTCAGGTATGGACATGAAACTGTCTGTCAGTTGGCTGATTGGTTCTCTTGAACTCTCAGGTGAATCACCTGAGGGGTATTTCAGAAAGCGGGTTAAGTGAAAACTCTGAGTATGTTAACCCTGAGATGAGGGAAACTCTGAGTTATCTGATCCAGAAAGAGGGGTATCACCATGGTAACAGACTCTGTGAACATCACCTGCTCAGTGGTAGGTTTTCTTTAAGAAGCCCTGAGTTTCTACCTGTCTCCTCCCACACAAAGAAAGCTGTTAGACATGGACTGCCCATTCATTCCCAATCCGACTGATATCGAAGCCCAACTAATTCGAAATGCCGGTCTGAGAAAATCTTCTGACCGAGATTAGACTTCCTGTCGTTTCCAGAGGAGTATCTGTTTGAACGCTACCGCTTTTCATCCAACGGTGTCATTTATCTCAACAACATTCTCCGGCCATACATCACCAACCTCACACATCGTGGACGTGTGCTCACATCACAGCTAATTTTATGTATAGCGTTACGTTTTTTTGCAAACAGTAGTTTTCTTTACAACATCACATGATTTGGTCTTTATTCCCTAAAAGTACAAAAGCAGCAGTTAGGATTTGTAATATAGTTCCAGCCATTAACATATTTCACCTTTTTCTAATGTGGAGATCCAGATAGACCATTTCTTTTTCTGTTTTCTGTATAGTCTTCATTAGGTGGACTCTATACAATTCCTTCACAGGTAACTGGGAAACATATGGAGGACATTTAAATCCTACAGTCGATGTCCAGCCATGTTCTGTTGAAGGACAAGAATGTGCTAGTAGTCTGTCCATGATCTATGATCATCACTTCAGAGTACACGTCAAACTCCAAGTTCCACTCAAGAATGTAAAGGAATGTGAATGGGTAGAGCACTGCCAGTAGTTATACATAATATTAAGACACACTTCAGTAGGCCTCTCTGGATCTCTCCCTGTGGCAGCAGACAGCGTTTCTTCTTCATCATCCTCCTCCTGTGATGCAGGAATACTTTGAACAGCCATCTGAGGCAACATCTGAGTATGGAATATTTACAGCTGCCGGGTGTTCAATTGTTTCAGTCGGAGGCTGAACGAGGCAGATGACACCATCCACAACTGTTGGGGGGGTGGAGATTTTATATATAAGAAGTTTAATATATAAGTTTTATCTTTTAAAAGACACAAGTGTATACTTACATCTGATGTAGGAACTTGTGTCCTGGGGGGTAACAGGCTCAGATGAGCTTCCCCCCGGGATGCCCTCAGCCGCCGGTTGTTCCCAGTTTTGGCTCCTCAGCCTCTGTCAGAGGTGGTGGTGGCGGCCCTCCACCCATTTTTCGGGCCTCCGCCTTCTTTCTGTTGGCTAAGCAGAACACAAATGTTAATCTCTTTTTTTTTTAAATTAGTAGATTTTATTTCGTTCGTGTACACAAATTCACTTTTTAAATGACGTCAATAAAAATGTGTAAACATTGTATGATGTGTTAATAAGTGGGTATTAAATGAGATGACGTTAAAACAACATTTTGTTAGGGGTTTAAATTACTACTTGAAGTAGCCACTGAATTAATATTTACTTTGTTTAATATCTTAAGTCAATTTAAAAAAATAAAATTAAAATCAAAGTGAGGTACAATCGTAGCTCAACAAAATATGCCTTACCTTTTTGAATGATTAAAAATGAAATATAAAAATTTCATTTTTAACTGCTTCCATGTACACTCCTCCCCTGATGGATTAAACCTGAATGAAAATCTGATTTTATTTATTGTGGTGAAATAACTGGATCTTTTTTTTTTTCGGTTGTCATGGTGACTCGTGGTATCGGGGCTCCATTGATGATGCCTTTTTATAGTAGTTGTGCACGCGCGCAACTCACGGTGAACACACTCAGAGATGATTGAACCAACTCAGATCAGCTGTTCTGGAACTGGATACTCAGAGTTTGTTGAACCTCCTACCTGGAACACCCCTCTGGTGATGACATCACTTCCTGTAGCAGACGCCATCTTGTGTCCATTTTAATAACAGCCTGTAAATTCCTTCATCCCATGGACTTCACTGCCAGTTAATATTTGTTGTTGTAGCAGCTCAGCAGTTAGATTGTGTCACCTGTTCATAGTGAACACGGCAGCTGATTGTGTTGTTTTCCTGTCGAGCACACACAAACACACAAATACATTCATTTATGTGTCTTTAGTGAATAAATGTGGTTGTCTGTATTTAATGTTGTGGCCTCAACACTGTAAATGTTATTGTCATCACCTGATTTTACTTTAAGATGTTTTATAATAAAATAAACCATCAGATCACAACACAACTGAGATGTGGAGTCTGTGATTATATTTATATATAACACAATAATTAAAACATGTTTTATCTTCCAGGACCAAAGATCACAGTGACAGAAGGAAGTGATGTGACTTTACCCTGTTCCATCTCAGAGGATATTACAGCACGGAGGTTTGACTGGAAGACTGACGGTCAGAAGGAGGTTTATGTGTATGATGCTGATCTTTATTCCAGTAAAGGTCTATCAGGTCAACATGAGCAGTTCAAAGGTCGTGTCTCACATTTTCCTGGAGGACTGAAGAACGGAGACGCCTCCATAAAGATCAGCAACACGAAGGTGTCTGACAGTGGAAACTACAGCTGTGAATTTAGACATGATCCAAATCAGAAACAGCACGTAAAGCTTCTTGTTGGTGAGTGTTTTCATCAAAGCAGATGTTGTTAAAGTCTGTGTCTTCATCACCGTTCAAACCGTTTTTATGTTTGTTATCAGTCCGTTAAATGAATGAAATCACAAACTAACGTGTGTTTTATTTTTCCTTTTAGACGGTCCTTTAAAAGACAGAAGTGACGAAAACATCCCAGGTGAGTTCGTTGTGTTATGACGTCAGTTGTCCTGATGGAGACATTAACCCTTTCACTTCATTTCATCTTTATCTCACTTAGTCTGCTGCAGCTGATGAGTTTAGGATGTTCAGTTTGTGTCGACTGTCAGAAAAGAGTTCAGAAAACACAACAGAGAGGTTGAACAACAACAACAACAACAACCTGCTGTTATTTGGAAAACTCTGTCAAAGTTCTTCATAAGTTATTGCTGATGTTCACAGGTGCTGTTCCAAAACCGTCCATCAGGACACTCGGTGAATCTCAGGATGGAGTTCAGCTTCAGTGTGAAGTTCATGGAGCTTCACCCAAACCTGAAGTCCAGTGGAAGGACAGAGATGGAAACATCCTCCCTGCTGAAGAACCAAAGATCTCTGGAGGAGGAGGAAGCTACGACATCACCCTCCAAATTAAAGTGACCAAGACCGGCTACTATCGCTGTGTTTCTACACAGGAGACCATCAGACATCAGATTGAGGCTGAGACCTTCGTTCCCGTTCGTGGTGAGTTTCTTGTTCCTGTTTTTGCATTGAACTTCACCTGACCACAGAAATAAAAGCTCACATTCAGTCAGCTGAATCTCCATTTTGGAAGCAGGAAATGTCTCCAAATAACAACAAAGGATCTATTTTCATCACATAAACTCCACAAATCTGAGGTCTTAAAGTCACAGCAGAGTTTTATTCATCCGTTTGGCTCCAGACATCATGTTAACAAACAGAACAGGAAACAGCTGATGGAGGATCCAGATCTGGACTCTGTGCTCTGCTCCTCCAGACACTAGGGGGAGCTCTGGAGTACAGAGATCTAGAGACTCTTTAAAGCCTCAGATCCCTAAAAGCAGCTCAGGTGTTTCTGGGTTTGGGTTCTTGACTTTGCTGCACTTTGATCTGGACACAGTGAACATGTCATATTTCAGACATGGAGAATAACTGCTCCATAAACAAACTGTTAGTTTGTCTGAGAACAAGTCTGGATGGAACCTCTGACAACAACAGGAAGCTGCTACGGAGAGGACAAAGTCCCTCCAGCTGATTTAAGCAGGAATTTAACTCCCAGAGAAATCAGACCAACTGTCAGAGTCAGATTTCTGTTTGTCCTCATCGGCAGCAACTGAGTAAAATAAAATTTTAACAGGTTTGTTAATAACAGAAGAAAACTTTGATCAGAAACCAACTGCAACATCGTTGATGTCATAACACAAACGTTACCTGCAGCAGGTAAAGACGCAGACTTTAGTGAATCGAGGCACACAGATAATCTGAAGGAGGGAACTGATTATTAACAAGGAAATTTAGCCTCCAACTGTTTTCTGGCTCTTCTTTCTTCTTCTACACTCATTTTTTAACCCCCCGATCAGGTGAGACACGTCACCTGATCTCAGGTGTCCTCTGTCCTCTGGACAGTCTGTTGGACACACAGAGATGGAAAGATGAACAAAGGTGAAGTTAGAAATCAACAGGAAGTGAGAACGCTCTACTTCCTTCCTCCTTCAAAATAAAACACACTCTAGTTAAATCTGTGATCAGCTGCTGCTACAAAAGAAGAATCACAACAAACCTGATGATCAGTTTTCCTCTCAGTGACCACTTTATTAGGTACACCTGTACAATCTGCTGCCATCAGGACAAACAGCTGAGTCATCAATTCCAGCTGTACAAAGTTTGTCATGTTCAGTTTGTGTGGACTGTCAGAAAAGAGTCGGTTCAGTTCTGTGGTTCTCACTGAGCTCAGACTTAAAGCTGCTTTTGTTCTGGACCACATTATACTGAGAGCTGTTTGTATTTTTCTGTCCTCCCTGTTGACCAACATGAAGGCTCAGAATATTAGGAACACCTGTGAATATAACACCATCACTGACTGGGACCTCCATGCTAAAACACAGAAGAGAGTGAACGTCTCTATGACTGAGTCAGAAAACTGAACATCATCAGTATCAGAGAAGTCGACTCCATCACACAACAGTTGTGTTGGATTGTGTTAGATTGTACAGGTGTACCTAATAAAGTGAACAGTGACACAGTTCAGACCTGATAACACACAGTGAGTCTGTTCTTTAACAGCCTGTGTCTCATATTTTAGATCAGTTTTATTCTCAGTTTAGTGGAATAGAAATGGAAAAAACTGGAGGATGAACTTGTTCACAAACTCGTTCCCTCAGTTGATGTTTAGATGATGAAGGTGGAGACGACTGTCTGACACGTCACTCCAGAGTCTCCTTTATCTGCTGAACTGGGTCAGATCTGGAGACAGTGAAGGTCACAGTTTATGATTCTTATCAGACTGTCAGTGACCCCTGGTGACCTCTGGGTGGAGACACTGACTTCCTGTTTGACTTGTCTGTGTTTAACTCTGTCCACATTGTTCATAAGTTATTGTTCATGTTTACAGGAACAGCTCAGAAGCCACATATCACAATAGTTAAACTGAGAAATAACTGGGCTCAGCTTCAGTGTGTCGTCAGAGGAGCTTCACCCAAACCTGAAGTCCAGTGGAAGGACAGAGATGGAAACATCCTCCCTGCTGAAGAACCAAAGATCTCTGGAGGAGGAGGAAGCTACGACATCACCCTCCAAATTAATGTGACCAAGACCGGCTACTATCGCTGTGTTTCTACACAGGAGACCATCAGACATCAGACTGAGACTGAGATCCAAGTTGAGCTCAGTGGTGAGTTTATTCTGTTTTTAAAATCAAAAATTAATTAGTTGTTTTTTCCAAATGTTTCCCACTTTGAGACTGAACATAAACCAAACTGGGATGAAGAATCTGCGTGAGTGTAAAATGTGTCTCAGTCCTGAGATGAAGGTGAATTCAGGGATTTGTTTTGTCAGGATCTTTCTCTCTTTGTTTCTCTAATAGTGATTTAGGCCACAGGAGCTGCAGAGTTTTATTCACATGCAGCAGTTTAACAGCAGCAGAGTCACATGAATCAAACAACAAACAACATCAACACTCTCAAAAGTTCCTGATCATTTAATCAGTTTCTTTCTTCACCACAAACTTCAGATAGAAACTAGAACCAGACTCTGTCTCTGATTCTACATGAGATGGGAATAATTTGATCCTATGAAGGAAAATACAGGCAGAGGAAGTGAAGTGTTGACTGGACAATATGAACTTGTAATCAGTGTCCACTGTGCTGCAGTGAGGCTCCTATATGAGCAGCATGTTGGTAGAAATGGAGCTTCCTAACATTTGGTTCATGACCTGCTGCAGCTGGTTGCTTTGGTTGTTCAGGAGCAGAACATGTCAGAATGTGATGTGTATGAGCTGAACTCCATGAGCAATAGAAATAATACGAGTCAACATGAGCCAAAGAAATCAAACATTAAAACACGGACAGTGATCGGAGGGAAAAGGGCTCTAAAACAGCATTAAATGCTCTTTAAGCATCTTTGGTCAAAGTTTGTAGAGGACAGCTCTTTGACAGACGGAGAAAGACGCTCCATCATTTCATCCTCAGTCTGAGTGAGAATGAACGTCTGCAAGTGATAAATTTAGGAGGATGAAGATCAGAAGGTGACCTTCATCTGCTGATCTTTGGAGATCAGAGGAGCATCAACACACTGAGCTGTTCTCTTTGTGAAGCTGTGATGTTCAGTCTGATCAACATGATGAGCACAAACTCTGAGTCTCACATCCACTTTCTGTCGTCTCTTACAGGAAGTCTAACTGGATGGATTGTTGCTGCAGTTTTGGGGACTCTCCTTCTCCTCATTGTTGTTGTTCTCGCTGTTCGTAAAGCCAAAGAGGTGAGTGACACTAAGTTGTTATACGAACATGTTGATGATGAACAGACAACAAAAGCACAAAGTGTGTGTCTGTGTCTGATGTCCAGAGTCAGTTGTGTTGATGTTGTTCCTTATCCTGGACCACGAAGCAGCTTCAACAGACCAGGATATCTTTGTGTTATCTGTCTCCACTGAACCTGACATTGACCTCCTGATAAGCTGCACTAACAAGCTGAAGATCAACTAGTTGAGTTAACCCTGAGTTTACCCGTCCAGGTACGAGCGCCTTCATGTGAAAGACTGAACATGAGCTGAGAACAAACTGTGACACCTGTGACATTTAACAAGGTGAAATCTGAACAATCTGATCACATGACTGAATCAAAGAGAAACACTGGACATTATTTCCAGCAGTTAAAGTCAGACTGACTCTAATCATCAAATATTGATCTGATCAAAGACGTCACAGGGTTTCTGCTCATCATCATAGAGTCAGGAGTTCAGCATCAGTTACCATGGTGATTTACCCCGGCAACAAGTCCCCCACCGTCGGAGGACTGAAAACCAGAGTTAAACCTGAAGTTCCCTCCATAACCTCAGATCCTGCTTCGTGGTCCAGGACTCAGCTCAGCTGGGATTTTCTGGATTCTAACTTTATTTTCCCTCCATCAGGTCCATCAGCTCCATCAGACTTCCCTGAAAGACAAGGATTAAGAGGATGAGCAGTCTGATCAGGACCTCCAGCTGTAAACTGTGTTCTTCTTCTATAAATAACCTGGAATACAAAACCAGAAAATGGAAACATTATTATAATTTTGTTTATTTGAAACCAAAACACAAATCACCCCCCCTGTCTCTCTCTCTCTCCCTCTCTCAACCCAACCGGTCGAGCCTGGTTCTTGCTGAGGTTTCTGCCTCAGTGCCTATGTAAAGAGCCTTGATGTAACTTTGTTATAATTTGGTGCTATATAAATAAATCTGATTTGATTTAGGTGATATTTAAACCTCTGATACAAACTTGTGAATTCAGCTGTTAGAAACATAAATCAGCTCTGTGATTCCCATGAAATTTTGTCCATAAAAACTGACTAACATTCATTGTCCTCTCTCCAGATGTCAACAATAAATGAATATCATGTGAACAGAATCAGGTTTGTGTTGTAAATATTTCTGTGCAGTGAAAATATCAGATTCTGATAATAAAAGCTCATTTTTGTTGATGTTATAATGACTACATATGTTAATTAAAATAACAAATGAACCTTCAATTATCAGCTACTAATACCTTTTTATTAGAACAATGATTCATGTGTTTATAACTCGTTGTGAACATTACGGCTTCCGTACCTCCGACAGATGGCGCCGAAGAGCCGCTCTGCTGTAGCAGTGGGCGGGGCTTAGTCCAACCAACATGGCGGACAGAATAACACCTGCTCAGTTTACAGCTGACGTTTGGAAGCACTTTGGATTCCGACTTAAAAAGAGTGAAAACATAAAAACAGGGAGTTGGTAAAGAAATACCGTTTGTGAGTTTTGTGTCGCTGCCGAAAAATGTTGGTGTGAAACAAACTGATGAGTTCATCCAACAAGACACCAGCTGAGCTGTTGGTCCAAACAAACTTCCTGAACTTCACCTCAGGTAGGTCGGTCCTGTTTGTTTTCAGCTGATCTGAGTCGTTCTGCAGGTTAAAATGATTTTAGTTTGTTGGTCAGGAAGAAGAGATTAATTACTGAGACATTTACTGTAGATTCAGTGAGAAAACACTTAAACTTTATTTAATGGTTTCACTCACAGTATGTACACCGCATTTTATTTTAAATATGTCCTTCAGTGAAAATCTGAATGTTATGGAAATTAATTAAATGTACAGGCTGTTTTGAATCAATTTGTGGCTCCGACGTCACTCAAAACTTAACTACATTCTGATGTGACGTCATCATCATGCTGACCAAAATGGCGGTCCTTCGATGAAGCCAGATGGACGTCGATAATCATCGTATTTCCGTCCTTCTACAAACTCCATCAATCCTCCATCACCTTCCAGGATGGAGCTGGATGGAGTCTTCTTCAGTTGGATCAGTGGTTCAAAAACTTTTTCTGCTGGGCCCCTTTTGGTTGATGAGAAAACGTTAGCGCCTCCCATACACAGACACTTCCGGTTGGCGCGACGAGGAAGCTAACGGCTAAGCTAACAACGAACGAACTAAACTTTTAACTTTGAAATAAATCCGCGTTTTGTGTTTTCCTTCCATCCCCAAACTTCTAAATATTTATTTCCTTTAGCTGTGGGATCGTGAATATCGTCTCCTCGTCTTTTTCGTCCCCTCATTGGTCGCCATGGCGATTGTTTGTTTGTATTTCCGGGTTCATGAATATGAATCTAATTATCTGGTGGTCTTAGTCGAGATATGGATAGCTCGATTCCAGTCGAGCTGAGGTGTTTACATAAGAGTTAATCCACGAGTAGGCGTGCTTCAGACGGTTTTAATGTACGAGGTGGAGGGTTAGGGTTAAAAGTCTGGTCGTAATCGGACTGCCAATAATTCGATTTCCTTTAACTGTATGTAAACGCACCGACTGTCCGATCATGCATCATTCTTTTATCCCTGTAGCAGGGCGGCGCCTCTCTGACCGGTTCATTTGACCTTCTTGTTGTTGGAGCGCTGAGTCTCCGTCAGGACCTTCAGGACAGACTCATGTTTCTGATGTTTGTGCTGAAACAGCTTCATTTTATTGTTTGTCTTAAAAATCCATCCATCTTCATCCACTTCTGGTCAAAATTCAGAAACAGAATGGAGTTTGAATGAAAAGTTATTTTTCTTATTTGACGTTTATGTAGCAAAGACTCACTAACAGACGACACAGTCACCCTTACTTGAAGCCCCCTGATCTTTTCTTCTTTTTGTGTTAGCAGGTGTGTCTCCGTCTGTGACATCACAGCCGTCGGTGTGCTTTCCCAAAGCTGACGTTGTCATGACGACACCAACAGTCAGCGCTGATGAACAGGACATTTGCTGATTGTTATATTTAAAATGAATCACCTACACTGACTCAGGTCGTTGTGTTACTGAACTTTCTTTTGTGTTAACTTTGTTGAATGTTTCAGGAACTTTTCTGATCGTTGATCTTCACTCTGAACAAACAACAAACAACCAGACTGGACTGTAACAATCAGCATTTATTCAGTGACTGAAAAGCTGAATCAGCCGGATGAATCTAAATGAGTCAGTGAATGAATGAACACATGAAACATCAGTCAGTAAGTGAATGAATGATGGTGTGTGACCATTAAACAGTTTGAATGAACTCTGATTGTAGAATTAGTGGAGTTTGGATGTGGACTCAGAGCGAGTGAAGCCACGATGGAGTCTTCCTCCTCCTGACGGCCGGAGCTCAGACGTTCTGGGCTGTTTGTTCTGCTCTTTATCGGCTGACAGGAAGAAAACTGTTTGAATGAACTTGTTTCGGCTGAAGGAGGAGATGCAGCAGATGACTGAAAAACAGAAAAAACTACACAAAAGCACACACAAAAACAACCAAATTCAACATGAACACTGAAAAAAAAGTAGACTGAGAAAAGACAAAGGTGTTTTAGTTTGTGCAGGAGAAGGCTTGTTACTTTCACAGATCCACCTTCTACTGTGACTCAATAACATCTCACCTCATCGACAACAGATCGGCTTCAGAATCACCAGAAGAATCAAACTGATGAACCAAAAAACATTAAACTGTTAAACTCCAACATGAATGTGATCAGCTGATTAACACTGAAGAATATCAAACGTATTCAGTCTGATTTCTGTCAGCAGACGGCCGTTAAGTTACAAAACTTCACACAAATTCAGATTTCCACAACGTTCTGATTACTGAAGCCGAGCTACAAGAACCAGAGAGATGCTAAATGTTCAGAACATCATCAGACAGATTACATCGTGATTTTAAGTCAGTAATGATTTCAAACTTGGTCGAAGGAAGAACCTACATCTTCTCGTCCTGATTTAGTGTAAATGTTGATTTCTGGTTGGTCTCCTGGTTAACTGAGTCGTCTGGACCGAGAACTGGAAGAGCTGCGTTATACTGACCTGTGGAGAATATCCACGAGTCAACAACTTAGTGATTCAAACAAAACACACACAACAAAAAACAAACAGCAGCAGCAGTAACACAAACAGCTGAACATCCATCAGACAGGTGGAGGCAGCTGAAGGTTACAGGACTTCTTTCAGGGAAGTCTGATGGAGGGAAAATAAAGTTAGAATCCAGAAAATCCCAGCTGAGCTGAGTCCTGGACCACGAAGCAGGATCTGAGGTTATGGAGGGAACTTCAGGTTTAACTCTGGTTTTCAGTCCTCCGACGGTGGGGGACTTGTTGCCGGGGTAAATCACCATGGTAACTGATGCTGAACTCCTGACTCTATGATGATGAGCAGAAACCCTGTGACGTCTTTGATCAGATCAATATTTGATGATTAGAGTCAGTCTGACTTTAACTGCTGGAAATAATGTCCAGTGTTTCTCTTTGATTCAGTCATGTGATCAGATTGTTCAGATTTCACCTTGTTAAATGTCACAGGTGTCACAGTTTGTTCTCAGCTCATGTTCAGTCTTTCACATGAAGGCGCTCGTACCTGGACGGGTAAACTCAGGGTTAACTCAACTAGTTGATCTTCAGCTTGTTAGTGCAGCTTATCAGGAGGTCAATGTCAGGTTCAGTGGAGACAGATAACACAAAGATATCCTGGTCTGTTGAAGCTGCTTCGTGGTCCAGGAGAAGGAACAACATCAACACAACTGACTCTGGACATCAGACACAGACACACACTTTGTGCTTTTGTTGTCTGTTCATCATCAACATGTTCGTATAACAACTTAGTGTCACTCACCTTTAGTACAATTAATGTAACCTTTGGCTTTAAGAACAGCGAGAACAACAAGAAGAAGTAGGAGAATCCCCAAAACTGCAGCAACAATCCATCCAGTCAGACTCTCTTGAACATCTGTAACATCTGTAAGAGACGACAGAAAGTGGATGTGAGACTCAGAGTTTGTGCTCATCATGTTGATCAGACTGAACATCACAGCTTCACAAAGAGAACAGCTCAGTGTGTTGATGCTCCTCTGATCTCCAAAGATCAGCAGATGAAGGTCACCAGACTCAGAGATGTCAGCATCCATCTGCTGGCCTCTTTCCTCCTGCTGGGCTGCACAGCTGACTTCTGGTCCTGGTCCTGGTTGTGGTCCTGGTTGTGGTCCTGGTTGTGGTCCTGGTCTTGGTCCTGGTCTTGGTCCTGGTCTTGGTCCTGGTCCTGGTCCTGGTCCTGGTCCTGATCTTGCTCCTGGTCTTGCTCCTGCTCCTGGTCCTGGTTCTGCTCCTGCTCCTGGTCCTGGTTCGTTTTGTGGTCCTGGTCCTGGTCCTGGTCCTAGTCCTGGTCGTAGTCCTGGTCTTGGTCCTGGTCCTGGTCCTGGTTGTGGTCCTGGTCTTGGTCCTGGTTCTAGTCCTGCTCCTGCTCTTGTTCTTGCTCTTGCTCCTGGTCCTGGTCTTGGTCCTGGTCCTGGTCTTGGTTCTGGTCCGGGTCCTGGTCCCGGTCCAGGTTCTAGTCCTGGTCTTGGTCCTGGTCTTGGTTCTAGTCCTGCTCCTGCTCTTGTTCTTGCTCTTGCTCTTGGTCCTGGTCTTGGTCCTGGTCCTGGTCTTGGTTCTGGTCCGGGTCCTGGTCCCGGTCCAGGTTCTAGTCCTGGTCTTGGTCCTGGTCCTGGTTCTAGTCCTGCTCCTGCTCTTGTTCTTGCTCTTGTTCTTGCTCTTGCTCTTGCTCCTGGTCCTGGTCTTGGTCCTGGTCTTGGTTCTGGTCTTGGTTCTGGTCCCGGTCCAGGTTCTAGTCCTGGTCCTGGTCCTGTTTCCATCTGACTGTGTGTGACATGTGAAACTGTGTCCGTCTGTCTCCAGTCCAGGCTGTGAGGGACTCAGCTTCGTCTTTGTTAAAGGTGTGTCCCTCTGAGCTGGGCTCCGTGCTTCACTCAGAATAAATGATGCTAAAAGCTGACAGACGACTAAACGTGATGAACCTCTCAGTGTGTTTACTGTGCTGACATGAACAGAGACACACAAACAGCAGCTGCTGCTTCATTTACTGGACGACAATCCAACTTCTGCTGTTTCACAAACTACACATCCTGACTATTGATCAGATCAATATTTCTATTGATCAGATAGATTCAATCCAAGGGAATCTTCTCATTTCAGGAGCCGTTCTTCTTCAGCTGGTCCACCTTCTGATCTTCATCCTCCTAAATTTATCACTTGCAGACGTTCATTCTCACTCAGACTGAGGATGAAATGATGGAGCGTCTTTCTCCGTCTGTCAAAGAGCTGTCCTCTACAAACTTTGACCAAAGATGCTTAAAGAGCATTTAATGCTGTTTTAGACTCTGCTGCTGTTAAACTGCTGCATGTGAATAAAACTCTGCAGCTCCTGTGGCCTAAATCACTATTAGAGAAACAAAAACTGTCAAAACAGGAACAAGAAACTCACCATGAACAGGAACGAAGGTCTCAGTTTCAATCTGATGTCTGATGGTCTCCTGTGTAGAAACACAGCGATAGTAGCCGGTCTTGGTCACTTTAATTTGGAGGGTGATGTCGTAGCTTCCTCCTCCTTCAGAGATCTTTGGTTCTTCAGCAGGGAGGATGTTTCCATCTCTGTCCTTCCACTGGACTTCAGGTTTGGGTGAAGCTCCAAGAACTTCACACTGAAGCTGAACTCCATCCTGAGATTCACCGAGTGTCCTGATGACAGGTCTGAGAGCGGCACCTGTGAACATCAGAAATAATTAGGAAATGTAAAAGGAAAACAAAAACAAAGATGCTGATCTCAACATCAACTGAGGGAACGAGTTTGTGAACAAGTTCATCCTCCAGTTTTTTCCATTTCTATTCCACTAAACTGAGAATAAAACTGATCTAAAATATGAGACACAGGCTGTTAAAGAACAGACTCACTGTGTTATCAGGTCTGAACTGTGTCACTGTTCACTTAATTAGGTACACCTGTACAATCTAACACAATCCAACACAACTGTTGTGTGATGGAGTCGACTTCTCTGATGCTGATGATGTTCAGTTTTCTGACTCAGTCATAGAGACGTTCACTCTCTTCTGTGTTTTAGCATGGAGGTCCCAGTCAGTGATGGTGTTATATTCACAGGTGTTCCTAATATTCTGAGCCTTCATGTTGGTCAACAGGGAGGACAGAAAAATACAAACAGCTCTCAGTATAATGTGGTCCAGAACAAAAGCAGCTTTAAGTCTGAGCTCAGTGAGAACCACAGAACTGAACCGACTCTTTTCTGACAGTCCACACAAACTGAACATGACAAACTTTGTACAGCTGGAATTGATGACTCAGCTGTTTGTCCTGATGGCAGTAGATTGTACAGGTGTACCTAATAAAGTGGTCACTGAGAGGAAAACTGATCATCAGGTTTGTTGTGATTCTTCTTTTGTAGCAGCAGCTGATCACAGATTTAACTGGAGTATGTTTTATTTTGAAAGGGGAAGGAAGTAGAACATTCTCTGTTCTTGTTGATTTCAAACTTCACCTTTGTTCATCTTTCCATCTCTATGTGTCCAACAGACTGTCCAGGGGACAGAGGACACCTGTGATCAGGTGACATGTCTCACCTGATCGGGGGGTTAAAAAAAGAGTGTAGAAGAAGAACAGAAGGTGAAGAAAGGCGGAGCAGAGCCAGGAAAGAGTTGGAGGCTAAATTTCCTTGTTAATAATCAGTTCCCTCCTTCAGATTATCTGTGTGCCTCGATTCACTAAAGTCTGTGTCTTTACCTGCTGCAGGTGACGTTTGTTTGTCATGACATCATTGATATTTCAGTTGGTTCCTGATCAAAGTTTTCTTCTGTTAATAACAAACCTGTTTAATTTTTATGTTACTCAGTTAATCCAAGCTGCTGATGACAACAAACAGAAATCTGACTCTGACAGTTGGTCTGATTTCTCTCAGAGTTAAATTCCTGCTTAAATCAGCTGGAGGGACTTTGTCCTCTCCGTAGCAGCTTCCTGTTGTTGTCAGAGGTTGTTGGACTTGTTCTCAGACAAACTAACCAAGTCTGAACCAACATGTCTGAAATTTGACATCTTCACTGTGTCCAGATCAAAGTGCAGCAAAGTCAAGAACCCAAACCCAGAAACACCTGAGCTGCTTTTAGGGATCTGGGGCTTTAAAGGCCCAGTCCCAATACACCCCCTACCCCTACTTTTTAGCCCTACCCCTAAATTTTGCGCGTTCCCGCGAGGGGTAGGGGGCGTAATGAGTGGTAGGGGGTATGAATCTAGCCCTTCAGAGCGAGGGTTTTCCGATGCTGACTTCCTGAGGAAGGGCCAGTTCTGCGATCCCCAGAGAGCGAGAGGATGTGGAGAAGTCGGAGAGAAAAAAACTACAAAAAATTCACAAGAGACAACAGACGTCGATGGTGTATTCTTCTCCGTGTACCTCTTGGTTTATTTATCAACCGAAGCATTATGAGTGCTAAAAAAACAATCGCAACCGATCGCGACTGTAGACTCCATGTTTTTTTTTGGGGGGGGGGGGGGGGGGGTTTATATATTGACAAAATTTACATTGACAGACAGAGTACGAACAGGGTGAGGGCGTTACATATGAAAATAAAATCATGCCGATTTAAATTTACATGAACTGTAGCCTCCATGTTGCTGCTGGGACTATGCAGTTGCTTGCGTGCCTGAACGTAAACTATGCGGTGACGTAGCAAGTGGAAATGACAGGAAATGATCTTTGGTTTCAGGCTGATTCACATCAAAATTATTGAAAATTAATAACTCATGATTAATTTTATTATTTAAAAATTAAGATAACACTCACCATTCATAAGAACAAAGATCTTAGCATCGATCTGATGTCTGATGGTCTCCTGTGTAGAGACACAGCGGTAGCGGTCGGTCTTGGTCACAGTAGTTTGGAGGATAATGTCGTATTTTCCTTCAGTTTTTGTGACATTTGGTTTTTCAGCAGGAACGATGTTTCCATCACTGTCCTCCCACTGGACCTCAGGTTCTGGAAAAGCTCCATAAACTTCACACTGAAGAAGAGCAAAGTCTTTGGTTTCGTGAAGGATTGTGACTGACGGTTTTGGAGCTGCACCTGAAAATATAAAATAAACAACATGTTATATTAAACAATGACAACATTAGAAATATAACACTGAGATTCAGCCATTCTTAGTTTTTATATGTGAATTACAGACTTTTTAAAGATAAACAGACAACCATAAACTGTAAAGCACAAATGAAGCATTTATCAGTTAAAACTCAGCTGTTTATCTGTAGATCATAATTCAAACACTGTGAAGTTCCAGAAAAACTCTGAATTAATGAAGTTAACAATGAAGGAGATTAAACTTGTTGATTGTTCAGTTTGTCTGTTCTGTGAGTTATCAGGTCTAAATGAAGTCGGGGGGAGAACTGCAGGTTATTTAATAATCCTGTCTGACAGGATGATTTCATCACATTAGTTGATCTTGTAGTTTAGTTTTGAAGCCGGCTGCTGTCAGCAGACAACAAACAGTTTGTCTGTTACAGGAGATTTAGAAAATTCATCTACATTTATAAAGACAATGATTCAACTAGTTTGACTACTTTTTGATATTTTAATGAAACTACAAACAATTATGGTCCAAAAAGGAAACTGATGAAAGAACCCTGAGAAATAAACTGATATAAATCAGTGAAGGATTAAATGTTAGAAAGCTCTCAGTTCACTGAACCATCAGGACTCACCTGATTCTCCTCTTCTGTCTTTTAACCTTTTGTGGCTCAGAGGTTGCATACGACCCGACATTAATGTGGAAAACTCCATAAATACATTGACTGTATATTTCCACATTGAGCCAAATGTTCATATAAACACGTTATATCTCATCTGAAAGCTCAGATGTTCGTTTTTTCATCGCCCTTAACGATCTTAATGGCGGATTTACGACGTTCGAACATGAACGTCTCACTTTACGGCAGTCAGCCGGTAGAAACTAGCTTGCTAACTTGTGTCGCCGCCGTTAAAATCGGTTTATTGGTCCAAAAATAGACATTTAAAGACAAACTGGGCTCGTTTTAAAGAAGAAGAAGCCGCAGATTAAATCCAGCTGGTTTTAAATCCAGTGGATGTAAAAATGAGCCAAATTAAAGTGAATTAATTATCCGCCTTTAGTTTGAACGCTGCTCTTCAGACTTCCGATTCATCGACATTTCTGTCAATTTTCAGTTCGGACTGAATAATTGACCAATGAGCTTCAAGATCTCTGACATCAGGACCCGCCCAGCAACAAATCAAACCAATCAGCATCTTTACAACACCTAAACTGACGTCACTAACGAACTTTTTACTCCTCAGCCAATCAGAGGAGCGCGCCTTTCCGCGGCCCCCTAATGACTTTGACGGACAGCTGCTTCCGTCCAATAGGAAGTGAGCTCCGTGAAAACAGTCAGATTGTGTCGGCGGTAAAAGGAGCTGTCTGACCATATATGGAAGTTAGTGTAGTTGGACTTCCTGTGGCGGAGGCCCGCCCACAGAACAGAGGAAGTCTTTATCGGTCCAAAGAGACCAGATTGAATAAACTAAAGATGGAAATCTGGATCTAAACATGAACTACAGCTTCTTTTAGTGGGCTTTAACATTCAGGGACATTTTTCAGAGTCACTGAACACTTTTCTCTTCTTTATTTGGAGCTTTGGAGAGGTTTTCTAAAGCTCTGTAGTCCTCTGATGGAGATGATCTGTACTGCACTTTGTGAAATATCTCAGAGACACTTCTGTCTATCAACATGACATTTGGTACAGATGTTGGACACCAGCTGACGAACACTTCCTGTAAATTTCAGCCTGATAGTCCAAATTATAGCCAACTTACTGAACTTTGAATAAGTGATAAAAATATGAAAAACAGCAGGTTTTCAGATTATTGTGTGTCTGTTCCTGAACCAACACAACTGTGTTTGTGGTAGAAATGAGACGAACACAACATCAGAGAGCTCAGTGTGTTCTCTGCAGTGATGCTGAGGACGTGTGTCGGTTCTTCATAGTCTGAGAACAGCAGAACATTTAAGATGAGCGTGAACGAACGGCTGGAAATGAACACAACCACAATGAGCCATAAGAGGTTAAAGGACCGTCTGAAAGGAAAAATAAAACACACGTTAGTTTGTGATTTCATTCATTTAACAGACTGATAACAAACATAAAAACGGTTTGAACGGTGATGAAGACACAGACTTTAACAACATCTGCTTTGATGAAAACACTCACCAACAAGAAGCTTTACGTGCTGTTTCTGATTTGGATCATGTCTAAATTCACAGCTGTAGTTTCCACTGTCAGACACCTTCGTGTTGCTGATCTTTATGGAGGCGTCTCCGTTCTTCAGTCCTCCAGGAAAATGTGAGACACGACCTTTGAACTGCTCATGTTGACCTGATAGACCTTTACTGGAATAAAGATCAGCATCATACACATAAACCTCCTTCTGACCGTCAGTCTTCCAGTCAAACCTCCGTGCTGTAATATCCTCTGAGATGGAACAGGGTAAAGTCACATCATTTCCTTCTGTCACTGTGATCTTTGGTCCTGGAAGATAAAACATGTTTTAATTATTGTGTTATATATAAATATAATCACAGACTCCACATCTCAGTTGTGTTGTGATCTGATGGTTTATTTTATTATAAAACATCTTAAAGTAAAATCAGGTGATGACAATAACATTTACAGTGTTGAGGCCACAACATTAAATACAGACAACCACATTTATTCACTAATGACACATAAATGAATGTATTTGTGTGTTTGTGTGTGCTCGACAGGAAAACAACACAATCAGCTGCCGTGTTCACTATGAACAGGTGACACAATCTAACTGCTGAGCTGCTACAACAACAAATATTAACTGGCAGTGAAGTCCATGGGATGAAGGAATTTACAGGCTGTTATTAAAATGGACACAAGATGGCGTCTGCTACAGGAAGTGATGTCATCACCAGAGGGGTGTTCCAGGTAGGAGGTTCAACAAACTCTGAGTATCCAGTTCCAGAACAGCTGATCTGAGTTGGTTCAATCATCTCTGAGTGTGTTCACCGTGAGTCGCGCGCGTGCACAACCACTATAAAAAGGCATCATCAATGGAGCCCCGATACCACGAGTCACCATGACAACCGAAAAAAAAAAAGATCCAGTTATTTCACCACAATAAATAAAATCTGATTTTCATTCAGGTTTAATCCATCAGGGGAGGAGTGTACATGGAAGCAGTTAAAAATGAAATATAAAAACATCATTCAAAAAGGTAAGGCATATTTTGTTGAGCTACGATTGTACCTCACTTTGATTTTAATTTTATTTTTTTAAATTGACTTAAGATATTAAACAAAGTAAATATTAATTCAGTGGCTACTTCAAGTAGTAATTTAAACCCCTAACAAAATGTTGTTTTAACGTCATCTCATTTAATACCCACTTATTAACACATCATACAATGTTTACACATTTTTATTGACGTCATTTAAAAAGTGAATTTGTGTACACGAACGAAATAAAATCTACTAATTTAAAAAAAAAAGAGATTAACATTTGTGTTCTGCTTAGCCAACAGAAAGAAGGCGGAGGCCCGAAAAATGGGTGGAGGGCCGCCACCACCACCTCTGACAGAGGCTGAGGAGCCAAAACTGGGAACAACCGGCGGCTGAGGGCATCCCGGGGGGAAGCTCATCTGAGCCTGTTACCCCCCAGGACACAAGTTCCTACATCAGATGTAAGTATACACTTGTGTCTTTTAAAAGATAAAACTTATATATTAAACTTCTTATATATAAAATCTCCACCCCCCCAACAGTTGTGGATGGTGTCATCTGCCTCGTTCAGCCTCCGACTGAAACAATTGAACACCCGGCAGCTGTAAATATTCCATACTCAGATGTTGCCTCAGATGGCTGTTCAAAGTATTCCTGCATCACAGGAGGAGGATGATGAAGAAGAAACGCTGTCTGCTGCCACAGGGAGAGATCCAGAGAGGCCTACTGAAGTGTGTCTTAATATTATGTATAACTACTGGCAGTGCTCTACCCATTCACATTCCTTTACATTCTTGAGTGGAACTTGGAGTTTGACGTGTACTCTGAAGTGATGATCATAGATCATGGACAGACTACTAGCACATTCTTGTCCTTCAACAGAACATGGCTGGACATCGACTGTAGGATTTAAATGTCCTCCATATGTTTCCCAGTTACCTGTGAAGGAATTGTATAGAGTCCACCTAATGAAGACTATACAGAAAACAGAAAAAGAAATGGTCTATCTGGATCTCCACATTAGAAAAAGGTGAAATATGTTAATGGCTGGAACTATATTACAAATCCTAACTGCTGCTTTTGTACTTTTAGGGAATAAAGACCAAATCATGTGATGTTGTAAAGAAAACTACTGTTTACAAAAAAACGTAACGCTATAAATAAAATTAGCTGTGATGTGAGCACACGTCCACGATGTGTGAGGTTGGTGATGTATGGCCGGAGAATGTTGTTGAGATAAATGACACCGTTGGATGAAAAGCGGTAGCGTTCAAACAGATACTCCTCTGGAAACGACAGGAAGTCTAATCTCGGTCAGAAGATTTTCTCAGACCGGCATTTCGAATTAGTTGGGCTTCGATATCAGTCGGATTGGGAATGAATGGGCAGTCCATGTCTAACAGCTTTCTTTGTGTGGGAGGAGACAGGTAGAAACTCAGGGCTTCTTAAAGAAAACCTACCACTGAGCAGGTGATGTTCACAGAGTCTGTTACCATGGTGATACCCCTCTTTCTGGATCAGATAACTCAGAGTTTCCCTCATCTCAGGGTTAACATACTCAGAGTTTTCACTTAACCCGCTTTCTGAAATACCCCTCAGGTGATTCACCTGAGAGTTCAAGAGAACCAATCAGCCAACTGACAGACAGTTTCATGTCCATACCTGACAGAGCTGAAGACAAACAGACGAGGAAATGTTTTAAGTTTCACTTTGACAGCATAATAATGTTTCTGAATTTATTATCATTATTAATATTATTTAGGATGAAGCTGTTTGTCTGGTTTTCAGGGATTTTGTTGTTTCTGTTTTGTTCTGATTTGATGTGTTGATGAAGTTTTAAAGTAAATTGATCATTATTATAATTTAAAACACAGATATGTTGAAGACAATGATGTGAATCTGCAGTCAGTTTATGTTCATATTCATTCAGAGCTCTGGCTCCAACATGGATATGAACATTAAATCAAAGCCGTCTGTGCTCTTTATTTCATTCTGGTTCAGATTCTGCAGGTTTCATATTTCAGCAGAGAAACGAGTCAGAAGTTACACAATGAAGGAAACTGTCAGTCAGTCAGGAAGGAAAGGAGGACGAATGTGACACCTTCTGATCCAGATCAACGAGGGCAGACTAAACAACACAAACTACGTCCTAACAACCATCACACAGGCGAGTCGACACCTGTTCAACACAAACTGAACAGTATAACCTTCATGAACGCTGCCCTGACACAAACTCAGCTGACCCCTCCGGGCTCCTGTAGATGTGACAGCTCGTCAGTGATAAAACAAAGTGTGTCGTCAGAAACAGAAGGAGAACCAAACTAACAGGTTTTCACTTTTGTTCCACAACAGTTATCAGGAAAACCATCTCAACCGTCATTTTCCTGAGGAAGAGGGGGCGTTACCACGGAAACGCTGAGGAGGTTCGATATTCCTGGAAAAATGACGTCAACGTTTGAGAAGAAAACATCTGAGCTGAATGTTCATGATGAAAATCATCAGTCAATAATCAATAAACGATGAGCTCCAGTCAGCCACGTTGACGGACACTCCTCCACCTGAGACACCTGAGCACCGGCTGCTGTGACGGAGTTCAACACAACTACACAACACAACAAATGAACTCATGAGGAGGATTTTAGATCTGATCAGAGAAAAAGAGAGAAATTACAGAATCAGCTGTCAGAAAGATTTGACAGGAAGAAGACAGAGACAGTGAAGAGACAACAACATCTACAACAACACAACATCTACAACATCTACACAACATCTACAACGTCTACACAACATCTACAACAACACAACATCTACAACAACACAACAACATCTACAACAAACATCTACAACATCTACACAACAACACAACAACATCTACAACGTCTACAACATCTACAACAACAATACAACAAAATCTACAACATCTACACAAACATCTGCAACAACATCTCTGATCTGTGTCCTCAGGACTGGATGGAGACGACGCCCTGAACCAACACACACACACACACACACACACAGTCACACAGACACAGACAGACACACAGACACACACACACACAGACACACTCTCCCACACACACACTCTCTCACACACACACAGACACACACACACACACACACACACACACACACACACACTCTCTCACACACACACACACACACACACACACACACACAGTCACACAGACACAGACAGACACACAGACACACACACACACAGACACACTCTCACACAGACACACTCTCTCTCACACACACACACTCTCTCACACACACACAGACACACAAACTGTCTCGTCATAAAGTCCCAAACCTTTTCTGGACCTGAGCAGCTCTGTTAACGGCTGACATTAACCCGACGGATGATGTCATTCAATGACGTCACCGGCCGTTTAACAGGACCGTCACAGGTGCCGGTGCTGACGTCACAGAGTGTTTCCGATGATTCTCACCGGCTTCAGCAGCAGACGTTGATCCGGACCAGGTCAGGACCCAGAGACACACCGGAAGCAGCTCCATGGCGGTCCGGCTCACGGCTACATTCACCGGCACCACATCAGGGAACATCTGGAGGACCGAGCTGCAGCCTCCTCACAATCTGATTGGCTGATCACACACACCTTCCCTCTGCTTCCGCTGCACGGCCTTCACAATAAAAGCCTGTCCGGTGATGGACTGAAGGTTCGGGTGAAGACCACAGAACCGGATCGGTCAGGGTCTAACTGAGCTGCAGGGCAGACCTCTGTACCTCTCTGCTTCTTTAGATCTGTTTACAAACAAAACACACTCTGCTTTTTTCCTGTTTTCAGAAATGATTAAAGCTCTGATGGTCCATGAAGTCCTGGACCTGAATGTGTCCTGACTTTACTGTGGAGGAGCCACAGGGATTCTGCTGTAAAATAAACTTCCGGTGTCAATCTACAGCTCATCAACTAGTGGAAAATTAATCAATAATCAGTTTTACTGTTAAAACTGTGGCTGTTAAATAACTTAAAAAGGATTTGGACTGCTGGACGAACCGAAGTAACAATAAAAAACTATTCATGTCAATTCAATCACAGATTGATGAATCAGCTAAAAGCAGAATTAGTGAGTTGACAGCAGGTGGCGCCAGAAAGAACCCGCCAGTTAAACGTCATGTTGTTGTGCAGTGTTGTATATTGTGGTGATTAATGGACTCACACTGACACCTTCTGGTCAGAGTGGCACATTACATGTACCTGTCGTTAGAGGGCACTCCTGTGTTCAGGTCAGTGAATAAAAAACTGCCCAGCTGAAGCTCGTCGTGGTCTGCGGTGATTAATATTGATCTGGTAGTTTAAGTTGGTGAAATTAACATCCAAAACACAATATACAGGTGTGACGTAAATCTGACGATGGTGATGACTTCCGGTGTCCAGCAGGTGTCGCTCTGAGTCTGACTCCATGTTGACTCAGTTCAGGAATGTGATCATCACAGTTTGGGTCTGTTCGGATGATGAATGCTGGACTGACAGGAAGTTGGTTTCAGTCAGTTTCTCTTCTCTGTCAGCAGCTCTCCATCTTTGGAGAAGACTCTTTCACATGGCAGTGAAATCAGTGTGTGTCGTGTTTGAATGTGTGTGTCAGTGTAAGCGTACAACTGTGTGTCTGTTAATCTCACCTCTACGTCACTCTGCCTGGTAGTCAATCCATAATCTATAGAAATAAGGCAGTTATTTCACTGAACCAGCACCTTTCATTAAGGCACTAATGTGTGAAAAAGCTCTGTATATAACAGTGTGTGACTGATGTAAAAAGAAAACAGCTGTGAAGGTTAAACGTGCACTCAAACTACGATGCTCCAGTTCAGACAGAGAACAGGAGTTTAAATACATCTTTTTAATATCAGAGTGGTATTTGTCACTGTGGGAATAAAGCCCGATGCTGAACACATCACAGAGGACTGTGACATAAAGTGAGATGTCCTCTTTTATTTTTTAAACTCGGCGCTTGTTTCACTTCCGTTTCCAGCACCGGTCTACAGGTAGGAAGTTACGTACTTTCAAATTAAAACGTAAGGCATACTTATGTCCAGTGTTTTTATCTAGAACTGCTGTTACTGCACTAAAAATCAATTGGAATTTTTTCTCCATCCACAGTGAGGATATTGGTGATGCTGAATATTCTCCAATAACTAATCCAGCATCACAGAGGAAATGGCCGCTTCACCTGTTTATCATCATGAGTTGCTCCTCATTTAACGGACTAAAGGGACCTCAGATCATTAGTGATGGCTCGAGTGGATCAGGACATGTCACATGTAGGGCTGCAGACCGGAATGTTTCCAGACAATCCCGCTAAATGGGACATTTCCGCCATCTGCCGTTAGAGCCGTACCTGCATCAGGGAATAACAGCAAAGGATTCTGGGTAATCCCCAAAGCTCGGAGGACTTCCTGAAGGCTGATGAGTCAAAACTACATGAACTGATATAAGACTTATGTAGAATCATTAAGATGACTCAGCTTGTTTTATTTTATCTGTCTTACATCGACTTCGCCGTTCGTTCGTCGGCCATCTTGGTTTTTTTCTGTAAAACTCGCCGTAGTTTGCTAACAGAAACACGATGCCGCCTTTCGGAGCCGCAACAGAAGATGAACTGGTTTGTTTTCTTTTGTCACAAATACAAACAGATGTGGAATAAACCTGCTGAACCAAAAGTCTGGGCACCTCCGACAGAAGACGTCACACTGTGGTCACATACGCAGACGCTGATTGGCTGCTGGCCCGCAGCTGTGGAACGTCAGAGCGTCCGCCATGTTGGGAGTGGCAGATCCGCCACGAGAACAAATACAGGTGTTTGTGAACAAAAAGGACTGACGTTTATATTGAAGTCTGCAGTCTGACGTTCATGGAAAGGCTCTGAACTGACAGTCTTTAGTTTCAGCAGTGAAATGATGAACTCCATGACAGAAAAGAAGAGACAGTTCAACATGAGACACACACATTTCATTATTTAGCTGGAAATTCAGCTAAACAATCAACAACCATCAGAGTAATTAGTTAAAAACGGATTTATTTATATAGCACCCATCATAACAGAGTTACATCAAGGCACTTTACACATAGAGCAGGTCTAGACCAAAATGATTTAAAGAGACCCAACAGATCCCCCCATGAGCAGGAAAAACTTCCTTTAAGAGGCTGAAACCTTTGAAATATTTAGTTCAATAAGAAACCTTCCTGATAAAGCTCTGAAACAGTCCATATAGGTTTAGTCTAAATTTGTTTGGAGGCAGTTTGACAAGAACTCCAACAGATGAAACTGAGTTCTACACTGTCGAGTCGGCCATAGTTACCAAAACAACAGACAGTAACAGCTGAAACAGCTCTACTGAGAAATACTCTTCTTTATGCAACATTAAAATCAGTTCATTTAAAGAGAGGCATCATTCACAAAAACTGAAAACAAAACAAGTATACACAGGTGTGTGTGTCCTGAGTTTGTCTACTTAAGGCCAAAAGTAAACTTTAGTCAGTGAATGGAACAGAAAGAAGTCAGCTCTTTGTTTTGTTCTTGAAGTTCAGTCACTATTTAAATGGAGGGAAACAAAATAAAAACCTTGTGTATTAATCTGAGGAAGATCTCAGCCTCCTCACCAGACAGACACACAACAGCAGCAGCAGTAACACAAACAGCTGAAGGCTACAGGACTTCTTTCTGCAAGTCTGATGGACCTGATGGATCTCATCATGAAATCAAAACTAAAAAAACAAACAAACACAAAAAAATGGTGATTTGTGTTTTGGTTTCAAATAAACAAAATAATAATAATGGTTCAATTTTCTGGTTTTGTATTCCAGTTATTTATAGAAGAAGAACACAGTTTACAGCTGGAGGTCCTGATCAGACTGCTCATCCTCTTAATCCTTGTCTTTCAGGGAAGTCTGATGGAGCTGATGGACCTGATGGAGGTAAAATAAAGTTAGAATCCAGAAAATCCCAGCTGAGCTGAGTCCTGGACCACGAAGCAGGATCTGAGGTTATGGAGGGAACTTCAGGTTTAACTCTGGTTTTCAGTCCTCCGACGGTGGGGGACTTGTTGCCGGGGTAAATCACCATGGTAACTGATGCTGAACTCCTGACTCTATGATGATGAGCAGAAACCCTGTGACGTCTTTGATCAGATCAATATTTGATGATTAGAGTCAGTCTGACTTTAACTGCTGGAAATAATGTCCAGTGTTTCTCTTTGATTCAGTCATGTGATCAGATTGTTCAGATTTCACCTTGTTAAATGTCACAGGTGTCACAGTTTGTTCTCAGCTCATGTTCAGTCTTTCACATGAAGGCGCTCGTACCTGGACGGGTAAACTCAGGGTTAACTCAACTAGTTGATCTTCAGCTTGTTAGTGCAGCTTATCAGGAGGTCAATGTCAGGTTCAGTGGAGACAGATAACACAAAGATATCCTGGTCTGATGAAGCTGCTTCGTGGTCCAGGAGAGGGAACAACATCAACACAACTGACTCTGGACATCAGACACAGACACACACTTTGTGCTTTTGTTGTCTGTTCATCATCAACATGTTCGTATAACAACTTAGTGTCACTCACCTTTAGTACAATTAATGTAACCTTTGGCTTTAAGAACAGCAAGAACAAGAAGAAGAAGAAGAAGGAGAGTCACAGCAACTGCAGCAACAATCCATCCAGTTAGACTTCCTGTAAGAGACGACAGAAAGTGGATGTGAGACTCAGAGTTTGTGCTCATCATGTTGATCAGACTGAACATCACAGCTTCACAAAGAGAACAGCTCAGTGTGTTGATGCTCCTCTGATCTCCAAAGATCAGCAGATGAAGGTCACCTTCTGATCTTCATCCTCCTAAATTTATCACTTGCAGACGTTCATTCTCACTCAGACTGAGGATGAAATGATGGAGCGTCTTTCTCCGTCTGTCAAAGAGCTGTCCTCTACAAACTTTGACCAAAGATGCTTAAAGAGCATTTAATGCTGTTTTAGAGCCCTTTTCCCTCCGATCACTGTCCGTGTTTTAATGTTTGATTTCTTTGGCTCATGTTGACTCGTATTATTTCTATTGCTCATGGAGTTCAGCTCATACACATCACATTCTGACATGTTCTGCTCCTGAACAACCAAAGCTGCAGCAGGTCATGAACCAAATGTTAGGAAGCTCCATTTCTACCAACATGCTGCTCATATAGGAGCCTCACTGCAGCACAGTGGACACTGATTACAAGTTCATATTGTCCAGTCAACACTTCACTTCCTCTGCCTGTATTTTCCTTCATAGGATCAAATTATTCCCATCTCATGTAGAATCAGAGACAGAGTCTGGTTCTAGTTTCTATCTGAAGTTTGTGGTGAAGAAAGAAACTGATGAAATGATCAGGAACTTTTGAGAGTGTTGATGTTGTTTGTTGTTTGATTCATGTGACTCTGCTGCTGTTAAACTGCTGCATGTGAATAAAACTCTGCAGCTCCTGTGGCCTAAATCACTATTAGAGAAACAAAGAGAGAAAGATCCTGACAAAACAAATCCCTGATTTCACCTTCATCTCAGGACTGAGACACATTTTACACTCACGCAGATTCTTCATCCCAGTTTGGTTTATGTTCAGTCTCAAAGTGGGAAACATTTGGAAAAAACAACTAATTAATTTTTGATTTTAAAAACAGAATAAACTCACCACTGAGCTCAACTTGGATCTCAGTCTCAGTCTGATGTCTGATGGTCTCCTGTGTAGAAACACAGCGATAGTAGCCGGTCTTGGTCACATTAATTTGGAGGGTGATGTCGTAGCTTCCTCCTCCTCCAGAGATCTTTGGTTCTTCAGCAGGGAGGATGTTTCCATCTCTGTCCTTCCACTGGACTTCAGGTTTGGGTGAAGCTCCTCTGACGACACACTGAAGCTGAGCCCAGTTATTTCTCAGTTTAACCATTGTGATATGTGGCTTCTGAGCTGTTCCTGTAAACATGAACAATGTGGACAGAGTTAAACACAGACAAGTCAAACAGGAAGTCAGTGTCTCCACCCAGAGGTCACCAGGGGTCACTGACAGTCTGATAAGAATCATAAACTGTGACCTTCACTGTCTCCAGATCTGACCCAGTTCAGCAGATAAAGGAGACTCTGGAGTGACGTGTCAGACAGTCGTCTCCACCTTCATCATCTAAACATCAACTGAGGGAACGAGTTTGTGAACAAGTTCATCCTCCAGTTTTTTCCATTTCTATTCCACTAAACTGAGAATAAAACTGATCTAAAATATGAGACACAGGCTGTTAAAGAACAGACTCACTGTGTTATCAGGTCTGAACTGTGTCACTGTTCACTTAATTAGATACACCTGTACAATCTAACACAATCCAACACAACTGTTGTGTGATGGAGTCGACTTCTCTGATGCTGATGATGTTCAGTTTTCTGACTCAGTCATAGAGACGTTCACTCTCTTCTGTGTTTTAGCATGGAGGTCCCAGTCAGTGATGGTGTTATATTCACAGGTGTTCCTAATATTCTGAGCCTTCATGTTGGTCAACAGGGAGGACAGAAAAATACAAACAGCTCTCAGTATAATGTGGTCCAGAACAAAAGCAGCTTTAAGTCTGAGCTCAGTGAGAACCACAGAACTGAACCGACTCTTTTCTATAGAGGCCCATTTTAAAGTGTGTGTCTGTGTGCGTGCAGCAGGAAGTTGAACTGTGAAGCTCTTTAAAGAGTCATATAAACACAGAATGAACTATTTTTCTTTCTGAGGTTTAGCTCATAAACTGACTGAATTTAACATAATCTTGTTTTTCAGAACACGGAGCAGTAATGTCTGAATAGATCTAAATCAATCAGGATGAATCTCTACATAAAGTGAAGGGTAATTATTCTCACGTCACAAATAAAGAGTGGCGCCGTAACCGTGACGTCATAACACAACGAACTCACCTGGGATGTTTTCGTCACTTCTGTCTTTTAACCTTTTGTGGCTCAGAGGTTGCATACGACCCGACATTAATGTGGAAAACTCCATAAATACATTGACTGTATATTTCCACATTGAGCCAAATGTTCATATAAACACGTTATATCTCATCTGAAAGCTCAGATGTTCGTTTTTTCATCGCCCTTAACGATCTTAATGGCGGATTTACGACGTTCGAACATGAACGTCTCACTTTACGGCAGTCAGCCGGTAGAAACTAGCTTGCTAACTTGTGTCGCCGCCGTTAAAATCGGTTTATTGGTCCAAAAATAGACATTTAAAGACAAACTGGGCTCGTTTTAAAGAAGAAGAAGCCGCAGATTAAATCCAGCTGGTTTTAAATCCAGTGGATGTAAAAATGAGCCAAATTAAAGTGAATTAATTATCCGCCTTTAGGTTGAACGCTGCTCTTCAGACTTCCGATTCATCGACATTTCTGTCAATTTTCAGTTCGGACTGAATAATTGACCAATGAGCTTCAAGATCTCTGACATCAGGACCCGCCCAGCAACAAATCAAACCAATCAGCATCTTTACAACACCTACACTGACGTCACTAACGAACTTTTTACTCCTCAGCCAATCAGAGGAGCGCGCCTTTCCGCGGCCCCCTAATGACTTTGACGGACAGCTGCTTCCGTCCAATAGGAAGTGAGCTCCGTGAAAACAGTCAGAGTGTGTCGGCGGTAAAAGGAGCTGTCTGACCATATATGGAAGTTAGTGTAGTTGGACTTCCTGTGGCGGAGGCCCGCCCACAGAACAGAGGAAGTCTTTATCGGTCCAAAGAGACCAGATTGAATAAACTAAAGATGGAAATCTGGATCTAAACATGAACTACAGCTTCTTTTAGTGGGCTTTAACATTCAGGGACATTTTTCAGAGTCACTGAACACTTTTCTCTTCTTTATTTGGAGCTTTGGAGAGGTTTTCTAAAGCTCTGTAGTCCTCTGATGGAGATGATCTGTACTGCACTTTGTGAAATATCTCAGAGACACTTCTGTCTATCAACATGACATTTGGTACAGATGTTGGACACCAGCTGACGAACGGACCGTGTGAACGTCGGCCTGATATCTGTTGATACGACGGTTTTACTGCGGTCCAAATATGAGGTGGAAGTCAAAGAAGAGCGGCGTTTCTGTGTTTGTCGGTTCAATCCTTCGTCAGTTCAACAGATTCTGAGCTGAAAGTCAAATGAACGGAGCCGATGAAACCTCCGACAGTTCGTTTTCACTCATGCTGTGGAAATGGATCGGGTTCTGGTGGTTTTGGTGTAAAACACGGTTAAAAATGGGAAAGTATTGAGAGACAGAAATGCACATCAGTAAAATGAACCCTAACAGGTTAAAGGACCATCTAAAAGGAAGAACAAAACAAAACAGATGTTAGTTTGTGAAATCATTCATGTAGAAAACAGATAACAAACCTGGGAATGTATGACAGATCTACTGAAAACCAGTTTAACCAAGTTTAAAAATAACATTCAAAGATGTTAATGTTGAGCTTGAAACAAACACGTTTCTTCTTTAATCTCGTTTAATCAGTCTGAAGTAGATTAATCTCAAATTTAATCTACGACAAACTGCAGAAAGTTGATTGTTCAGAATGAACTAAAGTGGAACGTGTCACAAATATCAAACATGTCTGATCCTTCAGAGGGAATCAGTCCAGATGTGACTGCAGGTCTGTGGGGACAAGGTCCTCCAGATGTGTATTCTGATATTTGATCAAAGTTCATCTGGGACTCTGAGATCAGTCAGATCAGTGAATAATCAGGAGTTTGATGAAAACACTCACCAACAAGAAGCTTTACGTGCTGTTTCTGATTTGGATCATGTCTAAATTCACAGCTGTAGTTTCCACTGTCAGACACCTTCGTGTTGCTGATCTTTATGGAGGCGTCTCCGTTCTTCAGTCCTCCAGGAAAATGTGAGACACGACCTTTGAACTGCTCATGTTGACCTGATAGATCTTTACTGGAATAAAGATCAGCATCATACACATAAACCTCCTTCTGACCGTCAGTCTTCCAGTCAAACCTCCGTGCTGTAATATCCTCTGAGATGGAACAGGGTAAAGTCACATCATTTCCTTCTGTCACTGTGATCTTTGGTCCTGGAAGATAAAACATGTTTTGATTAGTGAGTTTACATCCAGAGGAGTTAGATTTAGACACGTGAACAACTGAATTTATAATAAAAAATACTTTCACTTAAAGACAGAAACAAATCCTGACGGTGATAGAAACAACAATTTTGAAATACAAATTACGAGACATTTAAGTGTTTCATTTGTCTGTGTTCATTGTAAAAGGACTAATTTCTAAATAAACAGGTTTCCATCCACAGAATGCACAAACATGAACAGATGTTCAGTCAACAAACAGCTCAGCAGGAAATAAGATGATCCGTCACAGAGTCTGATGATTTCATCTTCACAACATCAGATCATTAAACATCTCATTATTTTCTCATTCATTACTTTATTTCATGATGTTATTTTTATTCTGGGACGTTTCAGACGGACTCGTTGTGTTTTCAAAGAGGCCGTAATGTGAGAAACTCTTTAAGTTGCAAAGTTTCTTTTTCTCATGAAGACGTTTGAAATGAGGAAGCAAAAAATTTCACCTCCGTAAAGACGTGTAGGTGTGTGTGTTTGTGTGTGTTTGTGTGTGTGTGTGAAATCTTTAAAATACATTTAAATTATGATCTATTAGAACATTTAAAGTTAAAGTTACACATAAAAACTGTTAAACTTGATGTGATCTAAAATTAACAGCAAGTCTTTTTTGGAGTGTAAATGAAATGTCACTTTATTCTATTAAAAACTAAATTCTTTATCTTTTGGGGAAAGATTCTTTCCTGCTCACTTTAGATTTCTGTGAAAATGTGTTCACATCACCCAACAAAATAACACAAAAGCTTAACAATGATAAGAAATGTGTTGACTTTATGATCAGAACTTTATAGAAAACAATGTTAGTTTTCTACATCAGTTCTTTATTGTATAAATCAGCACCTGTGCTCGTGACAATATCAGTGATGATAACAGTTTAATATTTTATATTAACAAATCTCTCTTTGTCCCAGTCCCATCAGTTTCAAATAACCTGAACATTATTTCACATTTATGTTGCTGTCAAATTAAAAGTAACATCCGACTTTTTAAACAAATATGAACAGAAAGTTTGTCACCGACTTATCAAGTAAAACGGCAGGATTTCCATTTTTGAACGACTTTTACAAACACAAAGTTGTTATTTTTGTGTGCAGCTCAGACAGAGAAGTTGAGTTAGATGGAGGTCAGTTTCTCACCGGGTTCCTCAGCAGACGCTGCTGCAGCCCACATCAGGACACACACACACAGAGGAAGCAGCTCCATAACTGCCGCTGTCACACAAACCTGCAGCTTTTCTGCACAACACTTCCGATTCTCGGCTTCCGTCGCAGTCAGCGCCTTCAGACGGTCATTGCGTCATCAGAAGGAAGGAGAGAATGAAGAAGTGCAGAGAAATCCACATTTAAGAACTGAACCTGCTCATCAGATCCATTCAGTGATGTTGGAAAATGAAGAAAAGCTTTTCACAGTGAGCTCTGACTGAAGGAGATCATCTGTTTATTTATTTCAGACATAAATAAAAACAAATAGAAATGGAAATAAAAGAGATTTATTTTTAATTTTATAATATCTGATCAATGTTTTTAATTTCCTGTTAAAGTTTCAGCCTGATCTTTAATCTGAAGGGGGGGTCAGATCCACCTTCTCCTAATCTGGTTTCTAAAGAACAAGATGGCCGACAGACATGTGACCTTTGACCCTTTGATATTTATTTTTTATTTGTATCTATCTATGTTTGTTGTGTTGGAGAGACGGAGACTTTGTGAGTTTTGTGTTGATTTTGGAGAAAAGTTAAAAGTTCTGATCAGGTTTCAGATTCAGGTTTGAGGTTTGGATTCTTATTTCTGATTAAATCAGCCACTTCCCCAAAAACTGAGTTCAGCACTTTCAGTTTTTCATGAATGAGTGCTTGTGGGTTCTTTTTGTGTTCCTTTTGTGGACAAGTGTGTGTGTGTGTAGGGGGGTTCTTTTGTTTTTGGTTCTTAAAACCTCGAACAGATCTTCTAAACGATGGAGACATTAAAGTACGGACCTTTAAGCTGAAGGCGACTTTAGAATTCATTTGAGCTCAGAAACATTTTGCAGCTTCACGTCCAGAAAATGAGAAAAATTCAAAGTGTGTTTTCTGAGCTTCTCCCTGAAACACTGAACAGAGTTCATGATGTGTGGACACATTTTTAAAAATGAGAAGCCCAAAGTGATGAATTATCTCTCTGAACCTCCAGAGAACTTCAGGAGTTTAAATCTTACGGACATTTGTGGGTTAAATCGGAGACAGACTCGGCCGGTTCTGCTCTCCTGATCTGGTCTTACCCTCCACACAGGCACCTCCTGGCAGACCTCCCCCCTCCTCCAGCTCCTCCAGCTCCTCCCCTCAGGACCGAGGCCGGTCCACTGGACCTGGTCCTGAGTTCCTTCTTGATATTCAGGATTTTGTTTCCTTGTTCTTTCACTCTGCTGCGTTTGAGGACCAGTTTAAACTGCGTGGAGTTCAGAGCGTCGCAGTCAGGTGGAGGATGGAGGAGACTGAACCAGACTGGACGTTTACACACCTGAACCTGCGTCGCTTTTCCTTCTCTCTTATTCATTAACAGCTGTTTGTTTTTTTTTATCTCCAAAACAGACCATTTAGTTTGTTAGTGAACATTTTATCAATAATCAGAAAACCAAAATGTCAGTTAACAACATTCGTTTGTTTTAGTGTCACAATGAACTGAGCTTCGTCTCAGTCGGACTACAGCAGTGTGTCTGTGTGTGTCTGTGTGTGCGTGTGTGTAACCTTCCCTGACAGTATTTCTGTGGGTAGATGCTTCCTGCCAGGAAGTACTTCAACACACACACACACACACACACACACACACACACACACACACACACACACACGGTCTGCCTCAGTTCGGTCTCGTTCTTTCGGAGGATGCTTTTAAAGTTCAAACGGTCAATAATGCGGCCGACAGGAAGGAGGAAAGTCAGTTTTATCTTTCAGCACTCAGAAATCAAATCCTTGGACCACCTGGACCTGGTTGGATGGTCCAGGTGGGCGGGGCTTGGCTGATTGGTTGTGACATCACAAAGTTCTGAGGGTCCTGATGGTATGAGGACCAGAACTCTGTGGACTCTGAAGGTCACATCAGCGACTCTCCTTCACACCTGAAGGACTCATGATATAAATTGTGTAGCAGTGTGTGTGTCAGTCGTCAATATCACACTGCAGAGCTTCATTGTTGTTCCTTCCTGCAGTGTGACAGTAAAATGTGTTGACTGTGTTTGTGTATTTAATTAAACAGTTTTCACAGTTAGACGTGTCGGAAATATTAAAGGAGAAAAAAAAAATCACAATATTATGAGTTCGTTGTTCAAAACTGATTTTATCTTTTAAACTTCCACTGACATGAACACAATTCAGCTCTGATGTCACACTGAACTGTGTGTGTCTGTGTGTGTGTAAATTAGTTTGTGATTTCAAGCTTACTTTAATTTTTGGCCCTTGTTTGAATCAGAGGACGACAATCTTAGATTTTGTGTGGGACACTGTGTGTGTCTGTCTGTGTGTGTCCTCTCTGGGCTCCACTGGCCTTCAGTTTTCAGGTTGGCAGGAGGATGTGAAGGTCAGTGAGCTCCACTGTGGGTCAACAATCATTAACACACAGACACACACAGTCGGCTGTTAGGAGATGCTTTGTGTACACATTTGGTTTTGAGTTGTCGTTCAAACTTGTTTGAACGTTTCTCAGATAATTTCAGGTCAAAGTCTGATGAAGTAAACTGGTTTAACAAACTTCTCTGTCCGTTCTGACAGAATTGGACCAGAACTGGACCAGAACTGGACCAGAACTGGACCAGGTTTATTTCCTCCATTCGGGTTCATGTTAATGTTGAAACATCTGCTGGCCAGACGACGTTTCAAACCTTCAGCTCTAATAAAACCGGACTGAGCAGCCGAAGTCTTCACCGTCAACGAATGTTCGTTTTGTTCAACTTTAATGATCTTTACTGAAACAAAACAACGACGGTCCCACAGTGTAATTTCTCCAGGACTTTATTTTGAAAGGTTAATATCCATGAGGAAATAATTTGAGCTTTGAGCATCTAAACAGTCAGACGTTTCCCTTTTGGAGCTGGCGGGGACCAAACTTGGAGCTCGTAGTGTGCTGGATGAGGAAACAGGAAGTTGTTTGGTCATGAAATATAAACTTAAAGGTCTTATATTTGAACTTCTCTGGTCTTTTATTGTGAAGGGTTACTCTCTAATAGAAGACATATTTGTGTTTTTACGAAGTGACGTCCATCTCAGTGGAGTTTTATATCTCCAGTCAACGGACTGACGACACAAATAGACATCTTTTCATAATAAAAGTCTGGACTTCCTCCCGATCCTCAACAGATGCTGAAGAAGAGCTGAGCTGCACAGCGACTGACTGTACAGCCTTAAAGAATGATTCTTTGTGAACTCTCTAACTTCTCCTCCAAACGTTACAGCTGACATATTAAAAAAACAACATTATGCAACAACCTGCTGACCAAACTGCGTTCCTGGATCAAACCCCTCGGCGGTATTTCCACATCCAGGTGATTTTCAGAGGACTTGTTGGACTATTTGATGATGATGATGATGGATGATATTCGCTGTGAGCTCATGAAACACTTTTCACACAACGAGACTCATAAATTCTTCCTGCTCACCATCTCTGGCTCTACATGTGACCCTGAACTGTTTGGATATCTGGGGTAACGTCCTCCGACACGCAGTTAGTCAAACACACAGAGTATCTGAGATCACCACGGCAACATCAACACACACACACACAGTAACAGCAGGAATCCACACCTGTGTTTGTTCCTGTCTGTCTGCTGTTTTGTTTGTTTGCTGCTGTCGACATCAGACGTTCAGTCTCCTGATAACAAAGAGAAGAACCCAGAATCGGTGTGAAGCTGCTTCCTGGTCCAGACTACAGAACTGGTCTGAGCTCAAACTCCAGTTCACACTGAAGCTCCACATTTAGCTCCTTCTGTTTCCTCGTCCGTCCACACGACTCCTTCAGACCTCCAGAGTCACTGAGTGTGAGAACTTAGTTAGTCTGAACGGACGGACTTTAGAAGCACCTGAGACACTTCGGGAGTTGCTTCGCCATCAGGGAACCACAGACCAGAACGGTCTGGACTCAGATGGTCCTGGTTCAGGGATGACAGACCGACTGAAGTCCAGACGCTGGACCATCGGACAGTCAGAGGAGTCCGGGTGGTCTGATCCTTCTGAGGTCATAATGAGTCATCGACTTCTGCGTGGAGAATAAATCCAGCTCATGTTCACACTTTGATTTTTAAGTTAGTGACATAAACATAAACTGTTGTTGTAATTCACCCAAACGGTTCAGGACTGAACTCAGTGAGCTCAGCAGTCGTCTGTGTCCAGGTGAAACAGCCTCACCTGGATCTGTTCAGGTAAAAGGAGACAACAGGTGGTTGGAGCAGTTCGTCCTCACGGTGAAGACACGTGTATTTCCCATCAGCCCCTCTGATCCTGCCCTGCTCCAGGACGTGACCACCTGGGAATGATCTCTATTATCCTTCATTAACATTCCTGCCATATTTCCCATGCTCTGTTAGCTGGACAATTAGCATTCTGCTCATATTTGTCCAGCTGCTCTGACAGGAGGATCCTCAGCTGTGAACATCTGTCCTCTTCACTTCTCCAGTCACCTGATATCCCTGCTGTCCTTCTCCTTTTAATAAACTTTTATCTGATTCTGGATTTTTCCACTTTAATCCCGGCCTTCTTTATTTTCCTGCTCGTGTGGACTCTCTCCTCGTTCACTCCGTGGTCTTTATTTGACTTACTTTCCTCTCCTTTTCCGCCCTTCTCCATTTTCTCATGTGTTCTGTCTTCACCTCGCCGTGTGTCCATCACAGTGATGTTCAGGTGATGATATCCAGGAAGAGGATTGTGGTGCAGTTGGACAGTGGGCTCCTTTATTCGGGGTAATACACAAAGAGGGCCCAGAGCGACGGGGCCTCTCGACCACACTGTGAAGGATATGAGAGCTCACGCTGCAGGCCTCGGGATAATACTCCCTCTGTACAGACACACGTGTGTTTTACCTTCAAAGATTCCAAACTTTAATCCACTTTTCCTGAGCGACCCGTTCCCTTCCTTTAAATCCAGCACTAAACTTCACCCTGATCTTATTCTCAAGTTAAAAACTCAAGTTGATCCGGACTTTGAGTCTAAACATGAAATAGATTCTTCTCTCTTGATGCGTTTGATGGGACATATATGCTGTTTTTGAGGACGGACCCTCATAACCTCTCTGGTCCCAGGACAGATTCTGATGTGTCTATGTGTTTGATGAAAATGACACTGACTGTGACTTTCACGCAGTTTCAGCTCAAATTCAGAGTCACAGTTATTTATTCTGATGAAAACAGATCAGGAAGGATTGAAAAAAGTTGAGATGGCGGTCCCTTTCCCAAAACCTCCAAACGGTTTCCCCGACAGCGTCACGACTGCATCATCTCCATCCGATTACTTAAAACAACCATAAAACAGTCAGTCAGCGTCAGACTCCTCTGAGTAGGTGAAGAAAAGCTGCATTCAACAAGAAGCTAAAAGGCAAAAATGAGCCGAGACCGCAGAGAGTGGAGGTGAAAGGTCTGAACGGAGAAAGCTGAGAACGGCTCTTTTCATCTGACTCCTCATCCATCAGGATGGAGGTTTTGGGCACGTGAATGTCTGCCACATGATAGAGATTAGGAGAGACGGTGTTCCTGCCCGTCTCCTTCCTCCTCTCACACATGTTTGTCTTATTAATGATGAGGAAGACGAGGAGGTGAGGAAGGAAGAGAGACACATGGCGTTCTGTTCCCGTCAGAATATGAGACACGTGAGCGAAGGCCTCTGGTTACACAACTGTTTACATTTGATGCTTCAAGTTCGGGTGAAGAGAAAAAACTAAAACTGACATCTTCATTTTATTTAGTTTTATCAGGAACTTATAAATTTATAATAATTTAAAGGCCTCCTGAAAGATTTTAAACGATGCTCCAGTTCAGACCATAAAACAGGGAATGGATTAGGGGGCGGGGCTACTGTGTGATTGACAGACCGTGCCAGGACCTGTACTCAGGATGGAGTACAGAGCACGTCAGGCCCACCCCCTTCAAAAAACAAGATGGCTGACAGACAGATTACAAAGTGGAGGCAGGGTGACATCACGGCGGCTTCTTGGTTTAAAGCAGCGTTTTAAAAGGAAAATGATCTGTGACCACATGAAGCTGTCGGTCCGTCGTCCAGCCGTAATGAGAAGAATGTAACACATGAAAAGAAAAAGAAATGTTGTTTTTGTACCGAGCGACTTGTGGGAGGTCCCGTCATGCTTGTCTGATAATCTGCTTCACTTGGCTGGAACAAAAGAGGCTTTTCTGCTTTCCACCGCAAACTTAATGAATCATGGGTTCACTTTAAAGATCAAACTTACAGAAGGAACAAAGTGTAGAACGGAGTCAGCTTTGTGGTTTGTGGGTTTTTCTGGTACCAGACACTTTAATTAATCGGATTAACATCATGAGGATGTGGACGTGAATGAGATCCAATGAATTCCTGTCGTCGCTCTGGAGCCTTCGTTTGTCGAATGTGTGGTTCAGTTAGAAAATCAGAGGTGAACCTCCAGATCTGGGCCTTCCTGCCTGACGGTTCTTACCAGGTCGTCCAGCTTCCTCCCACAGAGACCTGCAGGTGAACTGGTGACTCTCTGAGTGCTGGAAGTGTGAAGTCTGTTTGTTTTCCCCGGCTCCAAAAAGCCACCAAGTTCTGCAAACATCTGGTTGTTATCTGCGACGGAAAAGAGTCGGCTTTCAGACGCAGGTCACATGTATTTTATTTCCCGTCGTGACGACTCAGAGCTCTGACAGTCCACCTGAGATCAGAAAAACCTGATCGCAGCTGCCCGACGTGGGGAGGAGACAGACGACGGAGACCCGCCCTCGCCCAATTGGCTCCTCCCCCCGAAGCCTCGTCATTCACGTTAACGATCTGACCACGACCCGGATCGGACCAGGTCCAAGCAGACATCAGTTCAGATGAAGGATGAGCTCTCACTCTGACTGTCGTTATGATTGACAGCGACTCCTAAAAAACAGACATCACCGTCACGACGAGGAAAATGTTGAACCCAAGTAACTGATTACAGTTACAGTTCAGGAACAAAGTGCCGTTCACAGACAGGTGGTGTTCAGAGATAAGCCTCCGGTTTCCTCCTGTTTTCAGGGACTACTGAACTGAAAGCTGTCGAAGGATCACATGACTGAACAAACGTCCTCCAGCTCTCGGCCTTCCTTCAGATGTCAGTCTGCAGCTCTGTGCTTCCTGTTTCTGGCTGAGCTGTTTCATCATCTCGTTGTAACTCACACCAACTATCAGACTCTCCATCGAATGGTGCTGTTATTGCTGATTCATTGTCTGTTGTGTATATCAGTGTTGTGTTATCACTCAGACATATGAAGTCATCCACGGGTCCAAAAGCACAAACTGTCCCCACGAAGACATGAAGTCAGAAATGAGGTGGTGACTGTAGTTGGTTTGTGGGCGGCAGATCAGTGTGTGTGTGTGTTTGTGTGCAGATGTTGGACGTTAACGTCTCCTTGAACTAAATTTGAAAACCTGGGGTGCAGAAGTATTTCTGAGAACACTAACAGCTTCCTGTTGTGGTTTCTGTTTCCAAAAAAACTGCTCATGCATCAGAATCATCTGAGACCGTTTGGAGTAAAATAAAGCTCCTGTGGTTGTTCAGATGCGTTAAGTTTTATAACATAACATAGAAGCATGATGTTTCCTGACTCAGGTTTAAACCTTCTGACTCACAGAAGGAGCAGAAATGATGATCAGTCTGTCACAGACACAATATCTAACAATGTTCATTTCCTTCTTATGTTTTATTGATGTTCATCACACCTGATCTATACAACTTATTTATTTACATTTTATTAAGGACTAAAGTTAGAATAATGGAGGGAGTGGCCTGTTTGATTGACAGGTGGGTGAAGGTGTGGCATTAAAGGTATTTAACTGCTTGCAGGTTCTTAAAGAAAATGAATAATGTGAAGGAAGATTGAAGGTGGATTTAATAAGCAGAGAGATGTTTGGATCATGTATTCATAATGATGTTGACAGTTCTGTCAGTGTTCCTAATTTTCTGACTTTATCCAAGATAAACGGATCGGCCTGTAGTATCTGACCGACTGATTTCAGCTGAGGACAGTTTGTCATCGTCACATGAAGAGGTGGAAGTTGGCTCTGGTGAACTCCTGATGGATGGTCTCCAGCAGGACGTCGTCCTCTTGGCCTCCGCCCGCCCCTCCCTCTCTCTTCCCTCCTCCGCCTCCTGCTCCTCGGAGAGATGCGGACGGCTGGACCTCAGGTGTGTAGGTGAAGCTGAAGGACGTGCGATAAACGAGGCCGTCCAGTCGGAGGAGGGACAGGGGGACGGTGATGACGCGGCGGAGACAACGCCATCCGTCGGTGAAAACGGAGACGTCAGGAACGACGCAGAGCAGAGACTTAGGAGACCTGAGGAGACGGACAGAACGTGACCATGCTCAGTCAGTCTGGAAACAGCTAAAGGTCAAAGGTCACAGTCATCAGCTGACTCCTCACTGCTCATCAGCGTTACGGTTCACTGGACGAGAGTCAGATCATTTAGTTTCATTAAATTAATATGAAAGTCACCAGGTGTGTCCAACCCACTGACAGGTATCCAAGGCAACCAGGTAGGTGTTATGGTATGGCATGTAACAGATTTAAAAATGGTGGACTTTGTGGCCGTGGTGAGAAGAAGATCAGATTAGATCTGATTCAGATTTTTGCAGGATCATTACAGAGGGACACAAAAAGAGTGAGATGTAAACTGTATTAAAGCAGCTCATGTTTGAATGGCTCTTTATAACGAGGCCCCTCGGCCCCTTCGGCCCCTTCGGCCCGTCCTGCCTCTCTGCAGAAGGATCATGTTCCTCGGCAGCTTCTCGTACAAACAGCACATTGTGGTTGACGGTTACACAAACATGGTTTTCCTCTGAGCTGCTGACTGAGGAGAGCCTGATATACGACGTCTCAGCACTTCAGGTGTGGGATCTGAGCTGGACTTCGATGTCAGAGCTGTTTGGGTTTCAGGATGGGTCGGGTCAGTTGGAGAGGAGTGATCCTGTAGACCGGGCTGAGGGCAACATGAGCCGCTTCATGCCCCTTTAAAGTGGGAGAACTGGAAGGTTCAGGAAACTGGACGTCGTGACTGAATGAATGAATATTTCTGGTCAAACTAAAATAAAAAACAAACTGAATTCACCCTGAATGAAAAAGAAAATGAGATTTTGTCAAATTTTATCCAGAACGAAAATCAAATAAAAACCATTGATTGGTTGATTAATCAATAAGAGGACAGCTCTTTGAATAACCAGGATGAACTTTAAGGCCTTTAACATCTACCTTCAGACCGTAAGGACAAATCATCTCATCTGTTAACACGTTCTTTTAGAAACATGACACTGAAGTCTGCTGTGTTTTATTGAAATTCCTCAACAACAGTGAAATAACTGCTTTTGAAATCTGGATCAAATGTGAGATCATCTGTGTTCAAACTGTTCGGTGACCTGATATTCGGTCTGGAGGTGCCACATAATTATTTTACATGAAAACGCCATAAAAATGTTCACATACGGGTCAACTTTTATGAGTGGAAGCGGTCTGACTTAAAGAAGTCCCGAGCTTTGATTTGTCACAGCTGGTGCTCTGTGGTGAAGCAGCATGAGAGCAAAATAAAGAAAAAGAAAGAGTCAGGGACATAAAAATAAGGTGTCTCAGACTGTTAAAGAAAAAAACAGAAGTAATTCATGAGATCAGCTTTTAAGACCAAAAAACTGGTTAACTGATTATAGATACTAAAGTGTTTTACCAGTTTTCATCAAAACAAAGCGGCTGATCTTCAGAAAGCCTTTGAATGACTGTTTTAGTCTGCCTGTCTGTCAGATCTGCTGAGATGTTAACGGCTCCAGAGCAGCCGTCCAATAAAACGGAACGATAAGGTGAGTTGTGTTTTCTACATGAGACGTTGTTCAGCGTCAGCTCTGTGGGACTCACTTGAACATCGTCTCAGCTTCGCTGCTGCCAAACCAGACTTTGAGATGAGGGCTGAAGTTTTCTCCGTGGATTTCCAACATGGCCACGTGTCCTCCACCGTTCACCTGCGGGAACACACAGACAGTCTGTCCAATCGGCTGACGTCCCGTTAAACACAACCCCACACTTCTGTTCTGCCGAACCACAGAGAGCAAAGAGAAATGAACGTTCACAGCTTGTTTTACTGAATCGGTACGTTACAGCAGTGATCGGTGTGCTGCTGCCCGGCTTTAATGTTCGTTTGTATGATGCTGTGTTAGTTTTCTGTCTTCACCCTGAACTCGAAGGAAACGCAGAGATAACGGATGATGACGACAGTAATGAGTCACTGTTCTTCTTATTGCCTCTCACGTTCGTACGATCTGGAGTTCAGCAGCTTCGGGCTGGAGGAGGCTGGGAAATGTTGTTTTCACACTGAAGCTCATGTCCTCACTCTGACTTCTGCTGCTCAGAGGTGAGAGCTCGGCTCAGTTCCTCTGATCTTCTTTCTCAGTTCATTTTACAGAAGAGAAACTTTTCGTCAGGAGTTTCTCAAACGTCAGCTTTAATCTCCTAAATGCTGTGATCAAGAGTTTTTGAAGTGAAGCAGTGGAGGAACAACTTCTCCTTTACCTCCTCACTCTTCTGTGGAAACCTCAACCAGTTTTTTTAAATTTTATTGTAAAATCAGGCTTTTTTTTTCCCAGAACAGAAACCGTGAAGGTTTAGATCCTACGGAGCCTCTCGGGGGGTCAAGTGGAGATATTTTCACGTGCACTGTGCCCCCCTGTAAATGTTAAGTGTTCGAGGAGTGCATTTCCTTTCTAGTCAAGAAACAGTAAACTTAAACTCTGCGTTGTTTGAATGAGTGTGTCAGGTAGGCTGTAGGTCTGCAGGACGGCCAGCAGATGATGCTGTCACCGTACGGAGTAGATGATCCTGTGAGCCTCCTTCATGACAAACCACTTGGATGTGTCTTTTAATTATGAGGTTTAAATCAAATCAAAGGTTTGTCTTGGAGGACCAAACAGGGGAAACGATGATGTCGCAGCGCTCTGTCTGTGTTTTATGTGCGACCCTTTTGGTCTGGAAGCTGCAGGATGGTTAATGTAGTCATGTTAACTAACTACGTGTTTGACAGCATTGCTTCTGTCTAAATTCATTAACGGAGGCTTTGACTTTAACGGAGCAGCCACAGCAGGACTGCAGACCGAAGCTGTCTGAGTGATTTACTACGATAAAACCATCAAACTGATCTCCCAGAGAGGTTGTTGAAGCTCAGTTCTCTTTGGCAGGTGAGATCTCCCTCAGTGTTATAACAGAATGTTACACATTTTACAAACACAAAGATTCTGAGATACTTTATCATGTTTCAGAGGAACTCCCTGATCGCGGTCGTGTCACCATGTGGATCGTAGTGGGATGTTTTTTGGGGAGTTTTAGCTCTAGTTCTGCTCTTTCACATCAAGGACCTTCAAAATCACAGGAAGAAAAGTAAGCTGAAGTCATTTCAGTATAACTGCTCTCTTGTTTCCTCAGAAATGAAATTGAAAGTTGAATAAATGAATAACTTTATTTTCTGTAGATCCTGATCAGATGAATTCCTCCAGCAGACCTGCAGAGGAACCACAAACTGATGATCACGTTTAACAGCTTCACAAGGGGAGGAAAAATACTGAGAGTATTACTGTTGGAGCTAAAATGTACTTTAGTACAAGTACAGGTACAAAGATGAAAGTACTGCTCCAGTAAAGGTACCTAAACATAATCCATCCACAGTCGGGGATCAGTGTAGACGCTGTAACTCTGTTGAAGCACCAAGGAGTCTTTCCTGAAAACAAGGTGAAGCCGGCTCAGCCATCGAGTTCAAGTCGACTCAAAGCCAACAAAAAAACTGCAACAGAAAATAAAACCTGATGAGGTCTGATATTCTATTTTTTCAGGTGCACCTTTAAATAAGAAGAATAAAAATCACTTCTCACTTCTGCTCAAGGTGACTGACCATGTGGCGGGCTGCTGCCGAAAATGGAGTCAGTTCAGGTTCTGCTGGTCCAGTTTAGAGAAAATCAGTTTCATCTTTCATATCCTGAATCAGAAAAGGAAAACATTTACTGGCTAATAAGTCAGGGAGAAGGAGGAACACTTTTCCATAGACTTCAATACAATCTGAATTCTTTTCACACCAGTCGAGTCGCCCCCTGATGGCCATGAGATAGGATGAAGGTTTAAAGCTCTTCAGACCAGAGTCCAGGTCCAGGTTTTCAACAGTCAATGAAGTTAATGTTTGAGTTTTGTCCTCACTGGGCCGCCGTACTCTCCTCTTTAATTACTCTGGAAGTTCTTTATTTTGGATGTTTGATGGAGCCTGGATGGGTCACAGTCCACCAGAGTCCACCAGAGTCCACCAGAGTCCAACAAAGTCCATCAGAGTCCACCAGAGTCCATCAGAGTCCAGCAGAGTCCCTCAGAGTCCATCAGAGTCCAGCAGAGTCCAACAAAGTCCATCAGAGTCCACCAGAGTCCATCAGAGTCCACCAGAGTCCAACAAAGTCCATCAGAGTCCATCAGAGTCCAGCAGAGTCCAACAAAGTCCATCAGAGTCCACCAGAGTCCATCAGAGTCCATCAGATTCCAACAAAGTCCACCAGAGTCCATCAGAGTCCATCAGAGTCCAACAAAGTCCACCAGAGTCCATCAGAGTCCACCAGAGTCCACCAGAGTCCATCAGAGTCCAGCAGAGTCCAACAAAGTCCATCAGAGTCCAGCAGAGTCCAACAAAGTCCACCAAAGTCCACCAGAGTCCAACAAAATCCACCAGAATCTATCAGAGTACAGCAGAGTCCAACAAAGTCTACCAGAGTCCACCAGAGTCCATCAGAGTCCAGCACATTCTATCACAGTCCATCACAGAGACAGACAGACCTACGGACAGTTTAGAGTCACCAATGAACCCAAACATGATGTCTTTGGAGACTCCACACAGAAAGGCTCCAGGCCAGGAATCAAACCCAGGACCTTCTTGTTGTGGGGAAACAGAGCTGACCACCGTGCCGCCCTCTGTAATCGATCTTTATTGATTATTGGAGTTCAGACTGTTTTCATGTTTATCTGAATCCACCACAGCACAGGAAACCACGGGCTGGATCTGCGCATGCTCAGTCCCTCCCCCCCTCCCCCCCTCAGCAGCCCCTCGATCCTCCAGCAGCTCCCTCCTCTCCGGATGTCTCCGGATCTCCTCGGCCGCCTGATGCCCACCGGGGGCGGCTGCAGCAGCAGGTAAGACCCCGCTGTCACTCCGGTCCTCTGCCCGGCCGACCTCCATCCATCTGCCCGCAGATTATCGATGCCTGTCCGGGTGGATGCTGCCTCCCGTCTGCCTGGATACCGACTCCATCCCCGGTTATCCCCCCTCCCCTCCCCTCCCGGTACTTCCCGTCTCCGTGTTGGATCATTTGGGTGATCAGGATCAGGATCAGGATCCGGATCAGGATCAGGACTCTCCCTCCTCCCCCTCAGGTCGGATAATGAATGAGTCGGTGGCGCTTATCTGTCCGGGCTGCTCCTGATATTATCACACACACACACAGACAGACAGACAGACACACACACACACACACACACACACACACACACACAGACAGACACACACACACACACACACACACACACACACACACACACACACACCTAGTGTTCCAGGTTTCGGCAGGTTGACGTATCAAGGTCACACCGTCTCTGTGCACATCAGGAGCTGACACGCTGGCCGGGGGGCTCCGGGCCCTCCTGGGCCCCCCGGGGCCCCCCTCCCTCCCGGTAACTGTGTCACCGGGCTGGAAGGAGTTAAAGGGAAAGATGTTTTTGTTGGAGGAAACTGAATCAGGTTGAATCAGATCCTGAACCCGCAGCTGTCGAAGATTCATCTGATATGATCACATAATCATGATACATCGTTTAATTAACTAGAAATTAAAATGGTTCATATTTGCTTTTTTCTGTCAGTGGCTCTAAATAAAAAAGTGAAAGTCCACTGAAACAGAACTGTGACGTAGACCAGGACCACAGGATCCAGGCCCCGGCTCCTCTTTAGTGCGTAGAGACCGATCAGGACTGAGGATCTGGTTTCAATTCTTCATTCACCTCAACAGGAAGAAGAGGCAGCGATGACGACAGGAGGAAGAAATGGAAATAAAATCTACCGAGGTGAGACGCCATTTTATTGATGGTTTGAATTGAGCTGCACAATTGATGGAAATATTAAAGAAAAAATGACATTTTTAGGTTTTGTTGTGCTTCATTTTTGGCACCAAAAGCTTCGTGAGTCTCCACACATGAAAAAAAAATCTTGTTTGGTCCAAGTTCCAACAAAAGCAGCAAAAAAAACCCCCAAAAAACATCTGAAACTTCTGAAGAGTTTCACATTATCATCATCTGATATCATGACAGTAAATGTTTTGCTTCTAAAGACAGAAACTCCAGAGACCTTCGACTGATTCAGTCAAAGTGCTGTGATCCACCTGATTGGAGCATTTTAAAGTCAGTCAACATGTTTATTGTGTTATGTGTTATGTGTTGTGTGTTGTGTGTTGTGCGTTGGTGGCTGTCACCTCCTCAGTGAGGACGATGGGGGAGACATGAACACACCCAGCAGGTTTCGATGGAGTCCTCTTTCAACGCCGTAGAGCTCCGTGAGCTGCGAGGCGGAGGAGGCCGGCGGGTCGTGTCTCCGCCTCAGGCCTCCGCGTCCTGGACGGCGTCTGCCCGCGGCTTCGAGAACGCCTCCTACCAGCAGGACGAGCTGCACGAAGAGCCGGCAGCAGCTGGGCCCTCAACTTCTGACAGCAGCACGGTTCGTTTGGTTCCTCACCTGTCCTCACCTGTCCTCACCTGTCCTCACCTGTTCTCACCTGTCCTCACCTCTCCTCACCTATCCTCACCTCTCCTCACCTGTCTTCACCTCTCCTCACCTGTTCTCACCTGTCCTCACCTCTCCTCACCTGTCCTCACCTGTCTTCACCTCTCCTCACCTGTCTCCACCTCTCCTCACCTGTTCTCACCTGTCCTCACCTCTCCTCACCTGTCTCCACCTCTCCTCACCTGTTCTCACCTGTTCTCACCTCTCCTCACCTGTCTTCACCTCTCCTCACCTGTTCTCACCTGTCTTCACCTGTCCTCTCCCATCCTCACCTGTCTTCACCTCTCCTCACCTGTCTCCACCTCTCCTCACCTGTTCTCACCTGTCCTCACCTCTCCTCACCTGTCTTCACCTGTCCTCTCACATCCTCACCTGTCTTCACCTCTCCTCACCTCTCCTCACCTGTCCTCACCTCTCCTCACCTCTCCTCACCTCTCCTCACCTGTCTCCACCTCTCCTCACCTGTTCTCACCTGTCCTCACCTGTCCTCACCTGTCCTCACCTCTCCTCATCTGTCCTCACCTCTCCTCACCTCTCCTCACCTCTCCTCACCTCTCCTCACCTGTCTTCACCTGTCCTCTCCCATCCTCACCTGTCCTCACCTCTCCTCACCTCTCCTCACCTGTCTTCATCTCTCCTCACCTCTCCTCACCTGTCTTCACCTGTCCTCTCCCATCCTCACCTGTCTTCACCTCTCCTCACCTCTCCTCACCTGTCTTCACCTGTCCTCACCTCTCCTCACCTCTCCTCACCTGTCTTCACCTCTCCTCACCTCTCCTCACCTGTCTTCATCTCTCCTCACCTCTCCTCACCTGTCTTCACCTGTCCTCTCCCATCCTCACCTGTCTTCACCTCTCCTCACCTGTCTTCACCTGTCCTCACCTCTCCTCACCTCTCCTCACCTGTCTTCATCTCTCCTCACCTCTCCTCACCTGTCTTCACCTGTCCTCTTCCATCCTCACCTGTCTTCACCTCTCCTCACCTCTCCTCACCTGTCTTCACCTCTCCTCACCTCTCCTCACCTGTCCTCACCTTTCTTCCAGGTGCAGCAGCATCAGGATCCTCCCTCCAGGCTGTTGGATGAGGAGGAAGGCGTTCTCGGGCAGGAGGACAGGCAGGACTTCAACGAGCTGACTGCCGCTGACGACCACTCGGCGGACTACGGCTTCATCTTCGCCCTGGTGTTCCTGGTGAGCGGCATCGTCCTGGTGGTCATCGCCTACACAATCCCCCGGGAGGCCAAGGTCGACCCGGACCTGCTGTCGGCTCGCCAGATGGAGAAGCTGGAGATGTACTACGCCCAGCTGGGCTCCCACCTGGACAAGTGCATCATCGCTGGCCTGGGCCTGCTGACCCTGGGGGGGATGTTCCTGTCGGTGCTGCTCATGGTGTCCATCTGCCGGGGCGAGATGTACCGGCGCCGGGCGGCGTTCGTCCGACCCAAGAGGACTTACGGCTCCATCAACCTGAGGATGAAGCAGCTGGCGACTGGAGAGGCCGGAGGAGGCGAGGAGTTTTTGGTGGAACATCCGGAGACAGGGAATAACCAACAGCCAGGTCCGGACCGGGACTCCAGATCAGAAGCAGGACCGAGTAGTTCTTCTGCTGGGGCTTCTTCTGCACACGGACTCAACTAGCCGAGCTTTGCGTTCTGCCGTCCTCTCAGTGAGCCCTCAGTTGCTAAACGGAGCAGGTCCTCATTTGTGTCAACAGGAGAAGCACATCGTGAGCACAAGGCCTTCAGCTCCAGCCTTCTGGGTTGAGATGATGGGATATTTGTTCTGACCAATCAGGAGGGACGTCTGAGGGCTCGGTCCAGTTCAGATGAGGTAAGTCTGCGGATCAGAGCCAGGACGGATGTCAAACATTAGAGCTCTAATATGTTCATCAGAGGTCGAGGGTAAAAGCACATTGTGTGTGATGAACCTGGAAATCAGTGTTGATGCTCAATTATCACACAAACTGATGTTCAACATTTAAATCCTGAACACCAGATTAACCTGAACACAGACATTAAATATCTGACTCTTATCGGAACTCTGGAGTTTCATTATCGGACTTGATTAATTAATTGTGATGGAAACTGTCGCACAAATAAATTGAGGCAACATTTTTGAAAGCAATAATTTCAGATCTACGGTCCAAACCAGAGCCAGAGAATAAAATAATCCAATAACAAACCCATCAGGAAGCAGCCACACGGACAAAACAGACAAAACACACACAAACAAAAACATTTGTCATCAGCCTAAAACCCCCAGGATCAGTTTGTCTCACAACTTGACAGAAAGCAAAATTTAGAGACATGTTGAAGGACAAATGAAAATATTAGACTTAGCTCCATCAGTTATTGTTCCTCTGCAGTTAAAACATATTTGTGTAAACCTCCAAACCTGATGGCTCTTCCTGTTTCCTCCTTAAACAGAATCAGCTGATCTGACTTCAGTGATAAACTGATCAGATCTGGATCAGTCTGACTCTCTGACTCCTTCTGTGTGTTTATCCGTCCATCATCATCCTCCATCTTTGATAGTGACGTCTAGAGTCACGTCTCTACATCAGACGCTCCTATTGGCTCTGGTGGGTGATGTCACAGCCAATCAGAGTGTCTCTGGATCAGTCCTGTATGTTTCTGAGTTTATTGTGTTGACAGAATAAAGACAATCAGATATTTAGAGCTGATTTTTCATCATTAATGAGCAGAACTCCTGATCAGATAAAGATAGAAACTTCAGATCAGCTCTAGAACAACACAAACACATGAGAGGAACTTTTCTTTGGAAAAGAAGGAAACATTCAGAGTCTGAACTGATCAGACAGAATCAGACGAGTCTGGAGATGAGGAGAGTTTTAAAAAATGAAAAACACAAAGAGATAAAAACAGAAAAAGCTTGAAAGGACAAAGTTTGATTAAAGAAATGCGGAGAAGGTGCAGAAAGAGGTGTTAGGGAAAGATGAGCGTCAGACTGAGAGGTGTCGAAGTGAAATGAGTCACAGTTTAGTTCGTGACACACATATTACCCAGAAACCACTGGGAGCATCACTCCCAGAGCTCCTCCACACACACACAAACTTCGATGTTTAGTTTAGTCATTTCCATCACATCCTGATTTTATTTTCCAAGTTGTTTGTGTGGAAAAGATTTCGTTGCTGGTTGTATATCGGAAAAGATGGAGGACGGAACATCTTCACTGAATCAGCTCTGAGGATCACATGTCTGATGTTCAGACAGCTGGAGGAGACGGGAGATTTCAAAAGTGACAAGATTAGACAAAAAAATCTGTCAAGGCGTGAAAGTCAGCTCCTCTGAGATCTCACATTTATTCCTCTTTTTCCCGTTTGGTGCCTGAAGGCTTGAATTTACATTTAAACAAAATCACAATGAAACAACAAACACCAAAACCTCCAAAATGTCACATCACATATCAGGCGTTTTGTTCTGCACTGGCCCAGAAAATGTTGCCTCTTGATTATTAATCAACAGATTCTGCATCACTTGAAATTGTAGTTGTGTCCTGATTCAGAGGCTTCATCCCTCTGAGGACCTGGTCTACAAAGATCTGGTCCTTTGTAGACCGAAATGAGGCTGTAAGAGTCCTGGTTTTAATCATAATCAGAAAAACAATACTTCATTTAAAAAGTGTCATACTCAGCCTGCCATGAGTGGGATGTAATGAATCCTGGGACAAGTTTCCCAGGAAAAGGAGGACACGTTTGTCAGACGCACATGAAGATACCTTCGGTCTTTAAATGCAGCTTCTGAATTTGGACACAGATGAAATCAGAAACTGGATGTTTGTGTGCTGAAGGTTGATATCGGCTAACAGCAGCTTTTTCTCCCAGACCTGAAATAAAAAAAGACACGACTGATTTTATCTGAAATTCAAAGCTCCTTAAAGTAGCCTGAGCTAAATGCTAACCCGTTTGTGCTTCGGTGACTTTCTGCTTCTGAAAGTTGAAAGAAAATCCACTAAAACATTTAAAAATTGGGGATAAAAAATGAATGATTTTATTTAAAAAATAGAAATCTAAGTTTCGTCTGGGAGTTTTTGTTTGACTGGAATGAACCTTTAATGGTTCAGCACCTATTCATTTGTATTATATGTAAACATGTTATTTATGTCATGTAAGGGTACAATATGCCTTAATGAGTAAACACACTGTAAATTGTGTATACGCCAATATTATTATGCTAATGTATTAAGGTCTGTATTGTGAGCAATTTAGCCAAGGGTAATGTAGCTACACACACTAATGTCCTGTGAGGACATGACTGAACACTCACTGACATGCTAATCTCCAGCTTTTGATTCAAACGAACCACGTTTTATATCATAGAACAAATATACTGTAAATATTTGCCGTAGACGTGTCGGACCAGCAGAAGCCAACGCTATAAAAACCAAATACACAACGCAGGTATGCAAAACTGGAAAAACCGCGTCACAGCTGGACCAGTTTTCTTTCTGTCAGCAGCTTATTGAGCTCAGCAGCAACTTCACAACCAACAAATAACAACAAAGAAAACACAACTCTGAACTATAATTAACATTTACATTCATTCAGTATCAGACAGCTCACAGTGAGATGATATTTGAGCTGGAACTAACAGCGTGGAAAAGTAATTTAAAACAGTTTGTTGGGCCCATAAAATTAGAATGACACATAAAAATTAAAGCGTCTTTTTGTCACAAAAATTATTTAGTTTGATAAATTAAAAAAAAAAAAATAATTGAGGAAATCAGCAAATAAAAAATCAGGAACAGGTGAATTTTTCTGGCTTGTCTTATATTTTCTCTCAAAAATTATAATAATTCATTTCAGATTAATTTGGAATCATAATTGATCCAAGTTTGCTGAAACCCCAAAAACCTTCAGTTTATCCAACATCAGTAAGAATTCATTCAGTTGTTCAGACAGAAAAGTTGAATGCTGACTGTGATTTCTTCAACAATATTGATCGAAGATTTGATTTGAATTGAATTCAGTAATTCAATGATCTTTTCTGAATTCCTCTGACATTTGACATTTGACAGAATCATCAGCAGAAACGTTCTGTATTGGTCAGGTACAAGGAGCACGTTGACCTGGTGATGGAACGGCAGAGTCACAGGTTCGATTCCTGCCTGTCTCTGCTGAAGTGACCTTCGAGAGGGAAACATTTGGTTTTTGTCATATATCAGAAAGTAATCCACTCAGCTCTGTGGTGATCGGCCAGATCTTCAGTTTATGTCCTTCCTCTAAAGAACAACAACAACAACAACAAAGACACAAACACATGAATGGGTGTTAACAGGTCGGGCGTGTTTGAATGTCAGGACTGAAGTCCAGTGTCTCGGTCAAACAGAGAAAATCAATCTTTGTTCAGGCGGCAGCGACTCTGTTACCACAGAAAAGGTCTATTTATATCGAGGGCTGGTCTCCGATGTCGTGGAATGTCCTTGTGAGGACACGCCAGTGGAGACACGGTAGAGAATACAGGAGGTTTTCAGATGAGCTCATCTCTCAGTGGAAGTTTTCCAAGAACCAGAGCTTTAATTTCAGAAGGCAGAGCGTCACAGAGCCAAAAAAAACCCCCGTCTGTTTATGAATATTTGATTTAGAATTTTATTTCTGAAACCGGTTCGTGTTTCTGTTGGATAAAGGTTTGTCATAACTCAAAGGCTCATGAAATCAGCTGCCATCTTGTTCTTTTGAAACCAATAGATACCAGATTTGGTGGCTCTGACCTGCTCTGGACTCTCTCCTGATTGGGTGGTACAGTCTATCAGTCACTCAGTAGCCCCGCCCCCTAACCCCTCCCCTCCTTCCTGCTCTGTTTCCCTCTAAATGGAGCATCATTTTAAAAAATGAACATCATGTTGTATTGAAGACTGTAAACTAGAGACTGAGACCATAGATGATCAGGAAAACGTTTACTGAAGAGGAGGAGGGACATTTTCCCATAGACTTCAATATAAAGGAGGAGGAGGGACATTTTCCCATAGACTTCAATATAAGAGAGGAGGAGGGACATTTTCCCATAGACTTCAATATAAGAGAGGAGGAGGGACATTTTCCCATAGACTTCAATATAGATGAGGAGGAGGGACATTTTCCCATAGACTTCAATATAAGAGAGGAGGAGGGACATTTTCCCATAGACTTCAATATAAGGGAGGAGGAGGGACATTTTCCCATAGACTTCAATATAAGGAGGAGGGACATTTTCCCATAGACTTCAATATAAATGAGGAGGAGGAACATTTTCCCATAGACTTCAATATAAGGAGGAGGAGGGACATTTTCCCATAGACTTCAATATAAAGGAGGAGGAGGGACATTTTCCCATAGACTTCAATATAAGGAGGAGGAGGGACATTTTCCCATTGACTTCAATATAGATGAGGAGGAGGAACATTTTCCCATAGACTTCAATATAGATGAGGAGGAGGGACATTTTCCCATAGACTTCAATATAAGGAGGAGGAGGGACATTTTCCCATTGACTTCAATATAGATGAGGAGGAGGGACATTTTCCCATAGACTTCAATATAAGGAGGAGGAGGGACATTTTCCCATAAACTTCAATATAAAGGAGGAGGAGGAACATTTTCCCATAGACTTCAATATAAGGGAGGAGGAGGAGGGACATTTTCCCATAGACTTCAATATAAGGGAGGAGGAGGAGGGACATTTTCCCATAGACTTCAATATAGATGAGGAGGAGGGACATTTTCCCATAGACTTCAGAACAACCAGCGGAGTCGCCCCCTGGTGGTGATCGTATAAAATGAAGGTTTCAGTCATTTTAAGACTCCATTTTATTTTCACGTCGTTCTGATTGCTAATTTATTTTTTATTTCATTTATTTTATTTTTACTTATATCTTTAACTTACCGTCTCTGTGTTCTTCTGAAAACCTCTCACGGTCACGCTCCACTTCCCTCCCCAACACTGAGGGGTCGGAGGTCGGAGGTCAGATCCAGCACGCCGGTCCCACAGCTGTTTGGGATTCAGTCCTTTCCTGAAGGACGCTTCAGCAGAGAGCTGAAAGTCGTTAATCATCACGGAGACTCAGTTCAGGTTGTTGAGCAGCAGAAACAAACAGAAGAAAACTTCCCTTTATGAACACACACGATACGCACACATATTAACACACAGTAGCATTTTACTCAGAGACCCACTGAATGTACAAATTGCCGGCGTAGTGCAGGAAGTGGCGCCTTCACCGTTAATGTGTCGCTCACGGTTCACCTGTGGAACGTTCCTGCACCTTTACTTTGAAATTCTGTGTTGAGCGTCCAGAGGTTTATTTAGATGTGTATTAGAGGAGACAAAGCGATATTTCACTCAGCTGGAATCTGGCTCCTGTCGCCGGATGTTTTTAGGCCCGCGGGTTTATCTTAAAAAAAAAAAAAAAATCTCACATTTCACAGTGAAATTCTCCAGCTCGCTGTTGCTGCTGTATTTTTTAGTTACAAACCTGCAATGAATCATGGGAAAGGTCGCACCTTTAACGAAGAAAAGGGAAAGTTTGAAACAACACATTTGGCTGAACTCAGATTCTTCGCGGATTAAAATATAAATGTAAAAAAAAAAAAAGACATATATATGAATAAACAGATGAAATATATTCTGTCCAGGTGAAATATCGCTTCAAGAAAATGATCACAGTCGATGAAGAAATTTGTTTGTGAGAAAGTTGTTGTGTCTGTTTGTGAATCAAAGATGTGAATTTATTTGAAAATCAATATGTGACAATGAAAGTAACATTTAGCACAGAAGAAAAATGAACATTAAAGGGATAAATCACTTTTATTTCTCTGTTAGTTTTTCTCTTTGCTGCTCTGTTTGTAGATTAAAATAAGGAAATCAGCGTGTGTAGATACTGAAATAAAAGGTGAATTATCCCTTTAAGCTGAGTGAACACCAGCGTCTGAAACCACAGCTCGTTTGATTTTTGCTCTAAGAGGTTCAGATGTTTGAGAAGATTCAAATATAAAACACGTTTTCTGTCGATCAGACAAAAAACTGGACGAAGGAAACTTTAAAGCTGCAGATGTGAAACATCCAAACTGACGTTCACAACAGAAACGTGTTTCAAACCAAAACAGGAGCAGAAACAGGAATGTTAACTCGTTTTGTATCATTTGTACTTTTGGATCAAAGTGAATCGTTTCTGTTTCAGTCTGTTGACACGAGTCGGTTCGTTTTTCCTCCTGATGAACCAACAAACAGAGTCCACAGACCCCGATCCACAGACCCTGATCTACAGACCCTGATCCACAGACCCTGATCCACAGACCCCTGATCCACAGACCCTGATCCACAGACCCTGATCCACAGACCCCTGATCCACAGACCCCGATCCACAGACCCCTGATCCACAGACCCCTGATCCACAGACCCTGATCCACAGACCCCGATCCACAGACCCTGATCTACAGACCCCTGATTCACAGACCCTGATCTACAGACCCTGATCCACAGACCCCCGACCCACAGACCCTGACCCACAGACCCCGATCCACAGACCCTGATCCACAGACCCCGATCCACAGACCCCGATCCACAGACCCCGATCCACAGACCCTGATCTACAGACCCCTGATCCACAGACCCTGATCCACAGACCCCGATCCACAGACCCCGATCCACAGACCCTGATCTACAGACCCCTGATCCACAGACCCTGACCTACAGACCCCGATCCACAGACCCCGATCCACAGACCCCGATCCACAGACCCTGATCCACAGACCCTGACCTACAGACCCCGATCTACAGACCCCGATCCACAGACCCTGACCTACAGACCCTGATCCACAGACCCTGACCTACAGACCCCGATCTACAGACCCCGATCCACAGACCCCGATCCACAGACCCTGACCCACAGACCCTGATCCACAGACCCTGACCTACAGACCCCGATCTACAGACCCCGATCCACAGACCCTGACCCACAGACCCCTGATCCACAGACCCTGATCCACAGACCCTGATCCACAGATCCCTGATCTACAGACCCTGACCCACAGACCCTGATCTACAGACCCCTGATCCACAGACCCCTGATCCACAGACCCTGATCCACAGACCCTGACCTACAGACCCCTGATCCACAGACCCTGATCCACAGACCCCTGATCCACAGACCCTGATCCACAGACCCTGACCCACAGACCCTGATCTACAGACCCCTGATCCACAGACCCTGATCCACAGACCCTGACCTACAGATCCCTGATCTACAGACCCCTGACCTACAGACCCTGATCCACAGACCCCTGACCTACAGACCCTGATCCACAGACCCTGATCCACAGACCCCGATCTACAGACCCTGATCTACAGACCCTGATCCACAGACCCTGATCCACAGACCCCTGACCTACAGACCCTGATCCACAGACCCCTGATCCACAGACCCTGATCCACAGACCCTGACCCACAGACCCTGATCTACAGACCCCTGATCCACAGACCCTGATCCACAGACCCTGACCCACAGACCCTGATCCACAGACCCTGATCTACAGACCCCTGACCTACAGACCCTGATCCACAGACCCTGATCCACAGACCCCTGATCTACAGACCCTGACCCACAGACCCCTGATCTACAGACCCTGATCTACAGACCCCTGATCCACAGACCCTGATCCACAGACCCCTGATCTACAGACCCTGATCTACAGACCCCCGATCCACAGACCCTGATCTACAGACCCCCGATCCACAGACCCCTGATCTACAGACCCTGATCTACAGACCCTGATCTACAGACCCCCGATCCACAGACCCTGATCTACAGACCCTGACCCACAGACCCCTGATCTACAGACCCCCGATCCACAGACCCTGATCCACAGACCCTGATCCACAGACCCCCGATCCACAGACCCTGACCCACAGACCCCTGATCCACAGACCCCCGATCTACAGACCCCGATCTACAGACCCCGACCCACAGACCCTGATCCACAGACCCCGATCTACAGACCCTGATCTACAGACCCCCGATCCACAGACCCCCGATCTACAGACCCTGATCCACAGACCCCTGATCCACAGACCCTGACCCACAGACCCTGATCCACAGACCCCGATCCACAGACCCTGACCCACAGACCCTGATCCACAGACCCTGATCTACAGACCCCTGATCCACAGACCCTGATCTACAGACCCCTGATCCACAGACCCTGATCCACAGACCCTGACCTACAGATCCCTGATCTACAGACCCTGATCCACAGACCCCTGATCCACAGACCCTGATCCACAGACCCTGACCTACAGATCCCTGATCTACAGACCCTGATCCACAGACCCCTGATCCACAGACCCTGACCCACAGACCCTGATCTACAGACCCCTGATCCACAGACCCTGATCCACAGACCCTGACCTACAGATCCCTGATCTACAGACCCTGATCCACAGACCCCTGATCCACAGACCCTGATCCACAGACCCTGACCCACAGACCCTGATCTACAGACCCCTGATCCACAGACCCTGATCCACAGACCCTGACCTACAGATCCCTGATCTACAGACCCTGATCCACAGACCCTGACCTACAGATCCCTGATCTACAGACCCTGATCCACAGACCCTGACCCACAGACCCTGACCTACAGATCCCTGATCTACAGACCCTGATCCACAGACCCCTGATCCACAGACCCTGATCCACAGACCCTGACCCACAGACCCTGATCTACAGACCCCTGATCCACAGACCCTGATCCACAGACCCTGACCTACAGATCCCTGATCTACAGACCCTGATCCACAGACCCTGATCCACAGAACCTGATCCACAGACCCTGACCCACAGACCCTGACCCACAGAACCTGATCCAGCTCCTGGTGTGAAGAGCTCAGTTCCTTGTGAACAGTGTGTAACTGTTTGTTCTGAAACCATTTCACAGCTTCATCACCATGTGAACATAAATAAGGATGACTGGAGGGAGTTCTAAATATAATGTTGCTTCAGAAAAAGATGGAGCCTAAACCTGAATGACGACGGGGAACCGTGTGGCCTTTGGTCCTCACTCATAGTTAAAGGAAACTGGGGAGCCTGCATGTTGTTAGTGACTCTGTAAAGGTCCGATGCCTTTTTCTGTGTAACGACGACGCTGATTTTTAAGTCTGATTTTGTTAACGTGACCAATAAAACCTTCTGTTTGCTGTTGTTTTTAACTTCACTGTGTTCTGTCTGTTTCTGTCTTCAACCTCAGATCTATTTAATCCAATTTAACATTTGAGCTGATTAACAACCTGATAAAAAAAACCCATCTTGGTCGTCGTCTATGCTTCTCTTCTTTAATCAACGGAGCAGCGATGCCTCTGTTGAATATAACAGTGGACGCTTGACACTTGTTGCCATGGATACACTGCAGCTGCTGTCAGTTACACAGTCAACGATGTTCTGGAATCGCCATGGCAACATCCTAATTAGATCCCTGTGACTGTGTCAACCACCATGAATGCCTTAGCATCCAGCTCAACCGTCTCACACAACACCACCTTATTTTAGCCACTTCCTGTGGGCGGAGCTACTCATTAGATATACTCTCTGTGTTTCTGATTCCACACGGTCTAAAGGTTTAAAGGTCTTCAGTGATTTTAATGTGAGTGTTTGAAGAATAAGAATAAGAAGAACACAGACCGGGATGTAAAGTCTGAGATTTTTATTAGGTTATTCATCAACAAAAAATGTTTATGTCTCAACAAAATACAATAATTTACTATTTTTTGATGAATTATAAATAAGAGTTACAAATGTGGTTTAATGTGATGAGGAAAATCTAAACATGTATTCTTTCCTCTGGTGTTCAGAAAACAGAGGAAGGAGTTTTACTTTGAAAGGAGAGGTTAGATCATGAAGGGTGTGTGTGAGCAGCAGGGAGACTTTTAATTTGGTACAAGTGTTTCTTCCCTGCTTCACCAAATGTCTTTACAAAAATAACAACACTCAGGAATATTCAGATGTTGGTATAAAAGACAGGAAACGAGTTCATCCGTCTATCACAGTTTTTACTTGGAAAAATAAAGTTTTGTTGTGTTCTAATTAAATTACTTTTATTTTGAAGGAGCCATATAATTGGCTTCATTTATTTGTTGAACTAAATTTTAAGACCAATTTCACATAAAGATCAGAGGTCTTCCTTTTTATTTACGTGAGCTTTGAATTAGTTTAATGAAATGAACAATCAGAAGCCCCAAAAAAAGCCTCAAAAAACAGGAGAAAATAAAAAGGCCAAAGTGAGAATGTGGATCAAACCCCGCCCTCGAGGAGGACCCGGGGGAGAGGAAGTCGTTTTGGCGGGGACCTACATGAACATGTCATCATAGCCGGGCGGGGGCATGTGGTCTGGGTCCGGCCTGGAAAACAGACACGGAGTCAGAACTGGTACATTCAGATTCCACTCATTCCACCTTAAATGATTATACGTGTGTGTGTGTGTGTGTCACCCTGGTCTGTGTCGTCCGATTGGTCCGAACGGGTCGAAGCGAGCTCCTGGGGGGACGGCTCCAGGAGGAAGGATGTCTGGGATCCCGCTGGACGGGTCAAAACCAGAGCGAGGATACCCCGACCTCAACGGGTCCACGATCATCCCACCACCGCCACGAGACCTGTGGGGGGGTCAACCTGGTGTAAGGTGGGGGCTGTGGGGGTAATCCTGTTTATACCCCAACCCCCCACCGACAAACACCACATTCCATCCAATTAAAAACAAAAAGGACTCGGCTGGTTCTGTAAAGAAACTGATTTCAGATGAACTTTCAGGGATTTAGAAAATAAGCAGCTCATCCTGATCCAGATTACAGATGGTCTGGGTCTGACTCTGATTTGGGATTCAGGATGTTTTTGGTGGTTGGAGCTTCATGTGTCTCTGGACAGACGCCAGTAATCCGCCTCCGCCTTTTTGTCGTTTGACCTCAAATCCCAGATTAGAAGAAAACAGAGCGGAGCGGAAATATGTCTGAAAATGATTTCCATAAAAAATGATTCATTCTGGAGAAGAGAGGAGGACTCACCCAAAGGGATCCAGATCCGCTCCTCCAGCTGCGAACGGAGGAACCATGGGGTCGGGCCTGAAACACACAAACAGACACATCATTTATTTAGCAGCTTATTTTCTGTTTCACGTCGTTAAACTGAATCTCTTTGACTTCTGCAGACACAAAACTCTAAAATTCACTGATGGTCGTCTTTGTCCATCTAACTCATTCGTCCAAACTTCATGTGTTCACGTCGTTCTCGTCGTCTGTCTCTCCATTTCCACCCTCCTCTTCCTCCCTGCAGCTCTGACTCAGTTTTCTCTCTCATTCATCATTCCTCGTCTCTCTGTATCTCTCACAGCTCCCTCTCTCTCTCTGTTTATCAGTTTTTCGTATTTTCTTTCTTTCCATCTGTTTTGCCCTCATCATCATCATCATCATCATCACCCCCCCCCCCTCCCCCGAGTCTCCTGGGGATGAGGAGGCGACAGCAGTCAGGTCGATAAAGTGCTGACATCATCTCTCATCTGATTGGGGAGGAGAGCAGAGATTGAATATGTCCTGAAGCTCTCTCTCTCTCTCTGCTGTAAATATTGAATAAAGGATACTGCAGAGCCACCACACACACACTCCCTCATTTGCTCTCTGTTGCTGTCATCCACCAGCAGCTCCCATCTAGATTTTCAAAAAGGCACAAACTCAGCACATTCAGAAGTGTGTGTGTGTGTCCTTCTGTCTTATACCTGATGGTTTCTGGTACTCACAACTTCTGAGGGAAGTCTGTTTGTGTGTGTGTGTGTGTCTCCTGTTTTCACCTACCAGTGTGGTTGTGTCCCCTGCCGTGGGTGTCTTCTGGGAATGCGAAGGGGGTCGCTGTCCTCTCTTCTTCTTCTCTGCTCCTCGTCCTCATCTTCGTCCCTCCGACTTGCCCTCTCTGTCTTCTTTCCTGTCGGTCTGTCCTGGGGGGGCAGCAGCTGGGTCTTCACCTTCTCTGACAAACTGTCTGTGTCTTTGAAGACACTGTAACACAAAAAAACCCCCACAATTTATCAAAATAATAGTTGGTCTCGTTTTGTAAAGTTTGTGGTTCCCCGTGGACACAAACTGGCTGTTAAATATGTCACTTCCTGTCACAACAAACGACATCTTGGATTTGGCCTTTTTTCTTTATTGACTGGATAAATGTTTTAGTTCTGTTTGTCCAGCTGTTATTCATACTGTAAAACTCCCAACCTGTCAAACGTGTGCAGCTGGTCGGCGTTCACGTGGTCACTGATGTTCACGGTCAGGTCTGTCACCTGCTGCGTGCTGGAGTTCTACACACACACACACACACACACACACCATCAGGTGATAGAAGAGTCCCACTGAATGTTTTGCTGACCTCTGCTGGTTGCTGCACCAACAGGTCAAAAACAGGAGGCAGGTTTAAAAACAAAATGCTTCATATGAACTTATGAATGATTAATTCAAAGGTTTGGCATTTATAAATAAGCAGCTTGTTATCTGAGGCTGAAGGTCAAACTGATTGAGGCCTTTTCCACAGTGACCCAGTCTGTGTGGAGTTTATGGATGTGTGTCTGTGATTCCTGATAAAATATGATTGAGGTGCACAGTTTGGCACTGTGAGCGTTTCCAGCTGCTGTGTTCAGTCTAGCTGCCGTGTCTGGACTCAGGCTGATCCAGACTCAGACTGATCTGGACTCAGGCTGATCTGTGCTCAGGCTGATCTGTGCTCAGGCTCATCTGTGCTCAGGCTCATCTGTGCTCAGGCTGATCCGGACTCAGACTGATCTGTGCTCAGACTGGTTCGGGCTCAGGCTGATCCGGACTCAGACTGATCTGTGCTCAGACTGGTTCGGGCTCAGGCTCATCTGTGCTCAGGCTGATCCGGACTCAGACTGATCTGTGCTCAGACTGGTTCGGGCTCAGGCTGATCTGTGCTCAGGCTGATCCGGACTCGGACTGATCCGGACTCAGACTGATCTGTGCTCAGACTGATCTGTGCTCAGACTGATCTGTGCTCAGGCTGATCTGTGCTCAGGCTGATCCGGACTCAGGCTGATCCAGGCTCGGACTGATCTGGACTCAGACTGATCTGTGCTCAGGCTGATCCGGACTCAGACTGATCTGTGCTCAGGCTGATCCGGACTCAGGCTGATCTGTGCTCAGACTGGTTCGGGCTCAGGCTGATCTGTGCTCAGGCTGATCCGGACTCAGGCTGATCTGTGCTCAGACTGATCCGGACTCAGGCTGATCTGTGCTCAGACTGATCCGGACTCAGGCTGATCTGTGCTCAGACTGATCCGGACTCAGACTGATCTGTGCTCAGACTGGTCAGGACTCAGGCTGATCTGTGCTCAGGCTGATCCGGACTCAGACTGATCCGGACTCGGACTGATCTGGACTCAGACTGATCTGTGCTCAGGCTGATCTGTGCTCAGACTGATCCGGACTCAGGCTGATCCGGACTCAGGCTGATCCGGACTCAGAGGTCTCCCTGATCTATGTGAACTGTGATTACCATCAGGTTGAAAATCAGGGTGGAGTCGACAGCGATGGCCTTCAGCAGCATGTGAGTGTCGCCGTCTGCAGGTTTGTATCGGAGGCTGTAGAGCTCCTTGTTGCTGCTCCAGTCGGAGGGAAGCAGCTCTGACTTCTTATCGCTGCTGGAGGGCTGAAAGACACAGAGACAGAGAACTAAACACACAAGCCTGAAAGGACACTTCAGCAACCAGACAATTCAAAGTGCTTTATGTAAAACATAAAGGCAAATAAAAATGCAAGACAAATTCAGATTTAAACAAAAAATAAACAGGATTAAAGAGTGAAGCTGTAATTCAACTATAACCGGGTTAGCTAACTGATGATGACACGACAGTTTTAGTTGTTCCTTCTTTATATCTGTAATTTATTTCTGGCTTGTTCATGAAACACAACAAATCATTACAGATAAACTAAAACTCGTTTGTCTGACGATCATATTTAAATAAAACCTGTCAGTTAAACACAACAGCTGAGACACGATGCTAAAGCTAACCAGCACAGAGCTAAAAACTGACGGTTTTATTTATCTGGTGACAAAAATCAGTCAATAACTTCATCAGAGACAGAAACGATCCTCCTGAATGAGTAAAAGCAGTTTATTAACACAACACATCATTATTTCAGTGAAGAATACGGATTTCTGTGACTATCTGGTCTCTCCATGATCCTCCATGATATTAAATCTGTCAAACGATGAGAGTTAAAAACGAGCTTTATAAATATTAAATCGTAAATCAACATCATGGAAAATAAACCCTTAATTAAACAATTCAACACAAAAACAGCCTTAAACGGAGACATTTGACCGGTTGTCGGTTTTCCTCACCAGGTCTCCGGACCCGACACACCTGAAGCCGGTTTTGATCATCTCCCAGTGGACGAAGCAGACCAGGGCGTCCTGAGGACAGCCGATGGAGCCGGACACCGAGCTGAACAGAACCTCCAGGCCGGCCATGTCTTCACCGTCCGGCGGATTGAACCCGGTTTCGGTTCGGAGACAAAACGAAACCTACCGCGGTCAGCGCTTCCGCTCTTGGCCTTTCAGCGTAAAAGTCGCAGCAACGACAACGACCAACTATCGAAATTTAAAACAGAAAATATATATAATATACACAAAACCAACAGAAGCTCAATCATTCATTCAACATTATACTGTTATAATAATTTTTCACGCTTTAACACGAGTCGTCTGATGCTGTAAAGGGAAATTATATTTTCACGTTATCGATATTTACGTTATCTGAATAAAATAAAATGAACCAGGTCTTCAGAGTCAGAAAAAGCTTTATTGTCCGAGTTTATTCACTCTTCTAATCAGTTTGACACCCAATCACTAGATCATCTCTGTGTCCTGAACTGGTTAGAAAAAAAAAAAATCAGGAAAACTTTCTGACGTTAAAGTAAAATTTATTTGCCTAATATTGTTTAATCCTCACTAATTACATCAACTCCTGAATGTACCAGTTTTTAAATAAATACATCGACTATTGTTAATGTGAGTGAACTTTGTTTTAATTAGAGAAAAATATAACATAGCAGGAAATGGAATTGACAATGTGTAACTTTATAATTGAACTGTGTTTTGATCCAACACAAAAAGACTCCCGGTGGAAACATACTTGGATTATTTGGTTCCGCTTAAGAAAATAGACCGAATTAATAGTTTTTGTCAGATGACTATACGAATATAATGACGAATTTAGTATATAAAAAACACCAAATGAACAAATTGTGCTAAAAGGCAACTCGATAAAACAGAACAAAATACGACACAGTCACAAATTGACCTGACAAACCATTCACTTATGTATTATTATTGTCGACGGTGAAATAAAATTTAAATCAATGAACTCATATTAATTAAAAAATAATTACAATATTAATCACAATAAACGGACACAGATAACTAATTTTAATTTGTTTTTATTGTGATTCCGTTCGGTCTCACTTGTACGCTAAAAGACTATATTTCCCATCGTCCCTCTCGCGGGGCGGGCAGCACTTCCGTGTCAAGATGGCGGCTCCTTTAACTCTGCTCCTGCTCGTAGCCGTGACGGTCCGTGCCGCTCTCTTCAGGTCCAGTTTATCGGAGCTCATCTCGGAGCGGGTGGAGGTGGTGTCCCCGCTGACCGCCTGGAAGAGAGGTAAGCCCGGCTCCGCCGCGTCTCTGGGCTCGGTAACGCCGCCGGGAAGCCGCTCCGGTTCGCCCCGCAGCGCGGCGCTGTTAGCCGGGAGCCGAAGGGAGTCAGAGGCGTCGGACCGGTCCAGCTGCAGAAAAGAACCTGGTTTCAAATTTATCTGAAGCTGTTGAAGTGGATGACTTTTGTTCTTGCTTCACTTTCAAAGATAATGATGCATCGACCGGTGGCACCGGAGTCTGATCACAGATCTCCGGGTCTCCTTTACCTTAACCCGAGCTAGAACCCAGAACCCAGAACCCCAAACCCAGACCTCCAAACCCAGACCTCCATCTGCCCAGGAACCCCAGGTTTAGTCCGCATCATCTGGGCCACAAACAGGACTGCAATCCACCTAAAAACCGGTTCACCCATCCACAGGATGAACCCGATAACCATGAATCAGTGGTAATAAATACAGTGAAGCTTCAGTGGATCATTTAAACAAACCGTCAGTCTGACTGTGTGGAGCTGGAAGGTTATTAATAAACATTATTAACATGACAGGTTTTATGTTTTATATTAAACTGAACATGAGACAGAGTCTGACTCTGGGACACCTCATACTGTAGGTATTGGTAGGTTGTGCATCCAAGGGGTAAAAAATCAATCATCTCAATATATGATATTTATTTTCTGCTTGTAATAGAAAACGTGAAGACTTATTTTGGGTTTTGGTTGTGCGGGTCTTTAAAGTGAAGTGTCTGTTGGGGAGCTTTTGTACAGAAGGACACACACACACACACACTGAAACACCACAGTGTCTCGTGAATTGTTCATTAAGCAGCCGCAGCAGGAAGTTGCATCATTAGAAGGGGCTGTAGCTGCTTGAATTATTGAGAGAAATGGTTGTCATGACGACTGCAGCTGGATGGTGAAAATGTGTTACGGTGACACATTTGTTTGTTTGTTCGTTTGCAGTGATTGAAGGTTTGGCTCTGCTCGACTTGGGAGTCTCACCGTACTCCGGAGATGTTTTTCATGAGGTGAGACACACACACGCACGCACACACACACACACACACATTGCACACATTGCACAGATTTATGCTATAATGTCTGTGTTTCCTCCTCAGACTCCTCTCACCATTTACCTCTTCCACTTCCTGGTGGACTATGCAGAGGTGACGTTTATGGTGAGTGTTGTTGGATCTTCAATGTTTTCAGATTACTCAGTGAAATAAAATGAAATACAGAAGCAGAATCTGGTGTCATCAAACAGATTCACTGTATGATCAAAGATGTGACTGAATTCAGCTCACAGGCTCTTTTAAAGCCTTTTTGTTTCCACCTCTTTGTTGAGCTCCACATCTTCTTATCTAACATCATCAGGCGTGTCTGCAACTGCTCCATGTTCTACAGACAGACGCTCAAACTGCTGCTTTTTACCGTCACAGTTCGCCTCGGCATCAGCTGTCGGGCCTGTTGCTCTACACATGGCTTCATCAGCTGCTCCTGTTCAGCCTAAAGTGCAGCTGTATCACCCAAACTGCTGCTTCTGTGTCATTCCAGGTTTACACAGTAATCAGTGAACCTATTTCACCTCTGCAGAATGAACACGCTGAGAGGAGCATACTTCACATGGACAACAGAAAACATCTGTCTCTATTCTCCACTTTATAAGAACCTTTTTTTGTCTTAGATGGAATAAAAAGACATCTGAAGTACTTTGGTTAAAAAAAAGACTTTGAGATGTGAAACTTGTGGATTTGCTTTATGTATCCACATAGTTAAACTGCTGCTTTCTGTGATTGGAAGTGATTGTGTCTTTTTATCGATGTTACAAAGAGACTCAGTTTCTTTTCTTTATTATTAAATTTGGGTCATTCTTTGTCGTTGTGTCTTGTCAGTTGGCGGATGTGATCACTGCTGTTGCACTCTACATGGCAGTGAAGGACTACAACAAACAAGTGGTAAGAAAATAAAAGAATGTGATGATTAAATCATCAGGACTAAAATAATCAGATTTAACATGAAAAGGAATAGAATAATTTGAACAAAAATTATTAGGATTAAAATAATCTGGACCAAAATCATCAGTCAAACTCAACAAAACATTAATAACGAACTAGTCAGTTATTCCCGTCCCCTGTCAGAGGTCATAATGTGGGTGCTGATTGTGGATGTGCAGATATTACTGAAAATGACTGAAAATCTTCTGTTGTGTGTTTGTGTCTTTGTCATGACAGTGTTGTAACATATTTGATGCTGTTTCAGTTCAGGAAGCAGAAATTTGCCCTGGAGGCAGATCGCTACCCCCTCGACTGTCTGGAGCTCATCAGAAGCCCCAAAGAAATGTACTACATTCCTCTGAAGGTCGCCATGTTGTGAGTACCGTGTGTGTGTGTGTGTGTGTGTGTGAGAGCTGGATTCAGAGAAAGGAAGACTAATCCAGTTATTCTCTGATAAATTAAGAAAGTAGTTTTCATTCTCTGCAACCTTCTTATGTTTGAATCACAATAATGTTACAGATATATGTGATATGTTCTTTCTTTTGTTCTTCTTCCTCTTCAGTTATCTGTTAAACCCGTTTACCATCTTGTCCTGTGTTGCCAAATCAACCTGCGGCCTAAACAACACCATCATCGCCCTCTTCATCCTCTCCACGATAAAGGGTACAGTCCAGTTTTAACTCGATTAGTTAAACAGGATTATCAGGGCTGCTCTCCAGAAGCTGCTTCTCTCAAACATAAAGAATTTTATTTTGCTTTTTAAACATCAGCTTTCAGGCGTCTTTCTTCCTAAAATACTTGCAACAGAAAAAAGATGATTGATGATTATTTGATTGGTTTGTTTTGATTTATTCTTTGTTTGTGTTGCAGGAAATGTTTTGCTCAGTGCCATATTTCTGTCCTTGGCCACATATCAGTCCATCTACCCCCTCACTCTCTGCGCTCCAGCTCTGCTGTATTTGATGCAGGTGTGTTGTGCGTGATTTTGTGTTTAAACAACTATAGAAACTCTTCTGACATCTCTTCCTTTGTTCCGTCTTATAAATCTGTGTGTCTCACCATGGATTTGTGTGTTTCTGCAGCGTCAGTACATTCCTGTGAACTTTCGGCGGGCCAGTTTCTGGTGGTTCATCGTGCAGTACGCCTTCATGTACCTGGGCAGCCTGTTTGTCATCATCTGTCTCTCCTTTTTCCTGCTGGGCTCCTGGGACTACCTGCCCTCCGTCTATGGCTTCATGTGAGTGGACACAAGGGAAGACAAAACTGTCAGCCTTTATTTATTTGCTTAATATTGTTTTAATGGATTAAAAAAGAACTTCTTTGACTTGTTTGCTGCTGTTCACATTAGAGTAAATGTGTTTTTGTTTGTTTGACACTGTTTGCCCCCCGCCACCTCCAGTCTCTCAGTCCCAGACCTGACCCCAAACATCGGCCTCTTCTGGTATTTCTTTGCCGAGATGTTTGAGCACTTCCGCCTCTTCTTCCTGTGCGTCTTCCAGATCAACGTTTTCTTCTACACCATACCTCTGTCCATCAAACTCAAGTACGTCCTCCCTGCCGCTCTTTCACCGTCTGTTTGTCCACTTTAGGTCTTTTTGTTTCTTTTTTTTATACTTGACGCTCCTCTAATTGTTTATATTTCTGTCACAGGGAACATCCAGTGTTTCTGATCTTCATGCAGTTGGCTGTGATCTCCATCTTCAAGTCGTACCCCACGGTGGGAGACATCTCCCTTTACATGGCCTTCCTTCCTGTTTGGAGTCACCTTCACAGATGTGAGTTCAAAAATCACATAAGATGTTTGTGCAGTCATGATCGTGGAGGTTTTTCTTTTTCAGCTCAGCTGCATTAATAATAAAACACAAAATCTTCACCATGAAAGCCGGTTTGCGTCATGAAACCTTCTGTACTGGTTTCTGTCTGTCCAGTCTTGAGAAACATCTTCCTGGTGTCCTGTGTCCTGTTGGCCTGCTCGGCTCTGTTCCCTGTCCTCTGGCATCTCTGGATCTACGCTGGCAGCGCCAACTCCAACTTTTACTACGCCATAACTCTGCTGTTCAACGTGGCTCAGGTGGGATAGTCTGAATGGGGTCCCCAGGAGAACTGGTCAGATCTTTAGACTGAACTCTTGGATCTTTCCTGGGCTCCTTCATGTTGTCACTGAAACCGTTGGTTTTCCTGCTTTAATAGGAGCAAAGTGCGTCAGTCAGTTATTGATCAGCCACACTGTTATGGACTGGTTCGTCTCTGAGGTAGTCCTGGTCCTGCTTGGTATGATAGACCCCAGCCTCTGTTGATCCTGTTCAGCATTATTAGATGTCAATAGCATAAGTTCTGTTGCACAGAAATCAAACTGCGGACTTGCTGGCTGTAAACTATCAGGGTTTCCCTAAGCGTTCCAACATCGACCCGCAAACACAAGAAAGCTTTTTAAGTCGAGGGAAATGTGGGGGACACAGGCAATACAGAGTCGGGAGTTGAACAGATGACCTGCTGTTTAGGACTGAGGGTGCCCATCAGGAAGCCCCTCGTGCCGACATGAGGGACATTCATTAGTCAGTTGCTTTGGGTATTTTTCTTTCAGTTGTTGTTTCCTCATTTCACACATCGACACCAAACGGTCCAGACAGTGATCAAGTTCATGTTTCTGCTCCTTAGTTCAGCGTCAGCTTTTCAAACTGTAACAGCCTCAAACACATAAATAAACTTGTTCACTTTTGCAGTTTTCAGCACAAAATCAATGTTTTGGGTTGAATTTTGGGTAAATTTCTGGCTCCTGCCTGAATGTTTATTTCATTGATGTCGCTTCATAAAGACACAAAGAGACAAAACTGCTGCAACAGATAAGTTTGATAAGTGAAAGTTTTCATTTGTATTTCTTTATTCTCAGGGTGAATTCATCCTGATTCCGTTCATTTCTCCTCAGATTCTCCTGGTGTCGGATTATTTCTACGCCTTCTTGAGGAGGGAGCATCACCTGACCTACGGGCTGTACCTGAAGAGGAAAGACGGCTCTGAGGCGACACTAGTTTTAAAATAAAACAAACACAAACAGACACACACAATCCTACAGTCTCTATCAGGTAGGGACAAACTGCTCAAGGTCTCACTTTTCCTCAAAGCGAACAAACACAAACTGAGAAGGATCAAAGTCTTCAAAGCCGAACAGTTTCTCAGACAAGCGTTTTTCTGCGAAGACCTCATATGCAAACAACACAACAACATAACAACAGACACATGCAGATGTTGCAGATGTAGAAATCTCCCTCCTGCCACGTGAGACAACAACTACACATCAGTTCCCTCTCTTCACAGTCTGTCCTGGAGAGCTCTTATGTTTAAGCCTCGCTCCACCTGGAGGCCATGCCCGTTGGGGCTGCTTTTATTTTGAAGCCTCATTCTTCCTTGCAGCCAATCTAAGAGAGTTTTATTTTGATGCTTCGTTCATCGTACAACTCCATCCTGCACAGCTTTTGTGTGGAAATATGAGCTGTCATGCAGCGTCCCTGAAGTTTTTTATTTTGAAGTCTCTTTCCTCATAAAAATGTAGGATATTTTCCTCTTATGTGGTCATTTCTGATTATATATTGGTTTCCTGTTTGTGTTGACTCTGGTTTTGTAGTGCTGGGAAAAGGAAGAGGGAAGCACTTCCTCTTGAGTCTTCTTCATCTTTGTGTTCATCTTCCTCACAATTTTTTCACCGTTTGCCTTTCACCTTGTTTTGACACAGTTTGCTAATTGTTTAACTAAACTGCAGACGATCAGTGTTGCATCTCATCTCGAGTGAAGACCACTCAAACAAGTACTAACCTCATTATGGTTTATAAAAAACATTAACTCATCCTCAGCCTTCCACAAACAGATATTTGGGATCATGATGATCAGCCCTGGACCATTTGTCTCTCCGGAGATCATGAATGTGACTGTTTTGTTCACATATATATGGAGGCTTTTTGTTTTTGTGTTAAACAAACGGCTCCTCTAGTGGCCTTCTGTTTAATCGCAGCTTGTTAGTTTTTAATCCCCACAAAAGTTTCACAAAGATCAGTAGGAAAACTTTCATGTTGTTTTTATTTTCTCTGTTGATACAAACTCAAACCTTCCTCCATATTTTCCTGTTGTCTTAATTGACACAGTCCAGCTGGTGTTAGACTGATTCTTATCAATCTAATATTCTACCTTCACATCAGTCATAAGTATATAATTTAGCTTTCTCACCAAGGATGATTAAACAACAAATTTTATAAAACAAATTTGTGGTTGAAGGAAATTACAGGTTGAGGTCAGCAGATAAAAGTCAGCGTCTGTTTGCAATCATTCACTAATCAATGAAAAATGTCCCATTTGAATCACATTAGCCGTCAAACATTATTATTATAAACAATCTTAGGTTTATTTCATATTATTTAAACTGCTCATCTGTTTCATTGGAACACTGATGTGGCCGTTTTGATACCAATGAATGAGAGGTAATTTGTGATATTTATTTATTTGCTGCACTGAAAACTTTGCAAAGAGATTTAATTTTGGGGAGTTTTTTTCTGTTCAGGAACAAAAGAAGAGTTCTTCTGTTTTTGATACTGTAAATATGAATGTTCTGTTTTGTTACAGATATTAAAGTGCAGGGTTTGAATGGGGACGATGCTCTGCTGTGTTTGATGAGCGTTATTAAAATTATGATTATTTAACTGCCAAGTTTTGCTTTGGTCCATATTGTAATAATTTGTTTTATTCTTATTATCCCATTGGATTTCATCCAATGAGAATTATTTAGTTTGAAGACGTCAGCAGGATCTACAGGATCAATGGTGAAGAACGATACACAACACAATAAGATGAAAATAAATAAGGTTGAAATTAAAAACGTTTAAAAGGTAAGAACTAAGGGACCCAAATTGCCGGACTGTGGCGTTGATTTTTTTTTTTTTACTTAATTTAGATTTAATAACGTCAACAACGTTAAATTGTTTAAACGCTGATTAATTTGTTGTTTCTTTTGTAAAAAAAAAAACAAAAACAAAAAAACAAAACCGAAGCCACTCTTTTGGGCTCTTCTGCTTCCCGTCAGTGACGTTCAGTATACGAGGCCCAAATATTCCCGGGAAAAACAATACGTCACGGCTCCACCCACTTCTTCTCTGCGGAGAGAGGGGGCGTTCGTTTTAATAACGCAGCGCGTGCCGGTTTGATCCCCGGGCGTTGCCTTGACTGCGGGCCGCGCGAGGCTTCCCGAGGGCGCGAATAAACCAAACTCCCTCTCGTCGCAGTCTCCGCCTCCTGACCAATCAGGAGGCAGGACGTCACCCCGCTGTTTGAATATTCATTACTTTTCGCGGGCTTTGAGCGGTCACATGGTTGTTTCGCGCGAAAAGAGACTCCCGGCCGGAAAAAGAAGCGTCTTCAGCAGCAGACAGAAGGAGCAGCAGCGATGGCGGTGAGTGAATAAAAACCGATAAAGACAGACAAAACAGCCGATTTCTGCTTTAATATTCTGACCTAAACTGAGAACACAGAAATAATTCACCCAGTCTTTGCTACAGCTTGTTGTCCTGGTGAGAGTTTGTTGTTCTGTGGGGATAAAAATGGACGAACGGGGTTAAAAATCAGACAAAACATGAAAACGAGTGAAAAGATGAAATCTGAGCTGAAAACTTTCAGTCTTTAGTCTGAACTTTAAACAGTCAGTCTGTTTGTGTTGGTGAAGAAAAGGCCATGTGGCTGTGGAGCTGTTCCAGTTCTGTTGAACAAAAGGTTCTCTAAAAACTAAAAACATGGTAATTTTTAACACTAAATAAAAATCTAATAGTCTAATAAAGAGAAGAGCTTCCACATCTGACCCTTTATGATATATAATGTACATTATTACAGCAGCAGCAGCTGCCATCATCATCATCATCATCATCATTATTACTGTCCTTATTATTACTGTTTCCTGTATCTGCATCAGTTACTTTGGCTTTTATCGCTAACATTAGATCTCAAAAGATGTAGAACAACAACAATAGAAAGAAATTCAGAGTACATTTAGTGAGAAACTGGACCCTTGATCTTAAGCATCTGCATTTAAAAATACAAACTAGGTAATAAACCATGAAACAAATGGACTATTGATTTATTTATTTTTTAAATTTATTCTTGAAAGTGTAAAAGTCAAAGCATGTACCAGAAGAGAACCAAATAGTTTTTAAATAAGTTAAATAGCTAAACTTAAATTTCTCTTCAATCCAAGTTGCAGCTAAGTCAGAAAAGACTAAAAGATTGAGGAAAAAAAACAAAAAACAAAAACACAATACAACCAGTTCTAATTAAGTTTAATTCAAAATAGAACTTGAGCATCAACATTGAACAACAAACTAAAATCATAATTAACTTAGACTTTGATGATGTTTTAAAATAAAGACTAATGTGCTGGTGTGTTTGATAGGATTCCTCTGAGTCCTTTCACGTGGCCACCAGCCCCAGCCGAGCCTCCAGGAGGGGGGACCTGACGTCCAGCCCCGGACGGGACCTGCCGCCCTTCGAGGACGAGTCGGAGGGGCTGCTGGGCGAGGGACCGCTGCCCGGCGAGGAGGAAGAGGATGGTGATGGGGAGGAACTGATTGGGGACGGGATGGAGAGGTGAGGACGGAGGTGGATTTGATGTGAAGTTTCCAATACGAGATCAAATTTATGTTCAGATAAACAAATTAACGCTTCTCCTCACTCAGGGACTACCGTGCCATCCCGGCACTGGATCGGTACGAGGAAGAGGGTTTGGACCTGGACGATGAGGATCTGTCAGAGCTGTCTCCTGGAGCTCGGGCTGCCGCCGAGGAGGCCATGAGGAGGAGGGACAGGGAACAGGGGATCAGTGGACGACTGAGGAGGGGGCTGCTCTACGGTGGGTCAGATATCTCTATTTAAGGTGAAGAGGCAATGTGCTTCAGCAAAAGAAGCAGTGAACGGCTAATTCAGCCCCCTTCCAGGGGATATATTAAAGAAGTTGGCAAAATTGGCCCCATGAAATAAGTTTTTTTTTTTTTTTTGTTCTGTTGTTATCCAGACAGTGAAGATGAGGACGATGAGCGCCCGGCGGCTCGACGAAGGCGGTTTGCTGAGCGAGCAGCGGAGGGCGTTGACGGAGAGGAGGAGGAAATGATAGAGAGCATTGAGAACCTGGAGGACATGAAGGTTTGTGTGATGACGTCGCAGTGATCTTGTGTCTGAGCTGGATCTGGACTCTTAACTCCATGTTTCCGCTCTGCAGGGCCACACTGTGAGGGAGTGGGTGTCGATGGCAGCTCCCAGGCTGGAAATCTACAACCGCTTCAAGAACTTCCTGCGGACACACGTGGACGAAAACGGCCACAATGTCTTCAAGGAGAAGATCAGCGACATGTGTAAAGGTAACCGAGGACACGCTAACGAGTCTCTGTCGTGGACTCTGAGAACTGGTTTTAACTGAATGAACCTGAACTTTGCATTCAGAGAACAAAGAGAGTCTGGTGGTGAACTATGAAGATCTGGCTGCCAGAGAACACGTCCTGGCCTACTTCCTGCCAGAAGCTCCCACTGAAATGTTGAAGGTGAGTTGAGTTCAGGTGCTGCTCAGGTTTAGTTTGCTTGCTGTTTAGTTTGTCGGTCAGCTGATCCAAATGTCATCTCCGTCTGTCCTCAGGTGTTTGATGAGGCAGCGAAGGAGGTGGTTCTGGCCATGTACCCGAAATACGACCGCATCGCCCACGAGATCCACGTCCGCATCTGCAACCTGCCATTGGTGGAGGAGATCCGCTCCCTCAGGTGAGGCCTCTGCCCCCAAATCTGTCCTCTGCATGTGGCCCATCTCTTTGAGGAGACATTCAGCATTGATTTGATCATATTTTATGTAATTAATTATTGTTAATATTAATAATAAAGTTGTGTGTTTGAGAAGTTCAGACAAACTGCAGTAGATTTTACTACTCTGGTTTTACTTCACTCTGAAAAGTTGGAAGAAGATTCATCTTAATGATTTTAATGGTTTTAAAAAATGTGAATATGTCTAGAATAATTTAAATCTCAGCAGCATTGTCAGATTCAGCTTCTCTGCTCTTGACAGCTCTTCCTCCTCCTCTTCCTCTTCAGGCAGCTCCACCTGAACCAGCTGATCCGGACCAGCGGCGTAGTGAGCAGCTGCACCGGCGTCCTCCCTCAGCTCGGCATGATCAAGTACAACTGTAACAAGTGTAAATTTGTCCTGGGGCCTTTCTTCCAGTCCCAGAACCAGGAAGTGAAGCTGGGCTCCTGTCCCGAGTGTCAGTCCCAGGGACCCTTCGAGATCAACATGGAGGAGGTGAGCTGTCTGTCCGTGCTCCTGAGGACACGCTGTGACCTCACAGGAACTTTGTTCAGAGCTTGTTCATTGGTCAGTATGATTTTATCTTGGCCTCAGCGGATGATGCAGTTTTCTTCCTCCTGCAGACGGTTTACCAGAACTACCAGAGAATCACCATCCAGGAGAGTCCGGGAAAGGTGGCGGCCGGCCGCCTGCCCCGCTCCAAGGACGCCATCCTGCTGGCGGACCTGGTGGACAACTGCAAGCCTGGAGACGAGATCGTGAGTGTGAACTTACTTTGAATGTTTAATCCTTCAACCTCATGGAAAATGAGACTAAGACGTGACCCCGCCCCCCCACCAGGAGCTAACAGGCATTTACCACAACAACTATGACGGCTCTCTGAACATGGCCAACGGCTTCCCGGTGTTCGCCACCGTCATTCTGGCCAACCACATCACCCGGCGGGATGAGGGCGTCGCCGTGGCCGAGCTGACGGACGAGGACGTCAAGGCCATCGTGGCCCTGTCCAAGGACGAGCGCATCGGAGAGAGGGTGAGGGATCACAGCACAGACGAGATGCCACCGCACTGCAGGCCGTATCGCAGCTGCACAGATGTTTTCTGACCGCTTCTGTCTTGTGTTCAGATCTTCGCCAGCATGGCTCCGTCCATCTACGGCCACGAGGACATCAAGAGGGCCCTGGCCCTGTCGCTGTTCGGAGGGGAGCCTAAGAATCCAGGTCTGAACTCCGGCCTTTAATTACCTGGTCCAGGTTCACACAGTTACTGGATTGAACCCCCCCAAACTCTCATAATTAACACCCCTCTCTGTCCTCCAGGTGGGAAACATAAGGTCAGAGGAGACATCAATGTCCTGCTGTGTGGAGACCCGGGAACAGCCAAGTCCCAGTTCCTCAAGTAAGAATAAAGAGACCAAGACCCAGAGTCCAGGTCCAGGTTTCTAGTCTCAGTGTAAACAGATTCACAGATAAATTTATATGGAAACAAAAACTAAATAATAACTTTGTCTGTTTATAGCTGAGATTCTGTTGTAAATAAAATAACTGAGTAAATGTGAACTGTCATAGTTTGGATTTAATCTCTTTACTTCCTGTTCCTAATAAACTGGTCAGTGTATCAGCAGATTTAAAATATTAGAATCCCTTAAAATAATCGTCCTGGCGCCGTTTCCTCTGCAGATACGTGGAGAAGGTGGCGAGTCGCGCCGTGTTCACCACCGGTCAGGGCGCCTCGGCCGTCGGTTTGACCGCCTACGTCCAGAGACACCCGGTCAGCCGTGAGTGGACGCTGGAGGCCGGCGCGTTGGTGCTGGCCGACCGCGGCGTCTGTCTGATCGACGAGTTCGATAAGGTGAGAGAGACGGGACTGGATCTGTGACTGTAGACGTTTGACTAAAACCCAGAACAGACGTGTGACGGGACTCTGTGCTGCAGATGAACGACGCCGACAGGACCAGCATCCACGAGGCCATGGAGCAGCAGAGCATCTCCATCTCCAAAGCCGGCATCGTCACCTCGCTGCAGGCCAGGTGCACCGTCATCGCGGCCTCCAACCCCATCGGTGCGTCACACAGACACTTCAACTCTTTTTATTAAAGCTGTTCTCACATCACTGCTGATTATTTCAAACTGTTTCTATCCATCAAAATCAACGTTCAGAGTTCAAATTGACAGTTTAGCCAATGTGATGCGTTTAGGTGCTGTAGGGAAACTGATCTTCAGTCTCCTTAACACACTCGTCTGGAACGATTGAATCGTTCTGTGAATGAACTGTTCTTCTCCTGACGGTGACAGATGGTGACGTTTTTCTGCTGTTTCCTACTCGCAGGTGGAAGGTACGATCCCTCCCTCACCTTCGCAGAGAACGTCGACCTGACGGAGCCAATCGTGTCACGTTTTGACGTGTTGTGTGTCGTCAGAGACACCATCGATCCCGTGCAGGTACACAACCCCCCCCAACACACACACACACACACACACACACATCAGAAAACAAGAACTAACTAAAAACACGCTCTGAATGTTTCCTTTTTTTCCTGAAACAGAATAACCAAAGAAAAGTTGAATACATTAATATTCTAAAGATGATTTTTATATTTCTCATCAGCAAAACAAGTTAAAACACATTTAGTGCCATGAAACAAATTGATTCATAATTAAATTTCACCCCCAACACACCAGATAAATCCACGTATTTATTTTTATTTTTTAACTGAAGATTTTAGGTTGAATTTAATAAAAAAAATGTAATTTTTCAAACTGGTTTTCTTTTTGTCGATCGGCTCTTTTTTCTGCTGACCAGGACGAGATGTTGGCGCGCTTCGTGGTCGGCTCCCACATCAAACACCACCCCAGCCACAGGGAAGGGGGCGTGGCCTTGGAGGAGGTTGTCCTGCCCAACTCGTCCGACGTGCCGCCGATTCCCCAGGAGCTGCTCAGGAAGTACATCATCTACGCCAAGGAACGGGTACGAACACGGGTCAACGCCCTCGCCACAGAGACGCTTCCTGTCTCACCAGCGTCACATTAAATATCAGAAACCTGCTGTTGAACCTTCTTCATGATAAAAACCAACTTTTTGAGTTTAGAGGCCGAAGTGTACTTTAGTCGATAAGCTGAGAAGCTTCTAAGCGGAAAAATGAGGCCGGATCAGGTTTATTAATATTATCTTTATGTGTAGATTCATCCCAAACTGAACCAGATGGATCAGGACAAGGTGGCTCGCATCTACAGCGACCTCCGTAAGGAGTCCATGGTGAGTCCTCCAAACTGAAACGTGTTCAGAAATCCTCCAGTCGTTTTCTGCAGCTTTTAAATGGCGGTTCGATGTCGCTCTCAGGCCACAGGCAGCATCCCCATCACAGTCCGCCACATCGAGTCCATGATCCGCATGGCCGAGGCCCACGCCAAGATGCACCTGAGGGACTACGTGCTGGAGGACGACGTCAACATGGCCATCAGGGTCATGCTGGAGAGCTTCATCGACACGCAGAAGTTCAGCGTGATGAGGAGCATGAGGAAGGTTCGTCCATCTTTAATAGTCATGTCTCTACATCGGACGCTCCTATTGGCTCCGGTGGGTGATGTCACAGCCAATCAGAATGTCTCTGGATCAGTCCTGTATGTTTCTGAGTTTATTGTGTTGACAGAATAAAGACAATCAGATATTTAGAGCTGATTTTTCATCATTAATGAGCAGAACTCCTGATCAGATAAAGATAGAAACTTCAGATCAGCTCCACATGATGAAGACCTTTGGTTTGATTTTCTGCCTCCTAGTGAGAGCAGATGAAGCTCTCCGGTTTTTCCTTCGCTGATGATCATTAAGTTGTTTTTGTCTCCGTCTCCAGACCTTCGCTCGATATCTCGCCTTCCGCAGAGACAACAACGAGCTGCTGCTCTTCATCCTCAAGCAGCTGGTGGCCGAGCAGGTGGCCTATCAGAGGAACCGCTACGGCGTCCAGAACGACACCATCGAGGTCGCGGAGAAAGACCTGCAGGACAAGGTGACGAGGCCTCACCATCTCCTCGTGTCTGTGGAGCGTTCAAGGGAAATACACACTGTCTTTTTCTAATCATCTTCCTCTCGTTCCCTCCTCTTCCTCCCGCAGGCGCGACAGATCAACATCCATAACCTGACGGCGTTCTACGACAGCGACCTTTTCCACTCCAACAAGTTCAGCCATGACGGGAAGAAGAAGCTGATCCTGCAGCAGTTCTAAGGCCTCCCCTCCCCCGCCACACCTCCTCGTCCTCCTCCCCCCGTAGTAACACTTCATGAACTCAAACTTCGGGTTGGAAGTCGTTCCCTTCAGGTCTAAACTGATCAGGATGTGAATTTGATCTTCATCCAGCAGCAGAAGGTCAGCGGGCGACTGATGGCGTCGGACCTTTAAACGGCATGCTGGTCTGCGGAGGCTCGGCCTCTGCTGATGTTTCCAGAGGTTTATTTTGGAGACGCACGTTCATAAAGTCAGGGTCACTTCCTGTTTATCACTGATGTCATCACTGCGGTGTGTTCGGTCGTCGCTGACACTGATTGTAAATAGATGTACATGTTTGTGTCGGAGCCAGAAGTGACAGAAGAACATTTTAAAATGTGGTAAAGTTAAAAAAAAGAAAAAAAAGAAAAATAAAGGTAAAAAATAAAACCCCATGTGATGTTTCTACTGTTGCGTTGGCTTGATGTTGGATTGTTGGTCTGTTTTGATATTAAACTTGTATTTGTTAAACAGCCTGTTTGTGCGTTTGCTCACTTCGGCTCATAACAACACAGATTTAATTTTATCCAACTGAATGCCTCATCACGGTCTCCAGATGATGAACCTTAAACACTGAAGTGATCTGTTGGCAGCCCACCTGGACGTCGGCCATCTTCATTTTGGAAACTATCATTTGGAAAAAAAATTTAAAGATGGCAAAGAAAAACAAAGTAAATCCTTAATGTGGCTCGAAAAGGGTTAAAATGTACTATGGTGGTTCTGTTTCATACATTTATTTTTTATAAAACAGTTTTGAATTTCAAAATGTAAACTTTTTTTTTTTTTACCAAAAGCTCAAAATATACTTTTATCAAACTTTAATTGTTTTAACATATTTAACTGTTGTTTATAATCATGCAGAAGACCTTTGGGTTTTGTGTTTGTTTGCTTTAGTTTCTTTCTTCGTTGCTTCTGTATTTTTATTATTTTGTGGTGTTAAATTGTCCGAGCAGCACCTGAACGCAGCTCCGGGTCAGTGCGCCCCCTGGCGGTCTGAGGCGGAACGACGGGCAGCTGGCGGTTATCTCCAGGTCTGCTGCAGCAGCATCAGAGACCCGGACCGGGACCGGGACCAGGACCAGGACCAGGACACTGCAGACAGGAGCCCCGACAGGCGGCCATGAGCTCCGGGTCTCCCTGATCAGGATCCGGCTCCACATCCAGAAGGTCTGCAGCTGAAACCCGTCAGATCCAGATCCAGATCCAGATCCAGATCCAGGAGGAGGGACACCGAGCACTGCAGCAGACATGCCGGGCCTGGTCCACATCAGTCTGATCGGTGAGTGTGTTCATTTCATCTCAACACAAACACACAAACACACTGTTTGACATCGGACACACACATTTCAAAATAAGAGCACGGGGGCTTCGTTTGATTTGATTTGATTTGATTTATTTTTTTTTTTTAGAAAATCCAGTCCAGAAAAATCAGAGACTTTGAAAACATGAAGATCAAATGAGTGTTTGAGTCCACACAAGTGTCCAGTGCTGCAGCAGCAGTGATGTTGTGTTAGTGTTGTGTTTGTGAACAGTGATGTTGTGAATCAGGGTGGAACCAGCGCTGCATTCAGGGACCTGCTTTTTCTTTTTTTAAATGAAGCGTTCAGGTTAAATTCTGCAAAGTGGATTCACAGGCTGGCACCGTGTGGGAGGCACACAGTGCACTTAAATCAGCAGACACACACTGCAGTGTCTGACACACACACACACACTGCCAGGCTTCAAAAATAATTTTCCTCCATCATCATCATCAGAGCATTTTTCTGCATTGTCATTAATATCGTATCTTCGATGGTTCAAACTGTAAAACATTAACAAACCTGTGAAATCTTTTAAATTCCCTGTTTCAGATTAACTGTTCAAAAAAAAAAAAAAAAATCTGAAGCAAAAACAAACAACAAACATTATGACACAACAGAAAAACAACAAATCTTCACATGACAGAAGCAGAAAATGGTGATTTTTACAGGACGGTCCTTCAGAAATGAGTCAGTTATCAAAATTAAAGCAGCAGCTTCATTTCCAGATAGTTTTTTTTAATTCAAACGTCAGAAAAAGGTGAAATTTGCTGTTAAAGTTGTTTTTTATTTTCTGTTCACTGTTTATAAATATTACAGATAATTCATCCCAACTGCTGCACAATGGTTGAGTGCGTTTGTGCAGATTTCATGCAGCTCATCTGAAGTTGTGTTGTTCTGGTGTGTTTTTGTGAGTCTGTCTGCGTCTGGACTCCTCGTTAATGAGGATGTATTTGATGTTTTAATGATAAAACATGGACGATCTTCCTGCAGCAACAGAAGAGACATGAGGGGGAGTTTGGGGGAGTTTGGGGGGGGGATTTGGTGGATTTAGGGTCCCAGCCTATAAGCTGATTTGGGGGTGTTAAAGCATGAAGAACATATTGTACCCAAAAGGAGGAAAAGAAGCTGAACCGTCGGATTTTATCGTGAACTGAAACTGAAGATTTTCAATGACTTTATAAATTTCATCATTATTTTAATGAGTTCACGTTTGATTCAGTCAAAAACGACCTGAACATCTCACATCTGTCCAGATATTCACATAAAAAAAAAAAAAAAACGAATAAAAATGAAAAATAAAATGTTTGTTAACGCCTCAGAAGTGCAGCTAACGTTGATGTCCGTTTTTATTTCTGCTCTCTAACAGAAGAGAAAGTTTTCATGAACAGACTTTAATCTGTTTCAGACGTTTGATGAGTCATCCAAAAAATTCGGTTTCCCAAAAATGTTTGAAACCCAAAATGTAGTTTTTCCTTCAGCTGTTCACTTCTGATCGATAAAAATGGATCTTATTATGACAAGTTGGACTTAAAATGTAGGAATAAAAAAAATACACACACACACACAGACACACAGACACAGACACACACACACACACACACACACACACACACCCGTCTCTGCACATTTCTAAGCCACAACACTATGACAGTTTTTGTCCAGGCAGGATGTTTTTGTGCGTCTGTGCTCTGAGGTTCGTTGTGGTTTGATGACCTTTGGAGGGACCCCCCCCCCCCTCCTGCCCTCACTCATTTACCCCCCCACAGCAGCTGGAGCTCAGCGTTAAGCTGATAAAGATAACTCAGCTCTTCGGTCCCTCCGTCTGGACGCTGCAGACAGAAACCTGAAATCTATTAATGAACATCAGACTGTATTGAAGTCTATGGGAAAATGTCCCTCCTCCTCTCTTATTTTGAAGTCTGGGAAAATGTCCCTCCTCCTCCTTTATATTGAAGTCTATTGGAAAATGTCCCTCCTCCTTTATATTGAAGTCTATGGGAAAATGTCCCTCCTCCTCCTCAGTAAATGTTTTCCTGATCAGTTTATGGTCTCAGTCTCTAGTTTACAGTCTTCAATAAAACATGATGTTCATTTTTTAAATGATGCTCCATTTAGAGGAAGGAGGGGAGGGGTTAGGGGGCGGGGCTACTGTGTGACTGACAGACTGGACCACCCAATCAGGAGCACAGAGCAGGTCAGATCCACCTTCTCCTTTAAATCTGGTTTCTAAGATGGTTGATACCAAACTACAGACTGGAGGCTTCAAAATGGCGGCTCTCAAACTGATGTGTCACATCATGGCGGCTGACACCCCGCAGTCGTCCTCTTCATCTCTTCCTGTATGAAGGTTGCTCACATCAACATCCTCCCTGTTTTTATAGGAAATAATGTGAAATTTTAAAATGAGTGTATCTGGTCCTCCTGTATCTGGTCTTCCTGTATCTGGTCCTCCTTTATCTGGTCCTCCTGTATCTGGTCCTCCTGCATCTGGTCCTCCTGCATCTGGTCCTCCTGTATCTGGTCTTTCTTTATCTGGTCTTCCTGTATCTGGTCTTTCTTTATCTGGTCCTCCTGTATCTGGTCCTCCTGTATCTGGTCTTTCTTTATCTGGTCCTCCTGTATCTGGTCCTCCTGCATCTGGTCCTCCTGCATCTGGTCCTCCTGTATCTGGTCTTTCTTTATCTGGTCTTCCTGTATCTGGTCTTCCTGTATCTGGTCTTCCTGTATCTGGTCCTCCTGTATCTGGTCTTCCTTTATCTGGTCTTCCTGTATCTGGTCTTCCTGTATCTGGTCTTCCTGTATCTGGTCCTCCTGTATCTGGTCCTCCTGTATCTGGTCCTCCTGTATCTGGTCTTCCTGTATCTGGTCTTCCTGCATCTGGTCCTCCTGCATCTGGTCCTCCTGCATCTGGTCCTCCTGTATCTGGTCTTTCTTTATCTGGTCTTCCTGTATCTGGTCTTCCTGTATCTGGTCTTCCTGTATCTGGTCCTCCTGTATCTGGTCTTCCTTTATCTGGTCTTCCTGTATCTGGTCTTCCTGTATCTGGTCCTCCTGTATCTGGTCCTCCTGTATCTGGTCCTCCTGTATCTGGTCTTCCTGTATCTGGTCTTCCTGTATCTGGTCTTCCTGTATCTGGTCCTCCTGTATCTGGTCTTCCTTTATCTGGTCTTCCTGTATCTGGTCTTCCTGTATCTGGTCCTCCTGTATCTGGTCTTCCTTTATCTGGTCCTCCTGTATCTGGTCCTCCTGTATCTGGTCCTCCTGTATCTGGTCTTTCTTTATCTGGTCTTTCTTTATCTGGTCTTTCTTTATCTGGTCCTCCTGTATCTGGTCTTCCTGTATCTGGTCTTCCTTTATCTGGTCTTCCTTTATCTGGTCTTCCTTTATCTGGTCTTCCTGTATCTGGTCTTCCTTTATCTGGTCTTCCTTTATCTGGTCTTCCTTTATCTGGTCTTTCTTTATCTGGTCCTCCTGTATCTGGTCCTCCTGTATCTGGTCTTTCTTTATCTGGTCCTCCTGTATCTGGTCCTCCTGTATCTGGTCCTCCTGTATCTGGTCCTCCTGTATCTGGTCCTCCTTTATCTGGTCCTCCTGTATCTGGTCTTCCTTTATCTGGTCCTCCTGTATCTGGTCTTCCTGTATCTGGTCTTCCTGTATCTGGTCCTCCTGTATCTGGTCCTCCTGTATCTGGTCTTCCTTTATCTGGTCCTCCTGTATCTGGTCTTCCTGTATCTGGTCTTCCTGTATCTGGTCCTCCTTTATCTGGTCCTCCTGTATCTGGTCTTCCTGTATCTGGTCCTCCTGTATCTGGTCTTCCTGTATCTGGTCTTCCTGTATCTGGTCTTCCTGTATCTGGTCCTCCTGTATCTGGTCTTTCTTTATCTGGTCCTCCTGTATCTGGTCCTCCTGTATCTGGTCTTCCTTTATCTGGTCCTCCTGTATCTGGTCTTCCTGTATCTGGTCTTCCTGTATCTGGTCTTCCTGTATCTGGTCTTTCTTTATCTGGTCTTCCTGTATCTGGTCCTCCTGTATCTGGTCTTTCTTTATCTGGTCTTCCTGTATCTGGTCTTTCTTTATCTGGTCCTCCTGTATCTGGTCCTCCTGTATCTGGTCTTTCTTTATCTGGTCTTCCTGTATCTGGTCTTCCTGTATCTGGTCTTTCTTTATCTGGTCTTCCTGTATCTGGTCTTCCTGTATCTGGTCCTCCTGTATCTGGTCTTCCTGTATCTGGTCTTTCTTTATCTGGTCTTCCTGTATCTGGTCCTCCTGTATCTGGTCCTCCTGTATCTGGTCCTCCTGTATCTGGTCCTCCTGTATCTGGTCTTTCTTTATCTGGTCTTCCTGTATCTGGTCTTTCTTTATCTGGTCCTCCTGTATCTGGTCCTCCTGTATCTGGTCTTTCTTTATCTGGTCCTCCTGTATCTGGTCTTCCTGTATCTGGTCTTCCTGTATCTGGTCTTCCTTTATCTGGTCTTCCTTTATCTGGTCTTTCTTTATCTGGTCCTCCTGTATCTGGTCCTCCTGTATCTGGTCCTCCTGTATCTGGTCTTTCTTTATCTGGTCCTCCTGTATCTGGTCCTCCTGTATCTGGTCCTCCTGTATCTGGTCCTCCTGTATCTGGTCCTCCTGTATCTGGTCTTTCTTTATCTGGTCCTCCTGTATCTGGTCCTCCTGTATCTGGTCTTTCTTTATCTGGTCCTCCTGTATCTGGTCCTCCTGTATCTGGTCCTCCTGTATCTGGTCTTCCTTTATCTGGTCCTCCTGTATCTGGTCTTCCTGTATCTGGTCTTCCTTTATCTGGTCTTCCTGTATCTGGTCCTCCTGTATCTGGTCCTCCTGTATCTGGTCTTCCTTTATCTGGTCCTCCTGTATCTGGTCCTCCTGTATCTGGTCCTCCTGTATCTGGTCTTCCTTTATCTGGTCTTCCTTTATCTGGTCCTCCTGTATCTGGTCCTCCTGTATCTGGTCTTCCTTTATCTGGTCCTCCTTTATCTGGTCTTCCTGTATCTGGTCCTCCTGTATCTGGTCCTCCTGTATCTGGTCTTCCTTTATCTGGTCCTCCTGTATCTGGTCTTCCTGTATCTGGTCTTCCTTTATCTGGTCCTCCTGTATCTGGTCCTCCTGTATCTGGTCTTCCTTTATCTGGTCCTCCTGTATCTGGTCTTTCTTTATCTGGTCCTCCTGTATCTGGTCTTTCTTTATCTGGTCCTCCTGTATCTGGTCTTCCTTTATCTGGTCTTTCTTTATCTGGTCCTCCTGTATCTGGTCTTTCTTTATCTGGTCCTCCTGTATCTGGCCTTTCTTTATCTGGTCCTCCTGTATCTGGTCCTCCTGTATCTGGTCCTCCTGTATCTGGTCCTCCTGTATCTGGTCTTCCTTCAGTTCTGCTGTTTGTCCCTGGACCTCCTTTCTGTCTCTCCTCGGAGCTGCTGGCTCTGCCGGTCCTCCACAGAGACCAGGACTTTTCATGGCTGCTGGTTTTTTAACAGTGTGCTCTTTTAAAGGTGAACTTTGTCTCCCAGCAGATCATCATGTTGGGATTTAATCAGCTCCTGACTTTAATTAAAGCTCTTGACTTTCTGTGTTTTTCTATCTTTAGTTTTTTAAACTATCTGAGCTTCGCTCTTTGTGAGCCGCCATTTTGAAGCTTCCGGTTTGATATTTGTCTTTCAGCCATTTTGTTTTTTCAAACCAGAAGAAGCCAAATTAGCAGGAGGAGGTGGATCGGACCCGATCTGGACTCTGGCCTTTGTTTTTCCAGTTTTGTCGGACTCTTTGTGTCTCCTCAGACTTGATCCGGTTCCGGGCAGGAAAAGGTCCTGGACTTGTTTAGAGCAGCGAAGGTTTTGGGGTTCAGAGGACAGAAACTTTAACAGACTCTCGTGTTTCAGGCTCGTTGGGTCTTATATGATAATCTGCTCAGTCGGCTCTGAGGTCAGACGGCCATCTGTGGGCCCAGACAGAGTGCATCATGGGATACAGGCCAACGGCGTCCGGTCATCTCCTTCCTTCTGTTATGTTCTACGTGTGGAGGGATTTTGGGAAATTGTGTTTGCTAACAGCCAGAAAAGCATGAATATTATGAATAAAAATGAAAAGAGGAAAATGTTTAAAGATCCAAAAACTCCAAACCAGATTCATGTCACGCTCAGACTTCTCTCCCGTCTACATTTATATCTGCTGTTACAGATTAGAAACACACAGCATGACCAAAATGTTTAGAGAGTCAGGAGGATTAAAACATTTGAATATTTATAAAGTTTTACCGGGAAACGAAATGACTTGGCTGTTTGATGCAGACAGACCAGATGAACCAAGCTGCTGTGTGTTTCCCTGTTTTTGTTGTTGTTGTTGTCGTTGTTTTATTGGTAACAAACGTTGTCATGGATTTCATCTTTTCAATAGTTTCTGTTTCACTGATTTTTGACGGTCGGGTGTTTCTGCTCTCCCTCCTGCAGCTCTTGTTGCCAGCTGTGACGCCTTCAGGCTGGATTTGTCTCAGCGGGTCATTCCTCTCAGTCCTGCCGCTGACCGTCAGCTCCAGGATGGAAGCCCAGCCCTGCCTCACTTTATCCAGGAATTAGTCAGGACCAAACGCAGCCCATTCCACGAGTTGGTGCGAGCCCAGCCTCATCTGGTGCACGACATGGGCTGGCCCGAGGTTCATGATATCTCCCGTTCCCAGGCCCAGACCAACGCCTCTCAGTCAAACCCGCCGCCCCCCGTCGGTCAGGACAGAGTCGGGACCGCCTCCGCCGCTGACGACAACCCGGATGTGGAGGAGGAGATGGAGGTGAGGGTCAGTTTAAAGGTGATAAAGTGGACGAGCAGAGATGTTCGCCACATCAGAGCATGACGAAGGACAAACCATCAGCGGGAATCTCTCCACAGACTGCAGCGAACAGTAATAGATGATTATTCCCTGATTCCCGCCGGTTTGGCAACATTAAACAGTAAATTCATTCAAGCTCGAAGTGAGCGTTGGAATTTCGAGTTTGCCGGTCGTCGTGTCAGTCTGTCCAATTGTCTCTCTGCTTTCAGCGTATGGTTCATCTGGTGCCGGAGGCGGAGCTCTTTCATAGGCCAGGAGCTGGAGATGCCTCCCAGGAGGCCTCAGGCTTCTATGGGACAGACATGGAGGACAGAGAGAGGAGAGGCGGGGGGGAGGAGGAGGAGGAGGAGGAGGAGGAGGAGAGGAAGGGAGGGAGGGACGATCAAGACGCCTTTGAGGCCAATCGCACAACGCCGGATCTGGACGCTCTGATTGGTTAGTAGCAATGATTTTCCTGACAGAGCTGACCCCCCCCCCCCCCCCGTCAGTTATG